>CM051275.1:14265649-14763649 GCA_027921565.1 Artemia sinica
ACTCGCTGATTGGCTAAGAAGGAAACACGTGATCTAACTGTTTCCTGGAAACTCATAACATTCGTGTCGAGCATGTACATTCTCACTGACAAAAACCATAAAACAGGAACATAAATTGCTGTTGACAATCATAAATGTGAGAAAGTTCCTGTTTTTTCATTCTCACTGACAAAAACCATAAAACAGGAACATAAATTGCTGTTGACATCCATAAATGTGAGAAAGTTCCTGTTTTTTCATTCTCACTGACAACGAACAGACATAAAACAGACATAAATTGCTGTTGACATCCATAAATGTGAGAAAGTTCCTGTTTTTTTCATTCTCACTGACAAAAACCATAAAACAGACATGAATTGCTGTTGACATCCATGAAAAACATCAAATAAATTGACCAACACCCATAATTCCCCCTTCGTGAATCAATAATTTCCCCGCCGATTATGTAAATCAAGTTCTCAGGTTAGGTTCGCCTAAGGATCAAAGAAACCATAATGTTTCTTAATTCCTCCTTCGTGAATCAATAATTTTCCACCGATTATGTAAATCAAGTTCTCAGGTTAGGTTCGCCTAAAGATCAAAGAAACCATAATGTTTCTTATTCCCCCTTCGTGAATCAATAATTTCCCCGCCGATTATGTAAATCAAGTTCTCAGGTTAGATTAGCCAAACAATCTCATAACATTCGCGTCGAGCATGTCCATTCTCAATGACAACGAACAGACATAAAACAGGAACATAAATTGCTGTTGACATCCATAAATGTGAGAAAGTTCCTGTTTTTTCCATTCTCACTGACAAAAACCATAAAAACAGACATAAATGTGAGAAAGTTCCTGTTATTCAAATTCTCACTGACAAAAACCATAAACCATCCATAACCATCCATGAAAAACATCAAATAAATCGACCAACACACATAACCATCCATGAAAACAGACATAAATGTGACAAAATTCCTGTTTTTCCATTCTCACTGACAACGAACAGACATAAAACAGGAACATAAATTGCTGTTGACATCCATAAATGTGAGAAAGTTCCTGTTTTTTCATTCTCACTGACAAAAACCATAAAACAGACATGAATTACTGTTGACATCCATGAAAAACATCAAATAAATTGACCAACACCCATAACCATCCAAGAAAACATCCATAAAAGTGAGAAAATTCATGTTTTTTTCAAGTGAGAAAATTCCTGTTTTTTCATTCTCACTGACAAAAACCATAAAACATCCATGAATTACTGTTGACATCCATGAAAAACATCAAATAAATTGACCAACACACATAACCGTCCAAGAAACATCCATAAAAGTGAGAAAATTCATGTTTTTTCAAGTGAGAAAAATTCTGTTTTTTCTTCTCAGTGAGAAAACATAAACCACGTGGTACGTTCCGGAGTAGCACCCCCCTTTCTACTACCATCCTTGTGGCCCATTGTCCTCGACGGTGGTAATGTCGGGGAACTCACAAGGATTCTCAAGCCATTGATAGTTCCCACACGGCAAAGAGTAGTGAGACATTGCCGAGGGGTACAATGAGTTCATGTCCAAGAACACTGCATTTGACTTTGCACCGGTGCTTTGTCCGCTCGGATCGGTTGATAAGACGCGGTCCCCATGAAAAACATACCCTCCCCTCATTGAACGCTCTACAAAAAGGTGCTGATCTACGTCGGTGATTAGGCCTATTTCCTCGCTACTAATTTTTAAAATCAAATCCATCACCAAATGGGGTGTGGAAAAATAGTAGCCTATATCTAACCCGAACTCTGAATAGATTTGGTCTGTGTTCTTACAGACTATATCCAACAGAATTAGAACGTCACTGGCCAAGTACAGTCTACAATAATCCCACCCATTTTTACAATCCCCCTTAGACCACACCTTCTTGGCAAACTCATACTCCTCGGCTGTACATTCACTGCTGGTCAGTGAATTGTAAAAAGCTTCAATTGGAGGTAGTTTCACCTCGCTTAAGCGAGCGCCAGAACAGTAATAATCGTATGCATATATACCTTTGTAGGTCAACAGATCATACATTTCACTGTCTGGAAAGTGCTGTTTAAGCAAGGGAAAGCTATCAAAATTGTCGCTTTTCTGCACTTGAATCAATTGACTCAATGCCTTGGGAAAAAAACTAAAGGAATCTAAAAACCTGATTTTATTCCAACACGTATGCCCATTATCCACTGCCTGCCATTTCAGCTCGAGAAGCAACAACTTCTCGGCCGATTTGGGAATAATGTTATAGGTAAATGAATTGTTTACCCATGGACTACTATCTACTCCCCCTCCCTCTCTGTGCATACGTGCCAGTGCCGGTAAAATAAATTTTAAGTCATAATTTGAGTTTTGAATAAAAACAGGGATAAAAAACTGCTGGCTAACATTTAAGTTACACGATTGATGCGCAACCCCTCTAAAATTACTACCCCCCGAGGATATTTCCTGCCACAAGTGATTATGATATCTGACTTTCCCCCTCCCCTCCTCTTTTCCCTTTAGCCCCCTTATCCTCCTCTACAAACTCCCCCTTACAACCCCAACATATTTTTTGATTTTTAATCGCGAGACTATCCTCTGCAGACAGCACCATTGGATAATGGGTATTTCTCAAACGAGAAATAGCACCATTAGCCGTGCCAATTAGTTTAGTCAGTGCCTTGACCATGCACTCGTCCCCCTCATCCAATGTTTCTACTATTTCTAACAACCGCTTGGTGTTAGAACTGTCTCTTTGCGCATGAGCATAGGACACTGCAATAGCTTGATGTTCTTTGACACGGTTTGGAAATTGGGGATCATTCATCTCCATCAGCTTAGCTTCACAGTCTAAAGATATTTTGTTGCACTGGAGGAGGGTATTCTGGAAATTTTTAAAGCGTAACATAGCCCTATCCCCTGAAATCGTTTCCACTGTCTGGTAGCCATGTTGGCTACAATGCCTCATGTGATTTTGCAACTTTAATTCAGTCCAAAATCTAGAGAGGCATGTTGGACAGTAGAAACATACCCTCTTATTCTTACCCTCCCCCAGAACTCTACTTATGTCTGTGATCGGGTTAAAATGGCCAATTGCATTCGGTTCACTAGGTGGTGTATACAACAACCAAACCCAGTTTCTGACCAAATCAATTGACGGGGCCCCTTACAGGGAAGACCACCCCCTTCTTTTTTAAACGAACCCCATCTTCAAATTCAGTTTCATACTGAACCACAGTAACGCCGATATTTAAATGGGCATTAGCCCTTTCAAAAATATCAATAGATCGTAGCGTTACTGGGTATTTTGCTTCTAAACAAGAGAAATATACAATGGGGAAATTGGACCCTTCCTTCCCATGTACAGCCCAATCGTCTAAATTCGTCTTGGTAGCGTCACGTGCTAGAGGCTTGAATGCTGATATGAGGAAAGCATACATGAAACATTTTTGTCCTGTTTCAAAACAGATCCGCTGGACACCTTTACAACCTTCTAAATCTGAATTATATTTTAAAACTATATCCCTTTCCCCACCCCTTCTTAAAATAAAATCTTTCTTAAATTTACAAATATTCACACTTAAATTTTCAATAAATAAAACCACAGAGCCGCTCCCATTTTCGTTAAAGTTCTCGAGATGCGCAATAAGTTGACCTACCCACTCCATGAAAGCACCCTCAAAATTTTCTAAATTCGGATAAATCACGCGCATCTCGGAATGTACATAGTGATAATAAACTTCGCTTTTCCCCTCATTTAAATAGAATACCTTTAAAACAATTGAAACCTTAATCGAATCCCTCCCCCACAACTGAATTTGGTTCTCTAGTAGCTCACGAATTTTATCTACATAGGCATGCAAAATTTCTACGAGGTCAAAAACAAATTTTCCCTCCATTAGTGAATTAAAAGGATCCCCAAAAGTCGCAGTGTAGACAACTATTGCATTTAAAATTGTGTTGGACAATTGAAAATCGGGAAAAGTTGTACCCCCCTCCCCCTCTTGTATATCATCCCCTCCCCCTCCCCCAAGTTGTTGAACAATATTTGGGGTATGTGAATGTTCCAATTCAGTTGTTTGAAGTGGATTCGTTAGGGTATCGGAGGCTGGAGGAGGAGGAGAAGGGTTCCCTGTTAATTCCCGGGTAAAATCGTCCAAAAGATGTAGCGTGTTTGACTTAGCAAAGGTAAGTCTCCCTGCCCAACTGCGCTATAATCTACATTTAAAAATTTTTCTATAAACTCATCAATATTTAACAACGACGACGGTATTTCCCATGAATTGTTGGAGAGGTCCTCTCCTTCACCAGCTGATGAGGACGATGGTGACATTGAATAAGGGACCAATGCTCCAACCTATAAATGAAAAAAATAGCTTATTTTCAAAGTGTTCAAATCACCCCTACTGTTTTTAAAATTTGGATTATTATTTACGTATTATTTAAAACGCGCTTAGTAGTAGTAGTAGTATGCACATAGTAGCATTTGGTTAATTCAACTGAAAGTTCCAAAATATCAAACTTAATATAAGATAATTACAATCTAAAACGTCGCTTTACATAGAAGGCGGCAATTTGATTTTGTTCAAAAAATAGCTTATTTCCAAAGTATTCAAATCAGCCCTTTTTTTTCGCGGCGCTTCTCGGGCCCACAGCGCTTCCCGCAGTGCTTCCCCGGCCCGCTTCCACGGCGCTTCTCGGGCCCTTCCCGCAGCGCTTCCCGCGGCGCTTCCCCACAGCGCTTCCCGCACCGGTTAGTATAAGATATTTACAATCTAAAACGCATGACATAGAAGGCGGCAATTTGATTTTGTTCAAACAATCCCTCCAAATAAAATTTCATATTAATATCCCATATCTGCTCTGGAAAAAAAAACATGATTTGAAATGGATAGCCATCTCCTGTCATGATACACAACTCATTCCGATAGAAAGTTGTTTTTTTTTATAATATTTGTAGAGGCAAGGTGAACCATTCGCTAATAAAGCAGTTTATAACGCAAAGGATTTTGCTACTTATTATGAGCGGGATATAGTGCATTTTTTTGGCTTCACTAATCTAATTTAGTAAGGGTGAATGCATGTACTTGACATGATTCAAAAGGGAGAACATTATATTTCCTTTGGGGAGAAAAAATCTTTCAATATCCCGCTGAGATACACTTTTACACAGTGTTCGAAAATGGTGAGAAGAAAAGGCCTAAAAAAGTTGGAAGAAATAGGTAGATATTTCTATAAGATAGGTAGGAAAAAATGCTTACCTTTGCAAATTCCGTCTGGGCTTGGGTGCCGGATGGTCCAGATAACGTGTTTTCGAGGGCAACCTCATGATCTTGTGCAGCTGAGCCAGAAATGTCACAGGGTTGTGCAGCTGGGACAGCTCCTGAGACCCTTGAAAAAGCATGATGAGAGACAACCTCATGATCTTGTGTAGGTGGGGCTTCGGCATTGAAAGAAGCCATCCACTCTCTTTTTAGTTTCCTGACAGGCTGCATTGGGGCTGTCTCACCCTCTCTTGGTCTCTTAGATAGAGGGGGCACACATTCTTCACAATTGGCCTTAAAGAAGAGAAAAAAGTTAGTATCGAAAATAATTTCCCCCTTTTTACAGAAAGAAAATTAGTACCATCATCCATATAATTTTGTCTAGAAAAAGTATTTATCACTAAGAAAGCACAACGTAAAAAAATTTCGTGAAATATAATAATTGCATCCTTTTTTGAATCTGAGAAAAGAAGAATTACGGCTCACTGAGCCATTCAAAATTCAGCCTATAAAATTCGGCCTAGTTTGTTTCTAACCTGTTTGAAGAATTTTATTTATTTTTAGGCGTTTCTGTTCTTTTCTGGTTTTAATCTGCATTGAGCATGCCTTGTTTGATGCATTTAAAGTATTGACGGTATTTTTTGTATCTTTCCTTATCCTTTTTCGAAAGCTGGTATTTACCCCACCCCCAGAAAAAACAGGCCCGAGGAAATAATCCCCACGGAAAATATCCCTGAGAAAAGACATGGAAAAATACCCCCCCCCCGAAAGATATCGCATCCTTTTGAATCTGAGAAAAGATGAATTACGGCTCAATGAGCCGTTCAAAATTCAGCCTATAAAAGTCGGCCTAGTTTGTTTCTAAGCTGTTTAAAGAAAATCCCCCCTAATACTAAACGTTGAAAATGTGAATATTTAGTCAAACATCGAAGCATTTATCTAAGCTATGGTTCTTTTTCAGTTATCCAATAAATAAAAACATGTTTTTAGTCGCATCCTTTTGAATCTGTGAAACCATTGGAAACTAAACTGCTAACGCTAACGAACAGGAAGTGCTTTAAAAAAGGGTCAGAGCTAATTATAGGCCTCGCGCTGGAGCCTTGTGTCAAACCTGTGCGGGTTAATAACAAGAGTGACGAATGTCTCAGTTAGAAAAAAGATTACAAAAGAGAAAACTCTAAATTTATCGGTGGAAGATAATTATTTCTATTTGCGAGAATTTGGTTGTAAAAAACAATGGGGGATGGGGCTAGGTTTTGAGGGTAAAAAGAACAAATTTTATGTTTTCTATCGAGTATAAAGATTGCATAGTGATGTTTGTATTAGAGTGGGAGGGGGGAGGGGGAGGGGATTTACCTGAATATACTGGAGGATGACCAAGGAAAATAATTTTATTTTAAAATAAAAATGAAAATGTATTAAATCAGAACTTACATTGCTAATTGTGGCTGTCAAGGCTTCAACCTCATCAATTATATTTAGTGTTATATCCATTGTGTCACAATACTTTCTGATAATTTAATCACAATGCATGTCCGTTATATACGAAATCTCAAGGGTAAATTGTTATGTAATGGGGAAAACCCTATGTAACCTGCCCTCTGATTGGCTGAGAAGGGGGATGTATCCGACTCGCTGATTGGCTGAGAAGGAAACACGTGATCTAACTGTTCCCAGGATTCCTGGAAACTCATAACATTCGCCTTGAGCATGCACTTGCCCAAAACAACACCAACAACAAATAAATCCCTCAGGCCTAAAGATTAAAGAAACCATAATGTTTCTTAATTCCCCTTTCGTGAACCAATAATTCCCCCGCAGATTATGTAAATCAATTCCTCAGGTTAGGTTATCCTAAAGATCAAAGAAGCCATGTTTGTTTCTTAATTCCCCTTTCGTGAATCAATAATTCCCCCGCCGATTATGTAAATCAATTTCTCAGGTTAGGTTAGCCAAACAACAAAGAAGCCATGTTTGTTTCTTAATTCCCCTTTCGTGAACCAATAATTCCCCCGCCGATTATGTAAATCATCCCCATTGTCATTACACCTGGACAAACAGCAACAAATAAATCGACCTTGAAACATCCATCAAAGTGAGAAAAATCCTGTTTTTTTCCCATTCTCACTGACAAAAACCATAAACATCCATAAATTGCTGTACTCGTCGCTGTTTTTTCATTCTCACTGACAACGAACCATAAAACAGACATGAATTACTGTTGACAACCATGAAAAACATCAAATAAATTGACCAGCACACATAACCGTCCAAGAAAACATCCATCAAAGTGAGAAAATTCCTGTTTTTTCAAGTGAGAAAAATTCTGTTTTTTCATTCTCAGTGAGAAAACCATAAACCACGTGGTCCTGTCACGACTATAAGATAGCTTTCTACTAAAATTGAGACGGGAAAGAGAAAGTAAGACATTTAACAAGAATTTTGTATAGGAATTCTGGAAAATTTCTCCAGTGATAAATTTCCCCTGACAAGTTCAGCCCCCTGGAAACTTCCCTCCCCATGTGAAATTTCCCTGTTGGAAATATTCCAGCATAAAATTCAACCCCCCCCCCCAACCAAAAATAAACGCATAATTCCCAATAACAAAAAACTATGCGTAAACAATGAGCAAATCTTATAACTTAGTCCTTTCCTCTGGGGCTGTAGGGATCATTTTATATCCAACGGAATTGTTATAGAACATTTCAACTATGATGAACAAAATAGCTATCTCAAAATTTTGAGTTTGCCTAAAATCTTTTTGGTTACCTAAAAAGTGCACTAAAACTTTTTATTTTCGTTCGAATGATCCCTCTCTCAGTATTTTTGGACCCCTAAGTCGATACGATCCCCCCTGGAAAAACAAAATAAACAAACACACGTCCGTGATCTTTCTTCCAGCAAAAAATAGAAAATTCCACATTTTTGAAGAAAGGAGGTTGAAACCTTTGAGATAAGGTTCTCTGACACGCTAAATCTTATGGTGTGATTTTCATTAAAATCACTAGACTCTTAGGGGATTTTTCCCTCCTTTTTAGAAAATCAGGCAAATTTTCTCAGGCTCGTGGCCTAAGATGTGTAACACTAAACTTAATTCCGTTTATTTGGAGTTTCGGTTACTATTGAGCCGTGTTGCTTCTTACTTACATTTCGTTACCCCGAACTGTTTGATAACTTGCCGCTATTCAGATTGTTAAATGTATTATTGACAGCGCAATATTGCTGCCTACGTAAAGAGCGATGTGGGCACAATGTGTTATTATTATTTTGTTTTTTCTTCTGCTGACCAAGGCACTTTATATAGTATGATTTGTCGTTGAAGCTTCAAAAGGGGTCATTTTATTAGAAATTTAAAGTTATTGTGCCCTTTTTAAAAGTCAAAATTGATTTGAAAGCGTCCCCCTCCCCCACAACTATCATTTCCCCAAACACATTCAATCAAAATTTTTGATAAGCAAAGTGATTTTTTTTAACCAAAAACTAAAAATTGTCAAATTGCGTTATTCGAATGATGCTCTCATTGTAGAAATACCGGTTTACAGCTAGTTATAATCAGGTTTTTTTTGCTATATATATCGAACAAATTGATCATTCTGGGTCAGTTGATTAATAGAAGTAGTAATAAGCCTATTAGAATCAATTTATTCACTCGTTCTAATGGACAATAAAAGAATTATAATGACACCTTTCTTAAACAATATTCCAATGAAACGAGTGTCAAGAAAAAATTTAATTTTGGTGATACTGTTCGAATTAATAGAACAACTAATGTTTTTGAAAGGGTAATTACTTGTGGTCCACAGAACTTTTTAAAGTGGCAAAAATCCTAGATACTAAACCCATAACTTATCGTCTGCGAGATACCAAAGATGAAGAAATTCTCGGCGGATTTTATGACTATGAACTACAAAAAGTTAAAAATAATAGTGAAATCTATCAAATTGAAAAGATATTAAAGACTCGTACTCGCAGGGGTAAGAAACAGTTATTTGTTTGGTGGCTAGGATACAACTCTGATTTTGATTCTTGGATCAGTGTTGAAGATATTGACAATGCCCAATGATTTCTATGTAACATTTATGTCCAACGTTTCCGATCCTCTCTACAATGACTTGAATAAAACAAGTGATTTTTGGACGAAACTCTCCCCCGCCATCAAATTCTATGACGGAAAGTATGAAGTGGCTCTTGTCGATTGTATTCTCAAAAAACCTATGACATCCTGAGAAAGGATCGTGTGTATGATTTAAAAGTTATACCATTCGATTGGTCACTCTTTGTCGAGTATGAATGGGTTGAAGCACTTAAATCTAGCGAATATCCACATGTTAAATTGAAATATATAGAATATGATGGTTATGACAGATTTGTGTCGCACAATCAATAGAAAAATCTCATATCGTAGGAATGGTACATTCCATTTTAATTATTCAATGGAACACGATAGGATTTACATTACCTCACCTGTTGACACTGAAATGATTATTCTTAATGATTATCTGAGAGACGTTCTTTGCTTTAAACAGAATATGATCAATGGGGAAAACGCTGGCACTGTGTTTACGGGATGGATCAAGTTATTTTTGCTGATTATCCACCTGGTTTCACCTCGGACTCTTGCATATTTCTCTATGCATCTTTTGTGGAAACGTCAAGAGTTGGTAATTCAAATGTCCCCCTCCTACGTGTTCTTGAACGAAAAACAACTCATGAACTTGTTCATCACTACAATATAAAGCATCCTCAGTATGTTCCTGTAAACACTTCGTATTTGGAACTCTGTCAGTTAACACTAAGAAGTGAATTGGGTGATCTTCTAGTAATAACAAAAGGTTTAGCCGTGATTAGATGTCATTTTTGACACATCGTTGGCGACAGCACCTAAAATGAACAATAGAAGAATTCCATTTGTCTGTCCCGATATCAATTGCTATGTTGGTGCTCTGAGTCCACGTCAAATAGGCAATGGATTGGACTACTACAAGGGGCGTACTACAATTTCTGGCTATGGTCTTGGTAGCTGGTTTGCTAGGCTAATTCGTTCTGCACTACCCCTTGCCAGAAAATATCTTGTACCTGCTGCATCAAATTTTGCTGCCTCAACACTACAGGACTGGGGGTCGGGTAAGAATTTCAAGGAGAGTGTTAAGGAAAATATTAGATCTTCAGCAAGAGCCGTGGGTGAGCAATTACAATCTCAGCAAAATGGGAAGGGATTGAAAAGGATGCGTGCGCGTCATTCACTCATCAGTCTCTACCCAGGCGGGAAGCGAAGGACATCAACAAGGACTTTGAGGAATAAAACAACGAAGACCAATAAGAAGAAAAAGAAAAATTTTGTTAGATCAAAGAAGGATTTCTTCTCTTAAGATGACTTATCTCCCTCACAATGAGTCAAATCCATCAATCAGTTCCTCATTGAATCTGTTCAATGCTGAAAATGTTGAATTTAGTGTCAAGTATGGCTACTATGAACAATTTCACCCCCAGCAACCCCTCTCAGAAAATATACACTTTCAAATATTTTCCAATGAAGACTATTTCATTGATTTGTCATCAACATTTATTGATTTAAATGTTGCGGTGAAGAAAAAGTCAGATAATACAACTCCAACTGCTGCCGATGGTCTCTTCTACGAAAACTGTATTATACACAACCTGTTCAAACAAATTAATGTATTTATTAATGGAACATTGGTGAGCACTAGCAATAACTTATCCAACTATGCAAGCTACATACAATTTATGATGATGACACCAAAGGCATATAAGGAGTTGAGAGAACTATCATTGGGCTATGAATATCGATCAGGTGTTGATACTGACGATGAGTTGACTACTGCAGTGACCCAGGAGTAACATATAGTTGAAAAATTAAATCATGAGATATTCAATATATCCCAATGGCTACCCCCCAATGTCAAGATTGACATAAAGTGGCAACTGGCCCCATTGAATTCATTTTGAGAAAAACACTTCCTGCAGCACCCGAGGCAAATGTCATTATCACATCGGCAATTCTTCATGTCCAAAAACAACAGGTTATGAGCTCTGTTGCATTGGCAGTGGAAAAGCTAAGAGCAAATGGCAACAACATTAAACTTCTTGTCCCCCATACGATCACCAATCAACGGCACATTGCCACCGGCTCTCGTAGTTATACCGATTCACCATTTATCAATGGGGAAATCCCATCAAAACTTGCTTTGGCCTTTGTGAAGAGTGGCAGTGCCGTTGGGTCCTGGACTGCATCCCCCCATGATTTTAATTTTTTGGCCTATCTATCCTTGTGTGTAAAGTGAATGGTATTCCACTGTACACTCTATCATTTGACAAAAAATCCTATAGAACTCTGTACGAGTTGACCATGCAATCCCTAGATCATGACTCCCAACTATTTGAAAATGGAATAACCGATTCAATGTTTTCAAAAAATCATGGTGTAATTGTTTTGGACTTGTCGGGGACCCAGGATATGAGCATAGTACGAACAGGGAATGTACGTTTAGAGTGCACATTTGCCGATGCTTTGACTGAGAGTATCACGCTAATATTGTTGAGTCAATTTGAAACCTATTGGGAAATCACACCTGACGGCAGTGTTCTACTAGTCCTAGCACCATGAACACAAACCAAATAATCAACGTATTTAGTATGGATCCATACATATCACAGTACAAGTCCTATTGCATACCATCGGACTTCATTGAAAAAATTCCAAGTGTTAACAATACCCTAATCATTGTTAATAGCAGTCCATCGACTTTGAAGACAGGCTATTGGCTAAGCATCTTTCAAACAACGAAGAATATTGAATTTTTTGATCCTCTTGGCCTATCGTATAAATTCTACACTCCATACATCAGCAACTTTATTGAAAGCAGTGGGAAGACTATTATTCAAAATCAACGAAGAGTACAGGATTTAACGACTAAGACATCTGGCTTTCATGCACTACTCTTTTTCATGTTCAGATGTCATGGCTATACCTACAAGCAGTTTCTCGACATCTATGTTGACTTACCTCGATTGAACGACTTTCTAGTGGAAAATATACTTACAAGCGTGTTTAATATTGATTTTAGTGCCCTACGAATAAAATGTTCTAAAAATGTATTTGAAATTATTTATTAATAAATGAAAAATGTATGTACATGATAAAAAACGAATTTTCTACTCTTTAGATTTCATCTTCTACTAGGTAAAGGTATTTGTCGAGAACAACTAATGTAGGTAGATTATCTGAATTCACAGTATACTGATCCTGATGTGCTGCAATGTCAGGGTCACATTTTCTACAGTAGAGTGTATCTTCACTCTTGTCATATCTCTATGTATAGTCAATGATACTATTCTCATTCATTTTATAGAATTCACATGTTTCAATTTGCTTATTTGAAGCAATGTCACAAACAGTGTCCTCAAGTGGCGAATCACATTCCGTCACAGCCAAATAAAAATCAGTGGGCTCATAATCATACTAGCCATTGTCTTCACAACGATGACGTAGAAACCAAATTCTTTTGTTGTTCCAAACAGTTGGATTGCTGACTCGGCTCCTCCTCCCAAAACAATCTAAAACCACGACGATACCAATCTCTTAGCAATAAACTATAATCACGCTTAGTATTCTTTCTAATCATACCAGGATATGTATTCTCCCACTGATTACATTTATCATAGTGGGAATTCAAGTATAGGTGCCCTCTAGGATGAGAGTCACACACCACTTTAAGCCAGGAATTACAACCTTTAATTTGTACAGCATATCCTCTATGCAATTTACACGGGTTGCATAATCTGCACTTTTCATCATACTCATCAATCATTGTACAATTCTCACATGATGACCAGCTGCCCAGTGTGTACATGCATAGTGGACATGTATGGAACATTTTTTCATGTGTTGACACTCTCACTGCCACAATGAAACTGAGCTACTATCAACAAATTGAGTGGGATAGAGAGAAAGAGAGAGAGAGGAGTAAATCATCCTTGAACTCCATCTTTCTCATGAGAAAAAAAGTCCTAAATTTCTAAGCTAGTGTTTAAAAGCATATCCACAATATCATTTTGCTGTGTCGTTGA
The DNA here is from genome assembly GCA_027921565.1 of Artemia sinica. Lineage (NCBI taxonomy): Eukaryota > Metazoa > Arthropoda > Branchiopoda > Anostraca > Artemiidae > Artemia > Artemia sinica. The sequence goes on from CM051275.1 coordinate 14,278,991, forward strand.
GGGGAAACTTGAACTAAATCAAAACATGCCATATGCATACAAATTGCTAACACAGGCGTATCAGCAATATTTTTGGAATGGCTTACCGTATCAAGAAAAAACTTCTGGGGCATTATAAGTGGGATCTTCAATCGACTAAATGGCCACATATATCTGTTACTTCTGCTATTAATACTGCTGCTAATACTGTTACTGCTAAAACTAATACAACACTATTACTGCTGCTCCTGCTTCTACTCCACTACCACTATAATACTAGTACTATTAAGGCTACATATATGGAGATATAAATATGACAGAATATTGAGGGGAAATTTGAACTAAATCAAAACACACTATGTACATGCAGATTGTTAAAAAGGCGTATATCAAGAATAGATTTGGATATCAATTTTGAACTTCCAGAGAACACTTAAAGGGGAAGATAATTGACCAAAAGGTAATATGAACATGCTACTCCTAACACTACTAATACTGCTACTTTTATTGCCACTACTACCACTACTACTACTACTACTACTACTACTACTACTATTACTATTACTACTACTACTACTACTACTACTACTACTACTACTCCTCCTACTGCTACTACTACTAGACTACTCCAAATACTATTTCCATTGCAACTGCTAAAGTGTAGAGTACTATCGTCTTAAAAATCTTAATTCCATCGGATTTTATTGGAAATCGGAAGTTCTAGCGCTCTTTTTAAGAGTCATAAGTGAAAAAGTATTCGGATATAGTACAACAACTACTACCACTACCACTACAACTACTGCTTTTGTAGGAAATACCTCCACGGCTGAAGATATTTATGTTAAAATTTGAGGAAATGTTCAGGGGAAACTGTGACCAAAAAGATTGGAGGGTAACTAACCCCCCTTCCATGACCCTTTTTTCCCTAAAGTCGTCTGATCAACATTTTGAGGGAACCATATTGTTTAGCATAGTTGAGAGGTCTAATAACTGTATTGTTGGTGATAATATGGCCCTCCACAGTCCCCAGAAAAAGGGATGTCGTTTATGAGTTTTGCCCAATGTCTACACATACTATTTGTTACTGGAAAGTATACAGATACATTTCAGGGAGGGGGGGTGGTAATTTTCTGCAGGTGGGATTTTTTACGGATAAATTTTTCTGTGGAGAGGAAAGTTTCTGGGGTGAACTTTCCAGGAAAAAATTGCTCGGGGAGAATTCACCGAGTTCCTTTAAGAATTTTTTTTTTTTCTATTTTTGTATTGCTTTCTCTTTGGCGATTCATTTTGAAATGTTGAGATTTCCCGAGGGAATTGTTCGGGGAAAATATTCAGCGGGGGTCGGGACTGTCTAGGGGATATTTTGTGCGGGATCTTCCGTGTTAAAAATTATCCATGGGGAAGTTTTCCGCGGGATAAACTTCTGGGAATTTCTGGGATTTCTGGGAAATTTCCACGAAGGGGGGGGGGATTTTCAGCATTATTTAAAGAAACAGGAATTAAAAAAAAGTCTTTTTTAAAATGAAAGTATGCTAAGGAGAATTTGGCGGATCGTTTGCAAGAAATTTTCTTTGGGAATTTTTGGCGAGGAAAGAATTCTCCGGGAAGAATTTCCAATGAAGGAGAGGATTTTAAACGGGAGAATTTCCAATGGAGAACTTTTACGTGGGGGAGAGTTTCTAAAACAGAGAGAGGCGGGATTCCCGGCATTTTTGAAAAATGACCGAAATTGAATTGAAAAAATAAGTGTCTTCGACTAAAAGTAAGGAGCAACATTAAAACGTAAAACGAACAGAAATTATGGTACTTGTTAAGAATCCAGTAGTCGCACGAGAAAAATTGCATCAAGAAAGACCGAGATGCTTAATTGAAAAAAGGTTTTCTCTGCATGTGAGGTGTTGCTCACTCCGTGACAAAGATTTAAACTTTAGTTTTTTTGAGGTTGAAGGAGCAAAAAAAGGTACCTAGGTTAGGTTAGGCTACGTATTTAATATATGCTATGCTTTACCCTGTTCGACCATGCTTGATTTCTGTTCGTTTTATGTTTTAATGTTGCTCCTTACTTTTAATTAAAAAAAAACTTTTTTATTTAATAGAAAAAGAATTTTAAATGTTCTTTAATCCACTGGTTTTTGGCGTTCCATATATTTGGTTCTGGATAATCAAAAGAACAGGAGAAAAAAGTTTGATCGAAGATAATAAATACCAACCTTTCTTCCATTTTTATAGTCTTTTCAGACGCACTTTCTAGGGAGACCCTTCTGATTTTGCTTCGTTAAGATTTTTTTTTTTTTAATGGAAATATAATCATTTCTTAATATCTTTAAGTCTGAAAAGAAAGTCTGTTTTGTAAAGGACTCTAGAAAAGGAGAGTCCCCACCCCCTATATACAAAAACCCAATAAAACTACATTCTAAAATAATCCTCCGTGGTCGCCCCCTCCCCCTTCAAAAGCTTTTTTTGATATAATTCCAAAATGTTCTGTCATGATCAAATATTATTAATTTATTTTTAGGTGTAAGAATGAGACTTCCTAGAAATAAATAAAATTGGTAGCTTTGCCTTGCTTCCAGCCAACTGAAATGCTATTAAATACAACAGTATTATGTGTGTTATTAATGTCACAGTTTGGAAAAGGAACTATTCCAGAATTTAAATCTTTTGAAAATAGAGAAATTTGTTTGCCAATATATAATGTATCATTGATACATATGTATCATATTTGTATCATATGATAATCAAAATATAAAAGCTTTGCAATGACAAAGCTTTTCTTCTTCTACAGCATAAAATGGGCGAAAAATTAAATTTTGTTCATTTGCTCTTCATTAGAATCACTTGATGTTTTCGTGATGTCCCCCCCCCCTTCAAAATTGGGCAAATTTTCTCAGGCTCTTAACTATTGATGGATAACATTAATTTTTAGTAAGCCTCAAAATTAATTTTTTATGTATCCTTTTTTTCGAAATTCTATTTTTTAGAGTTTCTGTTACTATTTAGCCGAATCGCCCCTTATTTACAGTTCGTTACCACAAAAATGTTTGAAAATTAGAAATTTTTGCTGTGAAGATTAGTGCTTTTACCATAGAATTAGTGGTTTTGCTGTAAAAATAGGCAATTTTAGCAAAAAATTTGCATTCATGCAAATATCTTACTAAATTTGCATGAAGGAAGTTTTCGTTAATTTTTATTAGATTTACAAATGGTTTGTAAAAATATCAAATATCAGATGACCTTTAGATGAAAGCCTAGAGACTTTCAGATGAAAGTTTCAATAGTTCTCGCACTGGAATATTGTCTATAAGTAATCTGAGAGAAACAAGTATTTGTCACTTTAAAATTAAATCTCTTTTGGAAATGACTTTCAGAAAGATATTCAAATTTGAGTAAATTACAGATTTCCATAACGATTTCGCTGGTGTCTTCATAATGTAATTTGGAAAATTTACTATCAAAATTATTTATTTCACTACAGAGTTAGCATTTCTGCAATAAAAATTTACAATCTTACTAAAGAAAAAGAACAATTTTATGACCAAATTTAGTGACTTTCCTAAATTTGTTTGAATATTACTGAGCGAAAGTCAAGTATGTTCAGTATATATTTCTTATTTTACTAAACGTGTAGAAAGAAAGTTTTTACTAATGTTTTTTTTTAAATCTACAAATGGTTAGACGGACTTCGAAATCCTTAGGCTCAAACGTGACATTAGTTTTTGTAGTGAAATTACTACAAAAATGGAGTACTTTAAAAATGGATAGTTTGAACGCACTAGACAATCTTGGGCCGTTGAAAGTGAACATCCAGAGATAGGACAATTTTTCTAATAGTTGCATCCCATATAAGTTGCCTTTTCTATCATATCAGAAGTCAGTTGAGGAGAACTAGCTATAGAGAAAGAAAAAGTTAACTCTGGCATATATGATAAGCTAATGAGAAACTATGGTTTTCAAATAAGATGTGCTCCGCGAAGCACCACAAGCGGAAAAGTTTTTGGAAGGTAGTACTTTTTAGAGACTCTGAGTAGCACCATTAGTTTCGTTGGAGTGGGAACCCTGCACCAGCTGTTAGATATACATGATACCGTGAATGTCAAAAATCTGGTTAATGTTGACATTCATCGGTGAATTTCCGAAATTCCTTTCCCTGATGTTTTTTAAAAGTTTTTACAAAATTAAGAGTGAGCTGCGTAATTATGGAACTAGGCAAAGTGATAATATAGTTGTTGATTTGCGACGTGGTATCAAGTCTTCATTTTCAATGAAACAGCTGGGTCTATCTGTATGGAATGAGCTACCATTGAGCAATAGGGCAGCGGAACACGTACCTCACTTTAAAAAGATATTTTTTTCGGGGGGGGGGGATTTGTTGAATTTTATTATGGCGAGGTAATGGTGGGAAGGGGCTAAGGTGGGGTTGGGAGGGCAGGGTGGGGGAGGGTGAGTTGAGTATTGAAGAGTGATGAAAACTGGATTTGTTATTATTATTTTTCTTTTACATTTTATTTATCTATTATTGTTTTTAATTCAGTTACTTATTTATTTATCTTTTTTTCATATATATAGGTTATAGTTTATTTATTTTTGTTTTATTTATAATAGTATTAATTAAATAGTTGAAATTTAAGTAAATAGTTCATGTAATAGGTAAGTAGTTACGTGGACTTTCGCGCGACTGCAAACCTTGATAGGTTTTCTCCAGCACGAAAGTGTTGTTTAATTTATTTGTTTGTGAAGGTGGACTAATAAACGCATTCATTAGCTTTGCGAGTCAGCTTTTTCACTCTTATGCAAACTATGATGGTGAAAGTTAGGTTATATATCGGAAATGGGTTAAAATTTAAGTCGTCATCATCAAACCTTCCATTGGACTGAAAGAATTGGCTGGCAAGCCTGACTAAATACAAGGAGACAAAAAGGTGTTTTGGACTTTCACAGCATCATACACTTCTTAATAAGTACCTTTATGTTGTTAAAAGTAGGTATAATTAATCTAGTATTTAGGGTTTCCACAGAACGCAATAAATAATCACCATTTTCTTTTAAAATTAATCGCCAAAAAATCATGAAAAGGCCAATTGGCCGTGAAGCATTTTAGTATGCCAAATAGGTCCATATCTTTTAAGTAATTTTCATACATAAGCATTTTTGTATTATACCGATGCATATTCATGCCTATTTTTAGGTGAATTTAGGCTTGGTACTGGTATTTACATATTTAGGTGAATTTATATGTGCTACCAGTCTCTACTAGTCTTCAGAACAAAGAAAAGCGTTTTCCATGCCAAGAGATTTTAAATGCCACATTCATATAGATTTTGTTCAAAGAATTAATTACAGTTTTTATTTTTTCTGTTCATTTCCAGATATTGCAGATTCTTAGACTTTAAAGACAAATAGAAAATTAGTTTTAAAAAATGTACTTGCCTGCAGTGGATTTTAGACTGTTTTTCACCGAAGCACCAAAAAAAAAAGAATGGAATTCAAAAAATTTTTGCCTTTGGCATCAAATACAGTCCAAATTTTTAGCTTGTATTTCCACTTACTACAGGGTATTAGGTGATAATTGCAGGCTTTTTTGTTTTCTTTCCAATAACTAACAAGTAGCTGTATTACTGCTTAAAAGTAAAATGGAATAAAAATCCCAAATAAAAAAAATTGGTATACATTCAGGCGAAACCTGTGGAGAGCTATCATTCCTACATTTCATCATTTTTTTTCCCCCAGAAAATCTGTTTCGGCTTTAAAATAGAGGGACAACAAAAACAAAATATTAGATAATTATAACTTTCGACACATACTCTTTCAAAATCTTTCTGGTCTTTTTTATATTAAAAAACGAAATTAACGAATGAGGAACCCATATTGCTCTGCTGAAAATGTCCCATATTGCTCTAGAAGACGTTAAGCCACACTTTCTATCGCCAGCCATCTCGTTCTGCCAGGGTAAATCAGAAAGCGCTTAGCTATATCAGAAAATGTTTGGCGCTGTCTAAATTTTATTTTGCCATGTTGGGCTAAACTCGATAAAACTAAAAAAATGTCATGACTGAACAGCAAAGCACACGGGTCTAAGACATCACACGAATCAGCTGAGCAAAGGGTAAACGAATAGCAGGTACAATCGACAGTGGCAAGCCATGGAAAGTCCTTCTTCAAAACTTTGCTAAGGCATTTTTGAGCATGATACTTGTATTATCCGAAGTAAAGGTAACAATGTTTGTCAGTGGTATTTTTTTTTTTATTTTTCTGAATTTATCTCCAATTAAGCTCTTCAACCCTTTAGCAGTTGTATCAGAAACAACTGACATTGAAAAAAAATGTTCTACAGGTTTCTGCTCTTCCAGAGAATTATAGTGAGCAATTATCACAAGAAACAATGTTGCTCTTCTGTCTGTTGATTCATCAATGTTGATTGAGATCTTGGTCACTTTCAATACTGCAACTATCTCGTATTCACGTGTTCTTCAAGTTAATTTTTTATTATTGCAGTTTTATTTGTCCTTGCTGATGTCTAAGGTGAACGGAAGCTTTGTCTTTTCCTTTTTTTCTGACTGCTTAATTTACTTTTTAACTTTCACTGCAATTAGTGTCCTCGCTATATGTCTTGCTTTGCTTGTCAGTGGCAGTTTTAACGATCCATCTGACTCTTCAAAAGAGTTAATATCATTAACACTATTAATGCTGAAATCACTTTCTTATCCAGAAATTTTCTCTAGTATCTGACAATAAACGGAACTGGGATAGAATGCTTTACTAGTTTTTTGAACAGTTTTCTCTTAACCTGACTAACTCTTTGTTTAGCGTTAGGGTATTTTTATAATTTTCTGAGGTTCAGTTAACTTCTCATCTACTCTACGGTCAACAAGTACTTTAAATTTGGTGTTTGGAATCAGTATTCCTATTTTCGATCAGAAGTCTGGGCCTTCTAAATGCATCAAGGATTGTGAAAAACCAACTTCTTTTAAAACCAGACTAATCTGAATTTCCAGACAAATAATGCAGTAATGGCCTTAAGATGTGAGCTAAAAGGCACCTCTCCAGGGCATAATTTAGGTTTTTGAGTTAATTCCTGAAAGTTTGACTCTCCTAGTGTAACTTTTTCCAAGATAGTGAAAAGCATTTCAGATGGAATTATACCTCATCTAGTGTATAGCTTATCTCTGCTTATTATAGTAGTTGAAGACTAGAAATAGGTTTATAACCAACCTATTTAGTCGTTAGGATTTGAATATAGGCTAAAATATAAATAATACAATATATTTTCTGGACCTGCAACAAACTTAAAAACGAGTTGTGTGTCGTTGGTGCTGTGACTGTTCTCTATTATATTTTCCTTAAATTCTCACCTTTGTTAATATAGATGGCAGGTTTTATGGTCATCTCCTCTGATCGGCTATTTTGATATGCAATAAATTCGCTATGCACCGACATAGCGAATTTTTGTTGAATAGCATTTACAGTAGCATTTGCCGCACTGTATTCAAAAGCTGGGACACAACATAGTAAAATCACCAAATCTTATGACTAAATCACCAAATTTTCAGGTAAAATCACCAGATCACCAAAAAATTACCAAATTTCGTGATAAATCACCAACGGTTGCAACCCTGGTATTATCATTTATCCCATAAAAACTTTGAACCTGGAAAACTTGAAATATAATATTGATCCTAATTGCAGCTAAAACCTAATTCAAGCTTTCATTTCTTTCAAGGCTTACGAGCAGTGATGCCAACCGTGGTAAAATTGTACCATTTGGGTACATTTCACTAGGGTTGCCAAAACTTTCTGGGACAAAAGTGTCCAAATCAGCCAAAAATGGAAACTTTCAGTGTCCCTCTAGAAAATTAGCCCATATACAGGGTTGCCACTATGAATTTTCAAAACCTGGGAAAAAAGTGCCGAAAAACCTGTGAAATTCGTCCTTCTTTGTTCTGCTACCTAGCGGTCTGTTACCTGCATGAGTTCTGCAGGTATTTCCAGCTTTGACATTAACGCTACCAATAAATTAAGTTTAGTGCTAGTTCAATTTGAAGAGATGGCATAAAAACATCGTCATGAGAATGTCAACAAAGCGAAATTTTATATCGATTATCGATACTGCTACCTATCTTAGTCGAAAAGTAAAGAACTAATCATAGAGATTCATTTTGAGTTTGGCATTTTCATAAGTTATGCGAAAAAGATGCGAGTCGTTGATCTTTGGTAGCTATTAAGGATCTTTAGGTGCGACAAGGTCCAAACAGCTGTAGTAACGAAATGTCTATTTTGACCTGCATGGTTTTAAAGTTAAACAAAAGACGTCGATCTCCTTAACCACTCAGTCAACTGGTTGGTCAAGTGGTTAAAATCGTTTAACAATTCCTCTATCTTGCCGTTTTCTGAACATTTAGAAGTATCACTGAGCAAAAATGACGTTTTCGAGAACTAAAAAAGTGAGAAGACAAGGCCGATTGAAATAAATTCGCTTGAGTTATACTCGATAGAAACTGGCGACCAGCGTTTAACAAAAAATCACAGCTGAAAGTGTAGAATATAAAACAGAAACATTCGCTGAGCTGCAGCAAAGCTTTTCTGTGAAAGTCCTTTCTTTCTATGACAGCAGTGTAGTAATAGCCATATGCACACGGCTACACGCGACAGGGATTTACGCGGAACGTGCCATCAGCAGGGAATGGCCATTCACTTCTTCTTTCTAGCCTTTTCAGCGGCCTTGGTGACTTTGCCACCAGCAGTAGGTGGGTCCTTGAATTTGACCGACTTGATGACAAACGTCAACCGTAAGATAGAAGAAAAAGATGGATTCAATAGTTCTAGCATATCACATTGGTTAAGACTTTAGGTCTTATTCCTTCTCGGTTGATAGATGGGGTTCGCGCAAGACGTAAAAACATCTAAGAAAAATCTCAAAGCCGTTTTCAAAGCTTAAAAGTAAAGTACAAAATAAAGCAGTTAAAAAAAAGAAGAAAATTCAGACATTTGGTTTTGATTTGGAAAAATGTCCAAAAAGTGTCCTTTTATTCAAAAAGCTGCCTTTTTTTACCCAATAGTGTCCCGGTGTCCCTCAGAGTGAAAAAGTGTCCAAAAGCCACTAAAAGTGTCCATTTGGCATCCCAGCATTTCACCTCTACTGGTACAATTTAGTACAATCCCACAAAATACGGTACATTTAAAAAAAAAATTATGGTGCAATGTGGTACAATTTAGTATTTTTGTGCCAATGCATGTATTCTTTCATCTACAAATAATTTTATTTCCCCCTGATCTATTCGGCATGGTCAAGATAAGAGACAAACAAGCAGTCACCTATTTTCCTTTTTTCGTAAACAGACACTTCACTTCCAGCGTCTAAATGTCGATAAAAACATCTTTCTATGTATCAAGTCTTACCGACTGAAAATGAAAGACTAAAAATGAAGGTATAATGACACTTGGATTCGTGATGGTTGGGAATCTAGTGGAATAAAAACAAAAGCCAATCACCCAAGGTGAATCTTCTCAGTTTGAAAATTTTTATTAAGGAAAAAGGAGCCTGCTAAGAAAAATTAATAAAGTAAGTAGAAATTTAAAATAAGGCGATTAATATATATATATATATATATATATATATATATATAGTTTTCAAAGCTGAACTAAACACATTGACATTTCTTAGGAAAGAATTGGCAGAAGATGGGTACTCTGCCTGCTGACCACTGTGTTAGGTAATACTGTGAGCTTGAGTGCCTCTTCTCTTCTGAATGAGATGACATATGGTTTCAGGCTGTGTTTGATTACTCAGATTCTGTAACAGGGAAGGTGTCCTATTTCAGGCAAGTTGCAAACTCCTGTAAGTATTGGGCTGCACCTGTATCAGTGATTAAATAAAAATAAAAAGTTTTTCAACCGAAAGTAAGGAGCAACATTAAAGCTTAAAACGAACAGAAATTATCATAGGCAGCGCAATAGCGCTGCCTAAGTAAAGAACGATGTTGGCACAATATTGTGCCAACAATACTGTGGTTTTTTGTTTTTTTTAGTTTCTTGGTCTTAGACTAGGGCACTTCGTATCGAAGGAGTTGTCGTAGAAAACTTCAAAAAGGACTCATTCGATTGGAATTTGGAGTGGCTTGTGCCCTTTTTAATAGCCAAATTTGATTGGAAGGCAACTAACACCCCTTCCACGCCCACCATTTCCCCAAACACATCCAATCAAAATTTGAGATAGGCATTTTGTTCAGCGTAGTTGATTTCCAGATAGAAATTATGTTTTTGAGGAGGACACTCCCCAACTGCCCTCAGAGCAACGGATATAAGTTATGCAATGGGGACATATAAGGTTTTCATAGAAAGTGTTGTCGTAGAAACTTCAAAAAAGGCTCGTTCGATTGGAAATTCAAAGGGCTAGTGCCCTTTTAATAGTCGAAAGGAACTGGAGGGCAACTAACCACTCTTTCTCACGCCCACCCTTTCCCCAAACACATCCAATCAAAATTTTGAGATAGCCATTTTGTTCAACGTAGTTGAAAGTTCTGAAAATTAGATCTTTGAGGATGACAACCCCCCACAGCCCCCAGGGGAAAGGTTGTAAGTTATGTCATGGAGGCATATAATTTTTTTTTATAGAAAGCGTTGTCGCAGGGACTTCAAAAGGGCTCATTTGATTGGAAATTGAAATGGCTTGTGCCCTTTCTAATATTCAAAAGTGATTTGAAGGCAACTATCACACCTTGCACGCCCACCATTTATCCAAACACATCCAATCAAAATTTTTAGATAGCCATTTTTTTTAACATAGTTAAAAGTTTTAGAAATTAAGTCTTTGAGGATGATAACCCCCTAAAAGCCCTCGGGCAAGGGTTGTAAGTTATGCCCTGGGGGCATATAAGGTTTTTATAGATAGTGATTTTGCAGAAACTTCAAAAAGGGCTCATTTGATTGGATATTAGAAAGGCTTGTGCCCTTTTTAATAGTGGAAAGTGATTGGAGTATAACTAACACCCCTCTCACGCCCACCATTTCCCCAACCACATCCAATCAGAATTTTGAGATAGCTATTTTGTTTGACGTAGTTAAACAGTCTGGAAATTATGTTTTTGATGATGACACTCCCCCCACAGCCCTCAGGACAAGGGTTGTAAGTTATGCCCTGGGGGGATATAAGGTTTTCTCTTATAGAAAGTGTTGTCGTAGAAACTTCAAAAAAGGAATCATTCGATTTGAAATTGAAACAGCTAGTGCCCTTTTTAATAGTCGGAAGTGATTGAAGGGCAAATAATCCCCTCTCACGCCCATCATTTCCCCAAACACATCCAATCAAAATTTTGAGATAGCAATTTTCTTCAACGTAGTTGAAAGTTCTTGAGGTCTTTGAGGATGACACCCCCCCCCCCCCCCAGCCCTCAGGGAAAGGGTTGTAAGTTATACCCTGGGGGCATATAAGGTTTTTATTGAAAGCGTTGTCTTAGAAACTTTAAAAGGGCTCATTCGATTGGAAATTGAAAAGGCTAGTGTCTTTTTTAATAGTTGAAAGTGATTAAAGAGCAACTAACGCCTCTCTCACGCCCACCATTTCCCCAAACACATCCAATCAAAATTTTGAGATAGCCGTTTTGTCTAACGTAGTTGAAAGTTCTGGAAATTAGACCTTTGAGGATGACAATCCCCTCACAGCCCTCAGGGCAAGGGTTGAAATTTATGCCGTGGGGGCATATAAGGTGTTTATAGAAAGCGTTGTCAAAAAGGGCTCATTCGATTGGAAATTGAAAGGGCTAGTGCCCTTTTTTAATATTCGAAAGTGATTGGAAGGCTCGATATTTGTATAGTCTGCGAGCACTGCTGTAGCAAGGGAAGAGGAAATTCAGTCAGACACCTCAACTGTTGTTGCTAGCTGTAGCAACAGTTTAGAAGATGACGAAACGCCTTCAGTTTACTGATTAAGAAGAATAACACGTTGGAACGGCTGCTGAAGCTAAGGAAGCTACTACAAGGAAGCAGAATTACAAAAGAAAACTTACATCAAATTGGAATATTGACCTTGAGGGTAAACATTACATCAGCAAAGGGCACACAGAGCAGCCTTTCTGTATTCTGTGTAATACCGACTTATCAGGTATTAGTTTCATATCAGGCGCCACCTGAGCAATCCTACTCATTTAAAAAAAGGTGTCTGCAACACTTAATACTGCTCCCGTGGTACAGTGGTACTCTCAATAAATAGTACAGAAACGATTGACATACTTCTAAGAAGTCAGAAAATCAGGCAGGCCGAACTGATTTTAAGTTGATTTCTGGCAAGGCATAACTTGGCAATCAACATTATTAAAGAGCTTCCAGAAACCTTAAAAAGAGCATTTCCTGACTCGGATATTGCAAAGGGTGTTCAGTGTGATCACACAAACCTACACATGTGATTAACAAAATAATTAGAGAAGTAGGTTATGTGGACTTGTGCAATCTGATGAGAAAGAACTGTTTTTCGGTAATCATTGACGAAAGTACTGATGTCAGTAATTCGAAATAAATATATATACAAAGCAGAATCTGATTGGTTTTGCATCAGATAATGTATATGTGATGATGGGAGTACAAGGTGGAGTGCAAGCAAAGCTTTTGCTGAAATTAACAAACCTATTTGTTCTTGGGTGTACATGCCACTTCATCCATTTGTGTGCCAGTGCAGCAAGTCATAAGCTAAATACAGACATAGAAGAATTCTGTCAAGACCTCTACAATTACATTGGCAGAAGCCCCAAAAGGGCTGGTGATTTTGTCGAAATGCAAAAGTTCATGGAGCTTGACAAACACAATATCCTTTGCCATGTCACAACTAGGTGGCTTTCCCGACTTCCAGTTATTATGTGTTATCTCGAACCATAGCATTGTTTGATACTTTTTTTTCGGAGTGAAAGCTTTAAAGAAGGGAACAAGCAGGCCACAGCTATACTTGAATAATTGCTGTTCCCTATATTCAAAGCTTATTTTGCTTTCCTCGCATATATCCTACCATTTATTACTGACCTTAATCGTTTGTATCATGAAAAAGGCTGCCATTTTGCGCTGATCTCAAGAAATGTGCAGATTCTGACCCAGTTTATTTCTGGTTTAAAGTACTAGAACGATGTGATGGTCCTCAAGTCAAATGCTTCCAATTCTTGGGTGAATTCATGATGAAAATGCTTATCCTACCACATTCTTCTGCTTGTGCCGAGAGGGATTTTTCAACTGTTAATTTAAACAAAACAAAGTTGAGAAACAAACTCGGCTTTGCTACTCTTAATGCTGTTCTGGGTGCTAAAGGAGTCGGTATCAAGGACTGGAAACCCCCCATGAGCATGGTGACACACCCTAGCCGGCAAAATACTGGAAAAGGGTACAGAAAATCCCCCACTGCCAGTGTCGCCATGGCTTTTGATTCAGATAATGATGTTTAATGTCTTATTTTTAATTATTTTTTTATGTATAGCTTTTGTAGTATAGAGTAGTTGGAACCTCAGGTAACTCAAAGTTTATAAAGCCAGTTCCAGTTTTAAAAATAAAAGATACCGTTATCTAGATGTTTAAGTTGATTTACAACATAGTGAAAGACATGGTCTCTATTGTGCCATTTGTGGGGATATATCGAACTCGACCTTACAAGGTGACTGGAGTATCCTTTAAAGGCATTTTGGAAATTAAAATATTGTTTCAACATTAAAATCTCCAGTATATGTTATACGAGACCATAAACCCCAAAGTCACTTCTTTAGTCAGTCTCAATTTAAAAGATTCTTTTTCCTGTATTGTTTATAGGTGGTAGCGTATATTAGGGGAGGGCTACAGGAACGATCCTCCCCTCTATCGAGATCTTCATAAAAGGGAAAAGGGGGATTTGTATGCAAGCTATTAAATGGAAAATCAGGTCCCAGTAACTGCTTTTGGGTAATATTCAGTAAGAATACAAGGTTAAAATGCGATTTTAGCCCCTGATTTGTATTAAAATCGCCACTTGGGATCAATTTTAGAGTGGTGCTATAAACGGTCGTAAATGGCCGAAAAACAACGACTTTTGTTGGCCTGTAGTAAAATGTTACTGTAGTAATATACGATGTTACTCCAAAAGTTGTCTTCAAGTACTGTCAGCAAGGTTGTCAACTGGACATATTTTATGTCCAAAGGACATATTTTTATGTGCCGGGGCACAATGGCATAAAGGGGAAAAAGGGACATATTTTAGAAATTTGGGACATAAAAGGGACATATTTTGCAAATAATATGTCCCACTTGCTAAGCATAAGGCCCACTTGCTGCACCATAATTTAGCGTAAAAGTACGAACAGATTTTTTACCGTGTAGTAGTTTTAGTGGTAGTAGTTTGTAGTAGTAATAGTAATTGCGGTAGCAGTAGAAGTAGCAGTAGTCGTAGTAGCAGTAGCGTGCAAATATGGCTTTTTTTGGTCAATTGATCATCTCGCTTATCATTTCCTGAAAGTTTCAATTCAGTCATTCCTGAGTTACACCCTTTTGACAACCCATATACACATAACGTGTTTTGATTTAGTTCAACAATATATTATTTAGTTCTCTAAATATTTCCTGAAAGACTCATCGTAATGCCCATCGTATTTTGGGAAAGTAGAAGTCGAACATGCGTACCTTTTCTCAATAACATATACTATGTGTAAACAATGAACAAATTGCCAAACTTACAGCTCTTATCCTGAGGGCTCAAGAGGGGGGGGGGGGGGGGTTGACTTCTCCAAACGCATAATTACTGAACCTTTCAACAATGCTGGAAAAAATTGATGTCTCAAAGCTTTGTTGGGATGTTTGTTTTGGGAAATGATGGGGTTTAAGGGGGAGGGGGAGTAGTTGCCCTCAAATCACTTTGACTCTTAAAAAAGGCACTATAACTTCAAATTTCAAATTAAATGAGACCCATCTGAATATTTTTACGACCGCCCATTCCATAAGGACCTTATATGCCCCCAGGACATAACTTGAACCCTTTGCCCCAGGACTCTGGTGGTTTGTATCAACCCCAAAAGCCTTGTTACCTGATCTTTGGACTATTTCAAACAAAATTGACATCGCACAATTTCAACCAGATGCGTCTCATGAAAAGATGGGTATTTTTGGGGTAGGGGCTAGTTGACCTCCATCACTTTTGACTCTTACAAGAGACCTAGAACTTCCAATTCCTACCAAATGAGCTACCTCTAAAGTTTGAACAACCATCCCTTCCATACGAACCATAAATGCTCCAGGGGCATAACTTACAACCATTACCCCCCGGCTCTGGCGGTATGTATCAACCACAAAAGCCCTGTTACATGTTCTTTGGACTATTTTGGATCAAAAGACTCTCTCAAAATTTCTATTGGATGCATCTCGGGAAAACACGACGTGTGTGGGGGGTAGCTGCGCTCTGATCACTTTAACTCTTAAAATGGCACTAGAACTTCTGATTACCAATCCAATGAGTCCCTTCCGAAGCATGTACGACCACCTTTTCCATAAAAAAAAACCTTATATGCCCCAGGGTATAACTTACAACTCTTGCCCTGAGAGCTCTGGGGGGGGGGGGTGTCATCCTCACATACCTAATTTCAGGACCCTTCAGCTACGATGAACAAAAATTGATATCTCCAAGTTTTGATTGGAGGTGTTTGGTGAAATGAGAGGTCTGTGTTTTTGTGGGGGAAGGGGGGCTGGTTGCTCTCAAATCACTTTTGACTCTTAAAAAGGGCACTATAGCTTCAAATTTCAAATCAAATGAGCCCCATCTGAAATTTATATAGCCGCCCATTACATAACAAACCTTAAATGCCCCCAGGGCATAACTTACAACCCTATCCCCATGGTGCTGGGGGGGGGGTATTAACCCTAGAGGCATTGTAATTTATATGTTCTTTGGACTATTTTTAACAAAATCGCTGTCTCACAATTTCAATCAGTCAATCATATGGCGTTCGGTGAAAAGATGGATTGTCTGGGGGGGAGGGGGGGGGGCTTGTTACCCTCCATCAGTTTTGAATTTTAAAAGAGAACTATAACTTCTAATTTTCACCCAAATGAGCTTCCTCTAAAGTTAAACAACCATCCCTTCCATAAAAACCTTAAATGGTCCCAGGGCATAACTTATAACCCTCGCCGTAAAGCTCTGGTAGTTTGTATCAACCTGAAAAGCCTTGTTATATGTTCTTTGGACTGTTTTGAACAGTGTAAAGATCATGGGGGGGGGGTAGCTTCCCTCTGATCACTTTTACTCTTAAAAAATGGCACTAGAAAATTTGATTACCAATCCAATGAGTACCCTCTGAAGTATATACGACCATCCTTTCTATAAAAACCTTATAAGCCCCCAGGGAATAACTTACAACCCTTGTACTGAAGGATGTGGGGGGGAGGGGGGGGGGGGTCACATCCTCAAAGGTATTTTTTTTTTCGGCGTTTTAAATTACGTTGTACAAAATTGCTATCTCAAAATTTTGATTGGATGTGATTGGGGATATGATGGGCTTAAGCGGGGGGAGGATGGTTGCCCTCCAATCACTTTTGATAACTTCCAATTTCCAATTGAATGAGCCCTTATCGAAGTATCTACAACTCATTCGATACGAAGTGTCCTGGTCTAGGACAAAAACAAATAATAATAATACATTGTGCCAACATCGTTCTTTACCTAGGCAGCACTATTGCGCTGCCTATGAAAATTTAAGCCAGCATAACGAATGAAAAGATATTTGAGTCACAACAAATTATGGATAAAGTCTCTATTTGTCTGTAATTCAAGTCAATGGAGTACTCGCTTGATGTCTCCTCTTGATTGATCATAATTTAAAAAAACAAAGTTTTTCCGAGGGAAGTAAAGAGCGAAGTTGAAACTTAAAACGGACAAAAATTACTACTTCACAGCATATTTAATATATATTAATATAACTAGTACAAATAAACCAATTAATTATGTTTCCCTATGCTTTTATGATTATGCAAAACTAGCACTTTACTGAAAACACAAAAGTCAATTATATAAAACAGGATTATTGATTTAAGAGTAAAAAGTGAGTATGCAGCCTGACAACACTAAACGAATCTATGAAGCTTTTCATAGTCTTACACCAGTTCTGACATTAGGAACTTTCAGTATACAATTAAAATTATCTTAAAAACATAAGCGTAAAACTAAATATTTTTTAATAACCGCGAAATAATTGAACAGCATACTGAAATATTGGATTGATTTATCAAGCAGCATTTTGCTCTCAGCAGCTATAACACCACTAGTGGGTAATATACAGTCTTAAATTGTAAGAAAATATGCTTTAGTACGACTTGAAATGAAGATCAAATAAGACGTAATATGAACTCTGGAAATCCGATTATTTCTCTCTACACAAGAGTGAATTTCAAGCTATGATACAAATTCTAAAGCTAGTCTATAGTCCTAATTCTATCAAGATGGCCTTAATTCGAACTTGTGTACAAATTAATCATGACATGTGCTTTTAAGAATCAAAACGAGAGCCAGTCATTGAACTGAGCCATTGTGCAGAAGTGATACCAAATTAAACTTAAAAAAATAAAGAAAACCCTAAAATGGATTGTTGCTTTATCTTAAAAGGGATTGATCCTTAAAGGGATTGATAATACTTTGATTTTATAAAAATTGTCCTTAATTGGTTTGCTTTTACTGTACCAAAACTACTATATTATTTTGTGTTTTCAGTAAAGCGCTAGTTTTGTATAATCATAAAAGCCTAGGGAAACATAATTAGTTGGCTTATTTGTACTAGTTATATATTAATATATATTAAATATGCTGTGAAGTAATAATTTTTGTCCGTTTTAAAGTTTCAACTTCGCTCTTTACTTCCCTCGGAAAAACTTTGTTTTTTTTTTAAATTAATCTTTGTTCGTTTTTGATTAAAATTTAATGCAGAAACAACGCTGCCGTGATCTTTTTTATTTATACGGAATAATGTATGCTCGTTTTAATTTTAGTTTTACTTTTTAGTTTCAGTTGGAAACTTATTTTTAATATTATTTCTAATTATCACCGATCTAGGGGAGATAAGACAGCTCTACAAAATACTGCAAACAACCTTGACAGCTAAGAAAACTTTTAGTCTATAACATAAAGTTGATTATCCATACTTCACAAAACAATACATTTTTTTCAGGAACGTTTGTTTTTCAGATGAGCAAAAGGCTGTTTTTACTCGGCCGACTTCGCCTGAAAAAGCCATAATGAAGACAGGGCCTTATAAACCATCTACTGACTAGCAGAAACTAAAAGGCTACTGTGACAAAAGAAAGCTGTTTAAGGGCTCATTTAAAAGCTTTTATCTATACTTAATCACTTTTTATAAATTGGGCTTGATAGCACCTTCCCCCAAACTGCACTTTCGGTTCTTTCCCCAACTTTTTTAAATGAAACAAGTGCCTTTTCCTATGAAAAGGCAATGTTATATTCCAATATTATACGTTTGTAGGTAGTTGAAGGAGATGATTTTTTTTTTTTTGTCAAATTGATCTCAAATCATAACATTCGAAAACAAAATAAGAGACAAATTAGGTCTTGGGAGGAGGTTTAGGTGCCCTCCAATCTTTACGGTCTCTTAGAAAGGACACTAGAACAAAAAAACAACAAATAGAAACGCATCCGTAATCAGTCTTCTGGCAAAAACATAATTTCCACGTTTGTGCAGGTAGGAGATCATAACCCCCACAATAACATTTTCTGAAACGCTGAATCTGAAAGTCTAATTTACATTAAGATTTTTTGACTTTTGGGGGTGTTTCTCCCTTTTTAGAAAATCAGGCTCCCTGTTCTCAAAATCCCTTAATCCATCAAAATCCCTTTTTCTTTCTGAGGCTTGGAGCCTTTGGTGGGTAGTTCTTAAACATAATGAAATTTATATATTTGCAATCTGTAGGCCTATAAACCGCTATTCTTATCAATTGTTATCAAAATTTCCTTTTTGAGTTTCGGTTACAATTGAGCTGAGTCGCTCCCTAATTACAGTTTAACACTATGAACTGTTTGAAAAAACTTGTTGGGCTAACGTCCTATTTTTTAATTAATCCTGTAGCAAACCGGAGTTTTTGAAGCAAGATTCATGCTATTAAAGTGTAGTATTTCTGAGTCCAGTTGAAATGTCCACCATTTTAGAAAATTCTCTTTTTTGGGGAGCTCTTGGTTCCTTTACATGTACGTAAAGGACTGAAATTCCCTTACAGGCTTCTTCTTTTCTTCTTCGATATATTTGCTTACTAGGTTATTCAGCGTAAGCAGCAAATTTATGCCAAATCCAGGGAAGAATTTTTTTTAAACGCTTTTTGGGTCTCATTACAAAAATGACGTTCATCGCAAAAAACATAAGTTGTTCCCACAAAAGGATTTTCGTTCTTAATTAGAAAAAAATGAATTCAGAAAGTAATATATTTTCACCGTTAGTACTGTTAAGGCTAGAGTAGCATCTAAAGACATTTTCTACCTACAGAAACTCACAAAAAATGTATTTAAAAAAAGCGACTGTAAAAGTTAAATGATAATTTTTTGTACATAAATTTCTGCGTGTTCATTTTGCAGACAAGAAAGCTCAACTTATTTCAAAGTAAAAATAAATTTCCTTATTTTTATAATTATCTTTTTATACTCAAAATTCAATTAGCATTCCCCTTTTTCTGCTATGCAAATATTTGAACTGAACTTATACTGAACATATTACTTTCAATGGTCCTATAGTCAAATTTAAAATGATATTCAAAAAACTTCAGACTACTGTCGAAGTTCACACCGTGCTAATTGATATAGCCTATTTACGGTGAAAGCTAAATTTTTTCTACTGAAAAGTACATAAATCTTAATAATTTCAATAATTTGTTGGAATTCAACAAGCAAGTCACAATTCCAACAGAAAAATTTGATTTTTTTTTTGATTTGTTTGAATTCGAGCAAAAAATTTCGTTGGAAATCAATTTTTTTTTTTTTATCCTGAAGCTTTTCCACTTGAGACACGACACCAAAAGTGCCGTTTTTAGTGCCATTTGAACTTGATGATGGTGGAATTTATATGAAAGACGTTGATATGTGCAATATCTTTTATATGAGCTATAAAAGAGCTGTCAACAATAGTCTGGTAGTCTGCTAGTGCCACCCTTTCAGAAATAGCACAAAAAGTGCCATTTTAGTGCCATACGGCACTTGCAGATGGCAGAATTTATAAAAAGCGCGTAGATATGAGAAATAGCTTTTGAAAGAGCCATTAAAAATCTCTATATGATATTCTGGTAGCCTATCAGTGCTATCGATGCAAAAAAGTGATTTTCCTTGTTGTTCAGTGAGGGGGACTGTAACTTCTCTGTACAAGGTTTTGACCATGTTGATTCCAATGGTACACTTTTCATTTTGATATGACACCATTTTCGAGGGGTGTCAGGCTTTTTTCGAAATCAACATAAATTTCCTTTCGCAATAAACTTTTACTTTTAAGACGAACCGAAATAATAGTTAACGTTCCTTAGTCAGTGTCAGATGCGAATTTTTTTTTTCACTAGGCAGTTCTTTTCAAAACGCGTTTTTAAAATTTTGGTTACTATGGGCTGTGGTTCGCTCTTTACTAGGTTGCAGCTGCCGCTGCAATAATTATACCTTGCCGGGACATGCTTTAAAAAAAAATGAGCCTAGAAAATGGCTAAAAAAACAACAGCGGATACCAATATTTCCGATACGATACATGCGATACCATTACGCAAGATACCGATACGCGCGATATCGATACGCCCGATACAACATACAGCCCTTCCCCAGGGACTATGGAGGGCCATATCATCATCAAAACCATATATATTGGACCTTTAAGCTATGTTAAACAAAATGGCTATCTCTGAATTTTTATAGGACTAGTTGGGGGGAGGGGGTTGTAGGGAGGGGGGCTATTTGCCTTCCAATCTTTTTGCTCACTTAAAAAGGCCACTTAAAATTTAATTCCCTTTCGAATGAGATATTACACACCTCTCTATGATGCTCTGGCCACCCCCTAGCCCTTCTAGAAAAAAAAAGAAAAAAAAGGGAGACACGTCAGTGCTACCCATGCAAAAAAGTCGTTTTCCTTGGTGTCCAAGGTGGAGGACTGTAATTATCCTAAATAAGGTTTTCGACCATGCTGATTCCAATGGTGCACTTTTTATTTCGATTTGACGCAGTTTTTAAGGGGTTTCAGGCTCTTTATCGAAATCACTATAAATTTCTTTTCGCAATAAAACTTTTACTTCTAAGATAACCAAAACAATAGTATCCCTGATTCAGTGTCAAATGAAGATTTTTTCTCACAAGACAGTTTTTTAGAAAACACGTTTTCAACTTTTGATTACTATGGGCTGTGGTTCGCTCTTTACTAGGTTGTAGCTGCCGCTGCAACCATGATTATTGTAACTACTACATTTGGTATATCTTACGAAGCTACACCGTAACTTTAACCCTGAATTTTTCAAATCTATTTTCATCAGGGAGTTCCTTGACGATTTATAATTTCTGACTTCCATTTACATGAGACAAGCTACAGGCTGTTCAGCCCCCCCCCCCCCCCCCCCCCCCCCCCCCCCCCCCCCCCCCCCCCCCCCCCCCCCCCCCCCCCCCCCCCCCCCCCCCCCCCAACTTCCACCCCCCCCCCCACCCCCCACCCCCCCCCCCCCCCCCCCCCCACCCACCCCCCCCCCCCCACCCCCCCCCCCCCCCCCCCCCCCCCCCCCCCCCCCCCCCCCCCCCCCACCCCCCCCCCCCCCCCCCCCCCCCCCCCCCCCCCCCCCCCCCCCCCCCCCCCCCCCCCCCCCCCCCCCCCCCCCCCCCCCCCACCCCCCCCCCCCCCCCCCCCCCCCCCCCCCCCCCCAACCTTAGTTTTTAACAACTGTAGACTTTTCAGTTATTGAATTTTTTACCTCCTTGATATAAGGGCCGTTCTTTTACTCAGCTTTGTGCTAAGATATTAAATCTTTTGACAAAGAGAGCTTAAAAGTGAAATCTTAGCACTAAGATCTTACAGCGTTCTTTTTGCAAACGTCTTTCATCATTCTGTTTGATCAGCTGTCTAAGAACAATGATGAGTATATAATCAAAGTTCTCTCATCATTGTTCTATATGGCAGAAAGATGGCGTCTTTCATACTTTTTGCTAACATCAGTGAGCTGTAAGGTCTAGAACAAAGATGAGTTAAAAGAACGGAAATCTTTGCAGAAAGATGTGAGATCTTAGATGTAAGATCTTAGTGCAAAAGAACGGGCCTACAGTTTGGAACTCTAAAAGCTGTGCCCAATCAGGGACAAGTCCAGTTGCACGTGGCTCTCCCAGAGAAGGTTGATAGTTACTCTATTACAGGAGCAGAAGGGTAAAAATCCTGAGGACGGGGGGGGAGCCCAAGATTCGATGATGCTACTCTCCCACCAAACATAAGTTCTGTATCGACCAATTAAAATAACTTATACTTCTCAGCACTTCATTACATTTCATGAAATGTTAGAAATACAATAATTAGGAATAATATTTATAAACAATAATATTTATAAGTATGTCTTACATGGTAGAAAATACAATAATTACAAAGAAATTCGAAACATCAAATATTAGACATTTTCATGTAGCCTAACACCAGTTAGCGCAATCGAATGAAAGTAAAGATTCTCGATAAAGTACTTTACCGTATTTCTCTGAAATTATTCTTTAAACTAACCTCAGATTTAAATTCGATGATAAAATACAATAGAATCTTTAATTTGTATTCCTGACTTAAAAATTGAGCACGAGTTTCCAAGAAAGATTTGTTTTTCAGAATAACTAGCTTTTACATACAAACATCAGTTCAATACGGACAAGTCCTTTTATTTGACAGTGAAACAACGTTTTCTGAAACAATTTGAATAGTTTTGAAAACTACATTTTTGCAAGCTATTACAAAGTCATGTGAATATAGCTTATTAAATATATATATATATATATATATATATATATATATATATATATATATATATATATATATATATATATATATATATATATATATATATATATATATATATATATATATATATATATATATATATATATATATATATATATATATATATATAGATATATATATATATATGTTACCATGAATGTCCGAAATCTGGTTAATGTAGACATTCACCTGTGAATATTCGAAATTCCTTTTTCTCTGCTTGGATTCAATTAGCTTTGCGAGTCAGCTTTTTCAGTCTTTTGCAAGCTATGATGGTAAGAGTTAAAGTTAGGTTAGATTATGTTCGTTTAGGTTAGATTAGGTTAAATTTGGTTCTAAATATTAGAAATGGGCTTAAAACCTAAGCAAACCCAATCAAACCTCACTTAACCAAACCTAATCTATTCTAACCTAAGCTTTCATCATCGGACCATGAATTAAATTGAAAAAAGTTGACTGGCAACGCTGACTAAATCCAAGTAGAAAAAAAAAGTATTTCGGGCATTCACCGGCGAATGTCGCCATTCACCAATTCGCGGACATTCACGGGGCGCCAAAAACTTAAAGCACGCCCTATTTCAGGAACCTTCACAATATCACTCATTCAGATAAGCTTCAATTGAAATTATAGTCTAATGTTTATGCAGCGGCCAATTGTGCAGCGAAAATCAGGTCTTTGGCACAACTCCAAGAAACTGAACCCTATTTTTGTTCAACCTGAAAAGCAATAGCTAAATTGAAACCTATTCGAAGGTAGGCTAATTTGATTTTAGCATACTAATTATGATAAAAGTGAGAGGCCCCTGATGGAAGGCATGCGGGCGGGCTCATGGTCCACCAATTTATCATCACAATCTCGCTTGCAGGTTTCCAGCCTTCCCTCAGGTGTTTTCAGTTACCTGCTGCTAGTTTTGGTTGAAGTTAGTTAATAAGCTGTGCTGAATTTGTTGATTTTTGTCAAATTTGAAATGGTTTTATTGAAGATTAAATATTTTAATTTGTGAAACATAATTATAAAATGGATCCAAGACGGAAGTTTTCAAGTGTATCTAAGGAGAAGGGATGTACCCCGATTTGCCGGTGCCGAGTTTTATATTTGGGTTCAGCTGTACCTCATATGACTAAAGATGGATTACAAGGGATACAGGAACCACTTCGAGAGCTATACCCCGAAAAAAGGAGCCGTGGGAGCTAAAGGGATTGACTCATGGCTAAGCGTGTGGAGCAACGGATTACTCCTTGAAAATGTTGATGAGAATCATAAACGTGTTACAAGGTTCTTTCCTATTGAGACTTTACACTATTGTGCAGCTGTTAGATACGTGAGAGTGACTAGTGGTACTGGTGGTGCAGACGAAATGGACGGGGAGAAGGAGGCGAGGTTCTTGCCCTTAGATTCTCCCTTTGCTCGAATGGAATGCGAATGCTGCACATCCCCCCTTATTTGCTGCTATACTGAGAAGAACAACTGGAATAAAAGTGTTGGAGTGCCATGCATTTATTTGCAAAAGGGAAGCCGCTGCCAACGCTCTAGTCAGGTAAGGTGCAGCATACGCCTAGTAAATATTAGCCTATATTATCGGGTAGGCTAGGCGGTAAATTTTTCGCAGTTCATATTATTGACTTAAAAATAAAGTAAACATACCACTCGATGCCTTTTTTTTTTATGTTCTTTCCAAATATAATAATTATTTTTGTCGGACATGAATTTTAACCCCCCCCCCCCCCCACTCCTATACATACCAGTTCAGGGTATATAGGTTTGCACATTAGGGTGGTGGGGGTAAATTTTATTTCTGACGTAAATGAGAGGTAGTTTTAAACTTTGGTAAATTTTTACCAAATCATATTATTGAGTAACAACTAAAGTGAATATACCATTCGATGCCTTTTTTATGCTGATTACGAATATAATAACCATTTTTGTCGGAAATGAATTTTAGCCCCCCCCCCCCTAACCTAACCCCACCCCCAAATGTGCAAGTAAGCCTATATATCCTGAATTGACATATATAGGGGGGGGGGGGGGTAAAATTCATTTCCGACAGAAATTATTATTATATTCGTAATCAGCATAAAAAAAGGCATCGAATAGTATATTCACTTTATTTGTAAGTCAATAATATGATTTGGTAAAAATTTACCTAAACTTTACCCCCACCCCCCACTAAAGTTATAATTATGCGCCCAGATCGCTGTAATGTCTTTCACAATCGCTGAAAAATAATCTCTGCCTTCAGACTTTGTCCAATATGCTTCTCATACAAGTATAAAGTCATGGTTTGTCCATTTTCGCACTCTTGTGTCTTGGGCCCTTTATCCTTGGGCTCTATGTCTTTAACCCCTTATCCTGTAAAACTTCAACTGCCTCTTTTTCTGTCTTTGACAAATCCCAAATTGTAATTTTAACATTCATTTTAGATCAATTCAACTGTTTTAGTGCCGGGTATCTGTCTCTCCCGTTTGACTGTAGCATTTCCCGTTTGACATTCCACATACAGTATATAACGGTGCCCGCATAATGCACCAGTACCAAATTCTATAAGGCATTTAGACCCCGGCGCCGCGCCGATGAGGGAAGACCGGCGGCGGGTCCAAAAACGGCGCGCCACGCCGCGCCACCGTAAGGTGTCGTCGGTTCGCCGCCGGTAAGATGTCGGTGGCGCGCCGCCGGCGCGATCAATGTTGACAGCAAACATTAATGTTTTCATCAGTGTGTCTCAAATCACAGCTTAAATTTACAACAGATTCGAGCCTAATCATGAGTTCAAAACTTCAAAAGTCGCTGGCTGGAAATTGGTCTTCTTTGTTATTCAACAAGAGAAGTAAAAAACTCGTAGAAACGAAATGGCTGTGGCGTTTCAGAACCTTTGTATAATAGTTGAAGTATCTATTAGCTATGTATTCTTAACATAAATAATTATCAAATTAGTATTCTTTTTTCATCGAGCATTACTGCATACAAAACTTCAAATACCGTATCACAAAATTCGTCAGTTATCTGGGTAAAAACTTTGAATGTAAGTTTGAACTTAGAAGCTTAATTTTTTCATAATGCGCTTTGCCAATATCTGTTTTGTCACCTTCAAAACAGTTGAAATAGGCGACTTTGATATTGATGGTTTTTTTTTGCTCTTTTAGATTCCTAAAAAGCCTTCCTTGTATTAAAAACTGGTTTTTAATAACAATTAAAAAAAAATACATAAAAAAATACATCAAGTATAACTCACGAAAATCTTGTTAATTTTTAAATTATCATAGGGGTTGGACAAAAAAAATCAAGGTACTATCACTCAAATATAATAACTCCCTGTGTCCCCCTCTGGATACCATCTTGATAGGATACCGTCTCTGCTTTAAATAATAACAAAAATAATTAACTTTTTGGCATCCCTGCTTTGAATAAAAAAATCAAGATATTATCATTTCCCTACCCCCCCCCCTTCTGGATTTTTCGGCATCCCTGCTTTCAATAAAAAAAAAATCAAGGTACTATCACTTAAATATAATAACTCCCTATGCCCCCCTCTGGATACCATCTTGATAGGATACCGTCTCTGCTTTAGATTAAAAAAAAATAATTAACTTTTTGGCATCCCTGTTTTCAATAAAAAATTCAAGATATTATCATTTAAATATAATAATTCCTACCCCCCCCCCCCCTCTGGAACCACCTTGATAGGATACCGTCTCTGCTTTAAATTAAAAAAAAAATAACTTTTTGGCATCCCTGCTTTCAATAAAAAAAAATCAAGGTACTATCTACTACTACTACTACTAACAACTCACCTCAGCACCAAGCCGCCTGAGGCCAACACAGCTACACACGCTCCTCCTCCATCCTAATCTATTCAAAGCCTCCCTTTTTACACCCGCCCACGAAGTTCCCATTTCCTTTAAATCTTTCTTTATGACGTCCTCCCACCCCAGACGGGGACGACCTGCTTTCCGTTTAGCCCTAGATGGTTAGTAGAATGCTTATATTGAATTCTATGGCCCCTATGTACCAAACAGGTTTTTCTGGTAGTCCTATTCTACAGGTTATTACACCTTTGCCAAGAGATTTACGCAATACCAGTCCTATAGCTAATACTTCTACGATGCTGATTAAGGACAAGTTTTTCTGACGTACAGACAGGTTTTTTTTTTTGTTTAGCATTTGCAAAAAAGGGGTAATTAGTGATTGAAAAATTTTTTAATGCTTTTACAATCGGAGATGTTTGATTAACCTTTGCAAAAAAAAGGGGTAAGGGGATTTGCGAATTGGAGGAGATGTCATGATTATATACTGTATAATACACAAGTGATGTTTTGGAGAGCATTGTCAATTTAACGAGAAATGAGAGCTCGCTTCATATACAGGATAATTTGCATTCATCATAGTTTTTTAATGATGTTCCTTTTTTGTTATTGCGAAAGGGTTACCAAATTGGTGATTAAGACGGGCTTTGTCTAATTCTAGCCGGAAACTCAGAATTGATAGGAGGCAAGATAAAAAAAGGGGTAATTAGTGATTGGAAAATTTTTTAATGCTTTTACAATCGGAGATGTTTGTTTAACATTTGCAAAAAGGGTAATGGAATTTGCGAATCGGAGGAGATGTCGTGATTATGTACTGTATAATACACAAGTGATGTTTTGGAGAGTATTGTCAATTTAACGAGAAATGACTGAAAAATGTTTTGAGGGAGATGGGTTGCATGGAGGGTTGAGTTGCATGAGAGTTCAGTTTTCAACCAGACTGGACTTTACGTTCCTTCCTATGCTATTGTGGGTCTTTACGTTGATTAAGGACAAGTTTTTATGACACAATTTACAGACCAGATTTCTAGTTCATATATTTTTTGATAACTTGATAGGTGATTTGAATAAAAGGAATTCAAATATTTTGTCTATGAAATAGAAGCTAACTCAATTTGCGAAAAGGTACTCCATTTTCACTTCTGAGATCTGATTGAATTGTCGCCGACAATGAGATTTAATCGCTGCTAAGCCTATTGCTATTGCGAAAGGGTTACTCAATTTACTTCTTAGTGTTAAATGACAGATTTCCAAATACGATCATTTTGAAAAGCAGACAAAAAAAATTGGTTTGTTCCCTCATTTCTGTAGGGCAGGAGATAACTTAATTTACTTAGACAATTTACGATATTAATTAGTGATTGATTGTATCAGTGGAGAAAAAAAAGGATTAAACTGATTAACAGTTAAGGTAACCCCAAAGGAGCTGTTAACTGAGGTAATTTGTTATAAATTTGAAAAATACCTAACGACGAATCGGAAATGGTTGATTAACATTTGCAAAAAAAAAGGGGTAATGGGATTTGCGAATTGGAGGAGATGGGGTGGTTATGCACTGTATAATACACAAGTGATGTTTTGGAGAGTATTGTCAATTTAAATAGGATCTAACGTTCCCCGAGGGGTTTAGTTAAATTGGGTTGAGTTGCACGAAGGTTCAGTAGTACGAGAGTTCAGTAGCACAGGGGTTCAGTTGTACAGGGTTTCGGTTATACAGGGGTTCAGTTACATGGAGGGATTCAGTTGAACGAGGGGGGACTTTGGGCAGTGTGTGTCTCTTTAGGCTGTGTGTCTCTTTGGGCAGTTTGAATCTTTATGGTCTGTGTGTGCCTCTTTTGGCTGTTTGTGTCGTTTTGGGCTTTGCGTCTCTCTTTGGTCTGTATGTGTCTCTTTGGGCTGTTTGAGTCTTTTAGGTCTGTGTTTGTCTCTTTGGGTTGTGTTTTCTCTTTGGCATGTCTGTGTCTCTTTGAGCTGTTTGTGTCTCTTGAGACTGTGTGTGTCTCTTTGGGCTTTGAACTGTTTGAGTCTTTTTGAGTCTGTTTTGGTCTGTGTGTGTCTCTTTGGGCTGTTTGAGTCTTTTTGGTCTGTGTTTGTCTCTTTGGGCTGTTTGTGTCTCTTTGGGCTGTGTGTGTTTCTTTGAGCTTTGTGCGTCTCTTTGGGCTGTGTGTCTCGGTGGACTGTTTGAGTCTTTTTGATCTGTTTGTGTCTCTTTGGGCTGTTTGAGTCTTTTTGGGCTGTGTTTGTCTCTTTGGGCTTCTGTCTCTTTGGGCTGTTTGTGTTTTCTTTGGGCTATGTGTGTCTCTTTGGGCTGTTTGAGTCATTTTGGTCTGTGTGTCTTTCTTTTGGCTGTTTGTGTCTCTTAGGAGTCGTATGTGCCTCTTTGGGCTATGTGTGTCTCTTTGGGGCGTTTGAATCTTTTGGTCTGTATGTGTCTGTATGGGCGTTTTTTGGTCTGTGTGTGTTTTCTTTTGACTATTTGTGTCTCTTAGAGGCCATGTGTGTCTCTTTGGGCAATGTGTGTCTCTTTGGAGGGTTTGAATCTTTTTGTATGTATGTGTCTGTATGGGCGTTTTTTTTTGTCTCTTTGGGCTGTGTGTGTGTCTCTTTGGGCTTTGTGTGTCTCTTCGAACTGTGTGTATGTCTCTTTAGCCTGTGTGTGTCTCTTTGGGCTGTGTGTGTCTCTTTAGGCTGTATGTCTCTTTGGGCAGTCTGAATCTTTATGGTCTGTGTGTGCCTCTTTTGGCTGTTTGTGTCTCTTCGGGCTTTGTGTCTCTCTGTTGGATGTGTGCGTCTCTTGTCTTTTTGGGCTGTGTGTCTCTTTGAGCTGTTTGAGTCTTTTTGGTCTGTTTGTGTGTCTCTATGAGCTGTTTGAGTCTTTTTGATCTGTGTTTGTCTCTTTGGGCTGTTTGTGTCTCTTTGGGCTGTGTGTGTTTCTTTGGGCTTTGTGCGTCTCTTTGGGCTGTGTGTCTCGTTAGACTGTTTGAGTCTTTTTGATCTGTTCGTGTCTCTTTGGGCTGTTTGAGTCTTTTTTGGGCTGTGTTTGTCTCTTCGGGCTTCTGTCTCTTTGGGCTGTTTGTGTTTCTTTGGGCTATGTGTATCTCTTTGGGCTGTTTGAGTCATTTTGGTCTGTGTGTCTTTCTTTTGGCTGTTTGTGTCTCTTAGGGGTCGTGTGTGCCTCTTTGGGCTATGTGTGTCTCTTTGGGGCGTTTGAATCTTTTGGTCTGTATGTGTCTGTATGGGCGTTTTTTTTTGGTCTGTGTGTTTTCTTTGGGCTTTGTGCGTCTCTTTGGGCTATGTGTCTCGTTGGACTGTTTGAGTCTTTTTGATCTGTTTGTGTCTCTTTGAGCTGTTTGAGTCTTTTTTGGGCGGTGTTTGTTTCTTTGGGTTCTGTCTCTTTGGGCTGTTTGTGTTTCTTTGGGCTATGTGTGTCTCTTTGGGCTGTTTGAGTCATTTTGGTCTGTGTGTGTCTCTTTAGGCTGTATGTCTCTTTGGGCAGTTTGAATCTTTTTGATCTGTGTGTGTTTCTTTTGGCTGTTTGTGTCTCTTAGAGGCCATGCGTGTCTCTTTGGGCAATGTGTGTCTCTTTGGAGGGTTTTGAATCTTTTTGGTATGTATGTGTCTGTGTCTGTATGGGCGTTTTTTTTTTGTCTCTTTGAGCTGTGTGTGTGTCTCTTTGGGCTTTGTGTGTCTCTTTAGGCTGTATATCTCTTTGGGCAGTTTGAATCTTTATGGTCTGTGTGTGCCTCTTTTGGCTGTTTGTGTCGTTTTGGGCTTGTGTGCTGTCTCTCTGTGTTTGTGGATGTGTGCTTCTCTTTGGACCGTGTACGTCTCTTTGAGCTGTATGTGTCTCTTTGGGTTGTGGGATGTCTCTTTGTGATGTGTGTGTCTCTTTAGGCTGTGTGTGTCTCGTTGGACTCTGTGTCTTTTTGGGGTGTCTGAGTCTTTTTGGTCTATGTTTGTCTCTTTGGGCTGTTTGTGTCTCTTTGGGCTGTGTATGTTTCTTTGGGCTTTGTGTGTCTCTTTGAGCTATGTGTCAATACGTTTAAGCAATAAATATCTTTAAGCTTAACCCGTCTTTATTCTTTAGAATAGTTCTATTGTAAGCAAGTAACAAACTCTTTCCTGAAGTCACCTCTTGGATACACAATGCAGAAACTTCATTTAAGAAACTATGAAAAAATTGTAAGTAAGTAACAAATTCTTTCTTGAGGTCACCTCTTGGATCCACAATACAGAAATTTCATTAAAGAAATTATGAAAAAATTGTAAGTAAATAGCAAATTCTTTCTTGAATTCACCAGCTGGATAAACAAAAAGACATTTCGTTCAAGAAATTATGACAAAATTCTAAGTAAGTAACAAACTCTTTCTTGAAGTTACCTCATGGATACACAATGCAGAAATTTCATTTAAGAAATTATGAAAAAATTTTAAGCAAGTAACAAACTCTTTCATGAAGTCACCTCGTGGATATGAAAAAATTGTTAGTAAGTAGCAAATTCTTTTTTGAATTCACCTGCTGGATAAACAAAAAAGACATTTCGTTCAAGAAACTATGACAAAATTCCAAGTAAGTAACAAACTCTTTATTGTTTTCATGACTTAGATACACGATGTAGAAATTTAATTCAAGAAATTATGAAAAAATTCTCAGCAAGTAACAATTTCTTTCTTGAAGTCAACTCTTGTGTAGAAATTTAATTCAAGAAATTATGAAAAAATTCTCAGTAAGTAACAATTTCTTTCTTGAAGTCAACTCTTGGATACACAATACGGAAATTTCATTGTAACTAAGTAGCAAATTCTTTCTTGAATTCACCTGTTGGATAAACAAAAAGACATTTCGAAGTCAACTCTTGGATACACAATATGGAAATTTCATTCAAGAAATGATGAAAATATTTGTAAGTAAGTAACAAACTCTTTATTGATTTCACCTCTTGGATATACAGTACAGATACTTCATTCAAGAAATTATGAAAAAATCGCAAGTAAGTAACTTTTTTTCTCTTTTCACTTATCACAAAGAAATTTAATTCAATTTTTCACTTACCTACACACGATGTAGAAATTTAATTCAAGAAATTATGAAAAAATTCTCAGTAAGTAACAATTTCTTTCTTGAAGTCAACTCTTGGATACACAATACGAGAATTTCATTCAAGAAATTATGAAAAAATTGTAACTAAGTAGCAAATTCTTTCTTGAATTCACTTGTTGAATAAACAGAAAGACATTTCATTCAAGAAATTATGACAAAATTCTAAGTAAGTAACAAACTCTTTATTGTTTTCACGAGTTAGATATACGATGTAGAAATTAAATTCAAGAAATTATGAAAAAATTTCTCAGTCTAAGTAGCAAATTCTTTCTTGAATTCACCTGTTGGATAAACAAAAAGACATTTCGTTCAAGAAATTATGACAAAATTCTAAGTAAGTAACAAACTCTTTATTGTTTTCACGAGTTAGATAAACGATGTAGAAATTAATTTCAAGAAATTATGAAAAAAATTCTCAGTAAGTAACCATTTCTTTCTTGAAGTCAACTCGTAAGTAACAATTTCTTTCTTGAAGTCAACTCTTGGATACACAATACGGGAATTTCATTCAAGAAATTATGAAAAAATTGTAACTAAGTAGCAAATTCTTTCTTGAATTCACTTGTTGAATAAACAAAAAGACATTTCATTCAAGAAATTATGACAAAATTCTAAGTAAGTAACAAACTCTTTATTGTTTTCACGAGTTAGATATACGATGTAGAAATTAAATTCAAGAAATTATGAAAAAATTCTCAGTCTAAGTAGCAAATTTTTTCTTGAATTCACCTGTTGGATAAACAAAAAGACATTTCGTTCAAGAAATTATGACAAAATTCTAAGTAAGTAACAAACTCTTTATTGTTTTCACGAGTTAGATAAACGATGTAGAAATTAATTTCAAGAAATTATGAAAAAATTCTCAGTAAGTAACCATTTCTTTCTTGAAGTCAACTCTTGGATACACAGTACGGAAATTTCATTCAAGAAATTATGAAAATATTTGTAAGTAAGTAACAAACTCTTTATTGATTCCACCTCTTGGATATACAGTACAGATACTTCATTCAAGAAATTATGAAAAAATCGCAAGTAAGTAACTTTTTTTCTCTTTATCACAAACAATTTTCACTTAGCTACATGATGTAGAAATTTAATTCAAGAAATTATGAAAAAATTCTCAGTAAGTAACAATTTCTTTCTTGAAGTCAACTCTTAGATACACAATACGGAAATTTCATTCAAGAAATTATGAAAGTATTTGTAAGTAAGTAACAATCTCTTTATTGATTTCACCTCGTGAATATACAGTACAGATACTTCATTCAAGAAACGCGATTAAACACGTTTTGAAACTACATGCTATTTGCATGCCTTTCCTTGGCACCTTTCCAAATGAGCGGGGATTCCCCACTGCTTCCTACATATTGCAAAAAGTGAGCAGTACGAAAACTCCACGTTTTCAACCAGACTGGTTTTTTTTTTAGACAACACGAGAGACATGCAAAGTCGACATAGCTTTATTTCACCTCTTGAATATACAGTACAGATACTTCATTCAAGAAACGTGATTAAACACGTTTTGAAACTACATGCTATTTGCATGCCTTTCCTTGGCACCTTTCCAAACGAGCGGGGATTCCCCACTGGTTCCTACACATTGCAAAAAAGTGAGCAGTACGAAAACTCCACGTTTTCAACCAGACTGGTTTTTTAGACAACACACCCACAGAGATGACACACACACATAGAGACGAGACACGCACAGACACGACACACAAACAGAGTCACAGTGAGAGAGATAACCAAAAAGTTGGGTTGATCTAGGTTCACTTAGAGTGGCGCGCCACTCTAAGTGAACCAAGTGAGTCAAGAGGTGAAATCAATAAAGAGATTGTTACTTACTTACAAATACTTTCATAATTTCTTGAATGAAATTTCCGTATTGTGTATCTAAGAGTTGACTTCAAGAAAGAAATTGTTACTTACTGAGAATTTTTTTCATAATTTCTTGAATTAAATTTCTACATCATGTAGCTAAGGGAAAATTGTTTGTGATAAAGAGAAAAAAAGTTACTTACTTGCGATTTTTTCATAATTTCTTGAATGAAGTATCTGTACTGTATATCCAAGAGGTGGAATCAATAAAGAGTTGTTACTTACTTACAAATATTTTCATAATTTCTTGAATGAAATTTCCGTACTGTGTATCCAAGAGTTGACTTCAAGAAAGAAATGGTTACTTACTGAGAATTTTTTCATAATTTCTTGAAATTAATTTCTACATCGTTTATCTAACTCGTGAAAACAATAAAGAGTTTGTTACTTACTTAGAATTTTGTCATAATTTCTTGAACGAAATGTCTTTTTGTTTATCCAACAGGTGAATTCAAGAAAGAATTTGCTACTTAGTTACAATTTTTTTTCATAATTTCTTGAATGAAATTCCCGTATTGTGTATCCAAGAGTTGACTTCAAGAAAGAAATTGTTACTTACGAGTTGACTTCAAGAAAGAAATGGTTACTTACTGAGAATTTTTTCATAATTTCTTGAAATTAATTTCTACATCGTTTATCTAACTCGTGAAAACAATAAAGAGTTTGTTACTTACTTAGAATTTTGTCATAATTTCTTGAACGAAATGTCTTTTTGTTTATCCAACAGGTGAATTCAAGAAAGAATTTGCTACTTAGACTGAGAATTTTTTCATAATTTCTTGAATTTAATTTCTACATCGTATATCTAACTCGTGAAAACAATAAAGAGTTTGTTACTTACTTAGAATTTTGTCATAATTTCTTGAATGAAATGTCTTTTTTGTTTATTCAACAAGTGAATTCAAGAAAGAATTTGCTACTTAGTTACAATTTTTTCATAATTTCTTGAATGAAATTCTCGTATTGTGTATCCAAGAGCTGACTTCAAGAAAGAAATTGTTACTTACTGAGAATTTTTTTCATAATTTCTTGAATTAAATTTCTACATCGTGTAGCTAAGTGAAAATAAAGAAATTGTTAATTACTGAGAATTTTTTCATAATTTTCTTGAATTAAAATTCTACATCGTGTAGCTAAGTGAAAATTGTTTGTGATAAAGAGTAAAAAAGTTACTTACTTGCGATTTTTCATAATTTCTTGAATGAAGTATCTGTACTGTATATCCAAGAGGTGAAATCAATAAAGAGTTTGTTACTTACTTACAAATATTTTCATCATTTCTTGAATGAAATTTCCATATTGTGTATCCAAGAGTTGACTTCGAAATGTCTTTTTGTTTATCCAACAGGTGAATTCAAGAAAGAATTTGCTACTTAGTTACAATGAAATTTCCGTATTGTGTATCCAAGAGTTGACTTCAAGAAAGAAATTGTTACTTACTGAGAATTTTTTCATAATTTCTTGAATTAAATTTCTACACAAGAGTTGACTTCAAGAAAGAAATTGTTACTTGCTGAGAATTTTTTCATAATTTCTTGTATTAAATTTCTACATCGTGTATCTAAGTCATGAAAACAATAAAGAGTTTGTTACTTACTTGGAATTTTGTCATAGTTTCTTGAACGAAATGTCTTTTTTGTTTATCCAGCAGGTGAATTCAAAAAAGAATTTGCTACTTACTAACAATTTTTTCATATCCACGAGGTGACTTCATGAAAGAGTTTGTTACTTGCTTAAAATTTTTTCATAATTTCTTAAATGAAAATTTCTGCATTGTGTATCCATGAGGTAACTTCAAGAGAGAGTTTGTTGCTTACTTAGAATTTGGTCATAATTTCTTGAACGAAATGTCTTTTTGTTTATCCAGCTGGTGAATTCAAGAAAGAATTTGCTATTTACTTACAATTTTTTCATAATTTCTTTAATGAAATTTCTGTATTGTGTATCCAAGAGGTGACCTCAAGAAAGAATTTGTTACTTACTTACAATTTTTTCATAGTTTCTTAAATGAAGTTTCTGCATTGTGTATCCAAGAGGTGACTTCAGGAAAGAGTTTGTTACTTGCTTACAATAGAACTATTCTAAAGAATAAAGACGGGTTAAGCTTAAAGATATTTATTGCTTAAACGTATTGACACATAGCTCAAAGAGACACACAAAGCCCAAAGAAACATACACAGCCCAAAGAGACACAAACAGCCCAAAGAGACAAACATAGACCAAAAAGACTCAGACACCCCAAAAAGACACACAGTCCAACGAGACACACACAGCCTAAAGAGACACACACATCACAAAGAGACATCCCACAACCCAAAGAGACACATACAGCTTAAAGAGACGTACACGGCCCAAAGAGAAGCACACATCCAATAGAGAGACACAAAGCCCAAAACGACACAAACAGCCAAAAGAGGCACACACAGACCATAAAGATTCAAACTGCCCAAAGAGATATACAGCCTAAAGAGACACACACAGCCCAAAGAGACACACACAGGCTAAAGAGACATACACACAGTCCGAAGAGACACACAAAGCCCAAAGAGACACACACACAGCTCAAAGAGACAAAAAAAAAAAACGCCCATACAGACACATACATATCAAAAAGATTCAAACCCTCCAAAGAGACACACATTGCCCAAAGAGACACACATGGCCTCTAAGAGACACAAACAGCCAAAAGAAACACACACAGATCAAAAAGATTCAAACTGCCCAAAGAGACATACAGCCTAAAGAGACACACACAGACCAAAATGACTCAAACAGCCCAAAGAGACACACATAGCCCAAAGAAACACAAACAGCCCAAAGAGACAGAAGCCCAAAGAGACAAACACCGCCCAAAAAAGACTCAAACAGCTCAAAGAGACACAAACAGATCAAAAAGACTCAAACAGTCCAACGAGACACATAGCCCAAAGAGACGCACAAAGCCCAAAGAAACACACAGACCAAAAAAAAAACGCCCATACA
Source organism: Artemia sinica (assembly GCA_027921565.1). Lineage (NCBI taxonomy): Eukaryota > Metazoa > Arthropoda > Branchiopoda > Anostraca > Artemiidae > Artemia > Artemia sinica. The sequence continues at coordinate 14,315,690 of CM051275.1, forward strand.
GACACATACAGACCAAAAGATTCAAACGCCCCAAAGAGACACACATAGCCCAAAGAGCACACACGACCCCTAAGAGACACAAACAGCCAAAAGAAAGACACACAGACCAAAATGACACAAACAGCCCAAAGAGACAGAAGCCCGAAGAGACAAACACAGCCCAAAAAAGACTCAAACAGCCCAAAGAGACACGAACAGATCAAAAAGACTCAAACAGTCTAACGAGACACACAGCCCAAAGAGACGCACAAAGCCCAAAGAAACACACACAGCCCAAAGAGACACAAACAGCCCAAAGAGACAAACACAGATCAAAAAGACTCAAACAGCTCAAAGAGACACACAAACAGACCAAAAAGACTCAAACAGCTCAAAGAGACACACAGCCCAAAGAGACAAGAGACGCACACATCCAACAGAGAGACACAAAGCCCGAAGAGACACAAACAGCCAAAAGAGGCACACACAGACCATAAAGATTCAAACTGCCCAAAGAGACATACAGCCTAAAGAGACACACACAGCCCAAAGAGACACACACAGGCTAAAGAGACATACACACAGTTCGAAGAGACACACAAAGCCTAAAGAGACACACACACAGCCCAAAGAGACAAAAAAACGCCCATACAGACACATACATACCAAAAAGAGATTCAAACCCTTCAAAGAGACACACATTGCCCAAAGAGACACACATGGCCTCTAAGAGACACAAATAGTCAAAAGAAACACACACAGACCAAAAAACGCCCATACAGACACATACAGACCAAAAGATTCAAACGCCCCAAAGAGACACACATAGCCCAAAGAGGCACATACGACTCCTAAGAGACACAAACAACAGCCAAAAGAAAGACACACAGACCAAAATGACTCAAACAGCCCAAAGAGACACACACATAGCCCAAAGAAACACAAACAGCCCAAAGAGACAGAAGCCCAAAGAGACAAACACAGCCCAAAAAGACTCAAACAGCCCAAAGAGACACAAACAGATCAAAAAGACTCAAACAGTCCACCGAGACACACAGCCCAAGAGACGCACAAAGCTCAAAGAAACACACACAGCCCAAAGAGACACAAACAGCCCCAAAGAGACAAACACAGACCAAAAAGACTCAAACAGCCCAAAGACACACACAAACAGACCAAAAAGACTCAAACAGTTCAAAGAGACACACAGCCCAAAGAGACACACACAGTCTCAAGAGACACAAACAGCTCAAAGAGACACAGACATGCCAAAGAGAAACACAACCCAAAGAGACAAACACAGACCTAAAAGACTCAAACAGCCCAAAGAGACACATACAGACCAAAGAGAGACGCAAAGCCCAAAACGAAACAAACAGCCAAAAGAGGCACACACAGACCATAAAGATTCAAACTGCCCAAAGAGACACACAGCCTAAAGAGACACACACTGCCCAAAGTCCCCCCTCGTTCAACTGAATCCCTCCATGTAACTGAACCCCTGTATAACCGAAACCCTGTACAACTGAACCCCTGTGCTACTGAAACTCTCGTACTACTGAACCTTCGTGCAACTCAACCCAATTTAACTAAACCCCTCGGGGAACGTTAGATCCTATTTAAATTGACAATACTCTCCAAAACATCACTTGTGTATTATACAGTGCATAACCACCCCATCTCCTCCAATTCGCAAATCCCATTACCCCTTTTTTTGCAAATGTTAATCAACCATTTCCGATTCGTCGTTAGGTATTTTTCAAATTTATAACAAATTACCTCAGTTAACAGCTCCTTTGGGGTTACCTTAACTGTTAATCAGTTTAATCCTTTTTTTTATCCACTGATACAATCAATCACTAATTAATATCGTAAATTGTCTAAGTAAATTAAGTTATCTCCTGCCCTACAGAAATGAGGGAACAAACCAATTTTTTTTGTCTGCTTTTCAAAATGATCGTATTTGGAAATCTGTCATTTAACACTAAGAAGTAAATTGAGTAACCCTTTCGCAACAACAATAGGCTTAGCAGCGATTAAATCTCATTGTCGGCGACAATTCAATCAGATCACAGAAGTGAAAATGGAGTACCTTTTCGCAAATTGAGTTAGCTTCTATTTCATAGACAAAATATTTGAATTCCTTTTATTCAAATCACCTATCAAGTTATCAAAAAATATATGAACTAGAAATCTGGTCTGTAAATTGTGTCATAAAAACTTGTCCTTAATCAACGTAAAGACCCACAATAGCATAGGAAGGAACGTAAAGTCCAGTCTGGTTGAAAACTGAACTCTCATGCAACTCAACCCTCCATGCAACCCATCTCCCTCAAAACACTTTTCAGTCATTTCTCGTTAAATTGACAATACTCTCCAAAACATCACTTGTGTATTATACAGTACATAATCACGACATCTCCTCCAATTCGCAAATTCCATTACCCCTTTTTGCAAATGTTAAACAAACATCTCCGATTGTAAAAGCATTAAAAAATTTTCTAATCACTAATTACCCCTTTTTTGATCTTGCCTCCTATCAATTCTGAGTTTCCGGCTAGAATTAGACAAAGCCCGTCTTAATCACCAATTTGGTAACCCTTTCGCAATAACAAAAAAGGAACATCATTAAAAACTATGATGAATGCAAATTATCCTGTATATGAAGCGAGCTCTCATTTGTCGTTAAATTGACAATGCTCTCCAAAACATCACTTGTGTATTATACAGTACATAATCATGACATCTCCTCCAATTCGCAAATCCCCTTACCCCTTTTTTTGCAAAGGTTAATCAAACATCTCCGATTGTAAAAGCATTAAAAAATTTTCCAATCACTAATTACCCCTTTTTTGCAAATGCTAAACAAAAAAAAAACCTGTCTGTACGTCAGAAAAACTTGTCCTTAATCAGCATCGTAGAAGTATTAGCTATAGGACTGGTATTGCGTAAATCTCTTGGCAAATGTGTAATGACCTGTAGAATAGGACTACCAGAAAAACCTGTTTGGTACATAGGGGCCATAGAATTCAATATAAGCATTCTACTATGGTTGGCCAAAAAGAACAATCTTCGGCAATCTGTCATCCTTCATCCGCACAACGTGCCATAACCACCTCAACCTTTCTTTCATTATAGCCCTAGAGAGCGGTATTGAACCACATTTTTTCGTATAACCTATTGTTTGAAATACGGTCAGTCAGCCGGGTACCCAGAACAATCCTTAAGCAATTTCTCTGGAAAACATTTAGCAAATCTTCATCCGCTTTTCGGAGCGTCCATGCTTCAGAGCCATATTTGACCACTGTCATCACTGTAGCTTCTAATATTCTAATCTTAGTTTGCAGACTTATCTTCCTATTCTTCCAGACTTTTTTTAACTGTGAAAAAACACCCTGAGCCTTGGCTATTCTATTTTTAACACCTTCACTGTTCCCACCATCTTTACTAATAATACTACCAAGGTAAGTGAAGCTGCCCACCTGATCAATCTTTTCATTACCCAACGTCACCTTTTCATCTTCACTTATTCCTAGCCTTAGTGACTTAGTCTTCCTAACATTATAGTATCACTAATAACTACCTTCCTAACAAGGTACTATCACTTAAATATAATAACTCCCTATGCCCCCCACCTTTGGGTACCATCTTGATAGGATACCGTCTCTACTTTAAAATTAAAAGAATAGCTTTTTGGCATCCCTGCTTTCAATAAAAAAAAAAAAAGTGCTATCACTTAAATAATAATAACTCCCTATCCCCCCCCCCCCTGGATACCATCTTGATAGGATACCGTCTCTGCTTTAAATAAAAAAAAATAATTCACTTATTGGCATCCCTGCTTTCAAAAAAAATCGAGGTATTATCATTTAAATATGATAGTTCCCTACCCCCCCCCCTCTGGATACAAGCTTAATAGGTTGCCGTCTCTGCTTTAACTTAAAAAAATTAACTTTTTGGCATCCCTGCTTTCAATAAAAGAAATTTCGAGATGTAATACCTCCCTACCCCGCCCCCCCTTAGGATACCACCTTGATAGGATACCGTCTCAGCTTTACATTAAAAAATAATTTACTTAATAATTAACTAGGTCACTATGTGGTTCAAACAAACACGATAAATAATGTTGAACAGCTTAGTGTTCCTTGAAAAAAAAAATTGAGGGTATGAGTAAAGGGGTACAAAGACAACAACAAAAATGTCGAAATTATTCAGATATACCTCAAACTATTGGAAAACTGAGTCATAGATTCGCCGTGGCATTCAATAAGATCCCAAGAATCTAATTAAAAGGGAGCACATACAAAAGCCAAATTAGGCCAGTAGCCTATGAGAAATCGCAAAATACCCAAGACAATGAACAAGTCCGAATGGGAGGCCCTGGGTCAATCAAAATATTTCAATGGTTTCCCAGGGAATTTGATAGTATTTTCTTCCATCTCCGCTTTAAATGAAAAAGATAAATATCTTTTTGGCATCCCTGCTTTCAATAAAAAAATTAGTTATTATCATTTAAAAATGATAGCCCCCCTATCCTCCCCCCTAGAGGCAAGAATGTACAATTATTTTATGAATTATATTTTTGGGTAGCTTCCGTTTCAATCTTTAATTCTCCAACCTTGTACATAGCTTAGTCCATAGTTAAATTTTGTCTCAATAGGTTTTTTTTGAGGGGGGGGGAATATTTTCAGAAAGAAGATTGTATTTTCTTTAATCTATAGGCGCTCAACAATTGAGTATTAAAAATTAAGAAAATCTTATCTAAAACAGAAAAAGAAAAAAATTCAGCAAACTTACAATTCAGCTGTAGAAACGATCTTTCTGCTACCAATTTCAAAATCCAACTGTAGTGAATGTAGTGAAATAGTGAATACGTTCTATAATTCTATTCAACTTGAAAATAAAATTCTTGACTACGAATGATGTAAAGAATTGCAATTGGGAAACTGGATTCGAAATGATTTAAACTCATTTCATAAAGACGATACTGTTTTTGTCAACATATGAAGAACTGTGTATATTGCAATATTTGCAATGCAATTGCATATTGCATCTGTCTGGTTTTTATACAAAGTAACAAAAGAGACGAAAATTAACGAACCAAAGAGTAGTGAAGAATTATGGTATGCAAAGTAATATTTGGCAGGGAAAGTCACTGGTGATAAATCGCTAAGGGTGGCAGCGTGATAGCGTGATTTTCGGGGATTCGGGGAACCAATTTTTTTTCGGGGGTGACACATAGATTTTCGGGGAAATACCCGAAAATTCGGGCATAGGATAGAAAATCGAAATACTAAACCACACGAGAAGGAAAAGCTCCGACTTTGCGGTTGACGCAATAAAGAATTGCCGCAAAATTAATTTAAAGTCGACCGAACGCCGCCACCTTTGCCAGCAGTGGCGCGCCGGTGGCGTTGCGACACTTCGGCGGCTGTCGACCAGGCCTCTCGTTGGCGGTGATCGGTCGATCCACCGGCGCGGCGCCGGGGTCTAAAGGTATGAGGGTCAAAATACTTTCCTTCCGTCTCATATGGACAGTAGGTCTATTTTTCAAGGTTTCACTATTATAACTGAAAGATTGTTAAAGACCATTAAAGAAGTAGGTACTTCAAACTACCTTCCCGGTTTATTATTAAGTCGGGATCCATTCCCAAGTGTGTCATATCTCTAACTCAGCTACTTTCAGGTTAACAGAAACCTCTTATCTAAAAAATTTTTCTTGGTTTTTCTACTTTTTCTACCAGTCCATCATATCATTTGATTCTTCCTTGTCAGGGCAACTGGCAATTCAGGATGGGAATTGCGGCAAATTGGTTAATTGCGGGAATTCAGGATGGGTGGTGGCAAATTGGTTAATTTTGCTTACAGGACAGAAATCAAATATAAAAAACAACGGTGCTGTTTTAGCAGCCGGGCAACACGCGAGAAGTGAAGTTTGGTTAATGCTAATGAAATAAAACAAAATATGATAAAAATATAATAGTTTAGAAACAAATTTGGGCAATATATTTGCATATTAGGGGAGGGGGGAGTAAAGCATAGCATATATTAAAATACGTAACCTAACCTAGGTACCTTTTTTTGCCCCTTTAACCCCAAAAAACTAAAGTTTAAATATTATTCACAGAGTGAGCAGTACCTCACTAGATAGCGGAAACCCGGTTTCAATAGCATCTTTGAAGTTCTATATGTGGTTCTTCTCGCCTGTTGCCCGGCTACTAAAATAGTACCAAAGCAACTACTGTTCAATTCCTCGTTTAATGCTATTTCCAATTATGATAATCAGTACCAAGGTAGTTTTTTGCTAGCCCCCTCCTCCTGGTGGAGCCAAAAAGCAAGGCTATATAATATTGTTGATGCTATATATGGCTATATAAATTTTGGTGATGGGCTATTTCTCATCAATAGTTGATGCATAATGCTAAATAGTGGTGCCAATATGGGGGGGGGGTATTCGTCCACTAAATAATTTGGCCCCTCCTAGGCATGGAAAAATAGCCTACGTCTTTCGATATTTTCATTTTAAAACTGCATTTTTTTTTTGTATTATCATTGGAAAAATTGAAAAATGACATAGCCCCCTCTCCTAGATTCCTAAAAATACACCCCCCTCCTGCATCTTCATGAATTGACGCCATTGATGTCAAATAAAGCCATACTTTTATGTCTGATCATATTATCGGGGGGGGGGTATGCAATCGTGACGGCAGTGATTCATATTTTTTGAAAAGCATTGCAATGGGAATCAAATAGGCTAGTTTATCTTATAGACGCTGTTTTTGGGCTCATCGTTAGGGCTGTAATTTTTGATTGCCTTAGAATTCTAATCCTGGTTTTGAAAGCTGTAGAGCTACGGGAATTAAATCTTCAAGAAAGGATTCACAGCCCAGATTATGGTCCGTGAAGGTGTTTTCAAACTTTAATAATATAAAAGAAAATTTTTCTACGGTCATCGGAAATCAGTTTTCTTCAGAAGAAAAATGGCTGAATGTAATCAAACAGTTCGTGGTAACGAACTGTAAGGAGCGACCCGGCTCAATAGTACCAAAACTCTAAAAACCATAATTTTGAAACCAATAGATACATTAATAGAATCAGATTTTTATGCTGATTTCAAATATACAAGTTTCATTAAGTTTAGTCTTACCCATCAAAAGTTACACGCCTGAGAAAATTTGCCTTATTTTCGAAAAAAGGGGGAAACAACCCCTAAAAGTCATAGAAACTTTAATGAAAATCACACGATCAGATTCAGCGTATTAGAGAACCCTACTATAGAAATTTCAAGCTCCTATCTGCAAAAATGTGGAATTTTGTATTTTTTGCCAGAAGAGAAAGATCACGGATGGGTGTTTATTTTGTTGTTTTGTTTATTTCCCAGGGGTGATCGTATCGATCCAGTAGTCCTAGAATATCGTGAGAGGCTCATCTGAACGGAAATTAAAAGTTCTAATGCCCTTTTTAATGACCCAAAAAATTGGAGGGCAACTTGGCCCCCTCCCACGCTCATTTTTTCCCCAAAGTCATCCAATCACAATTTTGAGATAGCCATTTTGTTCAGAATTGTCGAAAATCTAATAAATATGTCTTTGAAGATGACTTAATCCCCCACAGTTCCCGGGGGAAGGGCTGCAAGTTATGAACTTTGCCCATTGTTTACATATAACATTGGTAAATGGGAAGTATAGGCCTACAGACGTTTCAGGGGGGATTTTTTTCCTGGTGGTGGGGGGGGAGTCGGAGGAGGGGGTTACGGTGGAGGATCTTTCCATGGAGGATGTCTCCGTGGGGGAAGGGACATTTTTATGAAGGGGGCGCCGGATTTCCTAGCATTATTTAAAAAACGATCAGAAATTAAATAAAAGAAACAAGTTTTTTCAACTGAAAGTAAGGAGCAACATTAAAACTTAAAACAAACAGAAATTATTACGTATATGAAGGGGCTCGCCCCCTAGTCAGTACATCGCCCTTTACGCTAAAGTTTTTTTAGTACTTTCAAAAGAGCTATCTATTCTAATAACCGGCCTTTGTGATTCAGGGGTTTGTGATTCAAACAAAATTTGAACTTTAGCGTAAAGAGCGAGCTAATGACTAGGGGTAAACTCCCTAATATACGTAATAAAAAAACATACAAATATAGAAGTTCGTTACGTAAATTAACTCGTGAGAAAATAACAAAATTTCGAGAAAGCCATTTACCCAAAACAATAAAATTAATATGCAAATTTCGTTCCAATTATTCATGTACGGTGAGCCAAAATCAAAGCTGCATAAATTCAAAAACTGTCATAAATTAAATAAAAAAAAACAAGTTTTTTTTAACTGAAAGTAAGGACTGACATTCAAACTTAAAACGAACAGAAATTATTCCGTATATGAAAGGGGCTGTCCCCTCCTCAACACCTCGCTCTTGACGCTAAAGTTTGACTCTGTCTCACAGCTTTATTTTTTTAAACAATAAAAACTTTAGCGTAAAGAGCGAGGCGTTGAGGAGGGGACAGCCCCTTTCGTATATGGAATAATCTCTGTTCGGTTTAAGTTTGAATGTCGCTCCTTACTTTCAGTTAAAAAAAACTTGTTTTTTTTATTTAATTTCTGAACGTTTATGAATTACAGCAGCTTTGATTTTGGCTCACCGTACATGAATAATTGGAATGAAATTTGCATATTAATTTTATTGTTTTGGTTAAATGGCAAGGCACCCTAGGCAAAATTTTAGCTTAGGGGTCTTTTGGTATCCAGGAAAGCCGTTGAGCTAGGTAAATAAAACTTCCAAGATCAGATCTATAGCCTCGAAGACTCCCGAATGAAGTTTTTTTTCTATTTCGAAAAGCAGTTGGTTTACATGCGCAAAATTTTCAGGAATTTATCCAGAAATTATGAGCCCGGTAGGTCTTTTGAAGCAATTAAATAAAAAAACAAGTTTTTTCAACAGAAACTTTTTCTCCCTGAGCTTTTCAGGGAGAATATCTGCGATCACCCCTCTTAACTGTACGCATAGCAGGTGGTAAAATTCTTCAGGATTGGCAAAAAAAAAAAAAAAAAAAAAAAACTAATTTTATAAAAATGGTGGGGAAAAGATAATCAAGTCCGGACAGACCAAGAAGACGCAGTCGCTGCTTACGTGTCTCTAGCATATCGCAAACCCCCTGAAAATTAGCCTAGGCTTTTTAAGATCGAATACCTAAATTTTGACTAGAAATGTAGACAGGCTGCTATGTCGGAAACTCATTTTTCTATATTGGAATCATGCTTATTAAAATTAAAATGAGAATTAAACAGGAAAAAATAGAAGCAATATTATTTTTCTAGACCTAAAATGAAGTATTGAGATTTGGAATCAGATTCATAAAGATACGACGCTGATACGGAGATCGGGATTTTTTCCACTGCTTGTATATATTGAATATCCAATTATAAAGACTGTCGATCATTCTGATCAAAAGCTTCCGTCAGTCGATTGACTCAAGCATGATTGACCGTCTAGGAACCTGTTTGACGCTTGAGTAAAGCGTTGATGATGGTTGATAGAAAGTTTGAATGACTCAGACTAAACAACTAATGATTAAACCATTCAGAAGTAATGAAGAATTCAACATTGCTAATTTTTATTCAAAGGGAAGAGAGTTTGACAAATACAAACTTACACGAGTCCATTTTCTATTGTAAAACAAAAAGTCATAAATCTGACAGGGGACCTGCAGAATTTTACTAATATTTCAAAAAAAGAAATCACTTATTTGTCTATTTTGGGTAATGTTGCTGAATAGCGAAGATAAACATACTGTTCTATGCTTTACTTGAATGTAGTAATCATTTACATCGCAAAACCGTTCGATAAACTTAGTCAAAGTCTTAGAAAATGTCTCTTTTCCCATTTTGATTCACGTATGGTTTGGTGTTACCCAGAAATTGAAACTACTCAAGTCACAATGATCAGCAATCGATCACAACAAGTCACAACGATCCTCACAATCATTTAGGGTTTCCTGCCAGTTTTCTAACCCGAAACAAAATTTTTAATGTATTATGTTCGTTTTCAATTAAAAAAAAAAAAAAAAAAAAAAAAAAAAAATGTCGATCGACCAAAACTAGAAAAGAGGTAAGTTTGAAGAATATGTTAATGTTATCAATTCAATTTGTGATGAAAATGGTTTCCAAATTTTGACAAAATTTTGAACGATAAATCCAATGGTATTTTTATTTTTTGTCCATTTCATCATTCAATTCTTTTGCGAATCTCCAGAGGGAGAGGGGGCAAACGATTGGTCTGTCCCATTTAGCTAGGTTTCATTCTCTCCTGTCAAATATACAGGGGACCTTTTGGCCTCATCTTCAGTTTCTTATGATTTTCCATATTTTCGTGTAATTGCTAATTATCAAACCTCGGTTTTATTATTTATTTGATGAGCTTCCCCGTCCCCCCCCCCCCCAAAAAAAAAAAAATTGGTACAGTTTGATCTTTCCTCTATAAGTTTTTTGCTTACGCTAGACACCAGATAGCCTAGTTTTAAGAAAAATACTCAACAACTATCCATTAACACCATTAACCGGAAAACTCCCAAATTACGGCAAGGTTATAAGGTTACTAAGGCAAGGCTATTTATCAATTGCCTCGCTTGTGGTGATAGAGGTGACGTGTGTTTCAGTATAACCTTGTGCAAAACGCTTGCTACATTAACCAGGTGCCTTGTACAGAGTTGCGCAGTATTAGAAGCAAAAATGCGCCGAGTGTGCCGTTTCTTAAGCAAAAGTACAAACATAGCAATTTTCAAACAGAATTCGAAAAAGTAGTGAATTTGGTAAATTAAATGTGCAATAGTTTCAACAGCACCCAAATTATGCAAATATACCCCTTCTGAGATTATTAACATTGGTAAGTACCGCTTCCCCTCTTGTTAAGCGCAATTCTAATTCGGTTTTAAGCTTTGAACTCCTATATTGTTTTTGTTTAAATACTGTACTGTAACAAATTTATAAATTAATAGGCCCCGTGTTTTTGGCTAATCAATCTGCTAAAATCTTACATCTTTTGATTGAAAACGATAGTTTGACAGAATCTGATCATGCCTCTCAGGTTATTTTCTCATTAAAGACATTCTGCTCTGATCATTAGTCTAAGGACCTTGACGAGAATATCATTGAGGGCTCAATTCAATATCTTATGGACAGGAAAAGATATACAGAAAAATGAAAAAGTTTGTGATACCTTGGATGTGAAGGAAGATTTGTTGTGAGGAGGAATTAGCAACAGTACTAAAAGGATTAAAAAAGTAATAAGGCTCCAGGTGCTGATAGGAGGGTAAATGAGTTTCTTAAATATGGTGGCTCTGAGGTTAGAAATAAGTTACTGAAGATTATGAATATGATTTTTGAAAAAGGGGAAGTACCTAACGATTTTAGGAAAACCTTAATTAAGCCACTTTATAAGAAAGGTGATAAAAATGAGTGTGGTAATTATCGAGGCATTAGTCTGGTCTCTGTAGGTAGTAAATTACTTAGTAATATGATACTTTTTAGACTTAGAGATGCCGTAGACCAGGTTTTTAAGAGAAGGATAGTGCGGTTTTAGAAAAGGTAGAGGATGTGTCGACCAAATTTTCACTCTTAGGCTAATAATTGAGAAGTGCCTGAGTTTTCAAACACCTTTGGTCCTCAGTTTTATAGATTATGAGCAAGCGTTCGATTCTGTTGATAGAAGAGCTTTAGTAAAGGTTTTATCCTTGTATATTATACCAGACTAATACATTAAAGTGATTAGTGCTATGTACGAGAATAACACTGCTGTGGTTAAAGTAGGAAATGAGGTTAGCCGCTGGTTTTGTATTAAATCAGGGAGTTAAGCAGGGTTGTGTTCTCTATCCCCCTTTATATGGATTATTTTGTTGGACTTTGTTTTAAGTAGCACAGGAAAGGCAATGGGAGGCCACGGAATCAAATGGGGAGGAAAAAGTCTCCCGAACTTGGATTATGCTGATGATTTAAGCATCCTAGATGAAAGTGTGAGCAAAATGAATGAAGTTTTAGAGGTTTTGCGAGTTCAGGGTGCTAGAATTGGTTTGAAAATTAATGTTAGGAAGATTAAGTCACTAAGGCTAGGAATAAGTGAAGATGAAAAGGTGACGTTGGGTAATGAAAAGATTGATCAGGTGGCAGCTTCACTTACCTTGGTAGTATTATTAGTAAAGATGGTGAGAGTAGTGAAGATGTTAAAAGTAGAATAGCCAAGGCTCAGGGTGTTTTTTCACAGTTAAAACAATTGGAAGAATAGGAAGATAAGTCTGCAAACCAAGATTAGAATATTAGAAGCTACAGTGATGACAGTGGTCAAATATGGCTCTGAAGCATGGACGCTCCGAAAAGCGGATGAAGATTTGCCAGATGTTTTCCAGAGAAATTGCTTAAGGATTGTTCTGGTTACCCGGCTGACTGACCGTATTTCAAACAATAGGCTATACGAAAAATGTGGTTCAATACCGCTCTCTAGGGCTATAATGAAAGAAAGGTTGAGGTAGCTAGGGCACGTTGTACGGATGAAGGATGACAGATTACTGAAGATTGTTCTTTTCGGCCAACCGTCTAGGGCTAAACGGAAAGCAGGTCGTCCCCGTCTGGGTTGGGAGGACGTCATAAAAAAAGATTTAAAGAAAATGGGAACTTCGTGGGTGGGTGTAAAAAGGGAGGCTTTGAATAGACTGGGGTGGAGGAGGAGCGTGCGTAGCTGTGTTGGCCTCAGGCGGCTTAGTGCTGCGGTGAGTTGTTAGTAGTAGTAGTAGTAGTAGTAGAGGAAGATCTGAACGATGCTATTCGAAAATTTTCTTTCATTTATTTTATTTCACAGAAAACAGAAACAGCGCCAATGCTTAATTCTGAGATCTTTCAAATTACATTACTCTTGAAAACTATTTACATTTCTACTTAATAAAGGAACGTTTTATTATATGCTCTTTTCCCAGTCCATTGGTTTGTCAAAGAGACGCTGTCAGTAACCTTTCATTTGTCCAGATTTTAAACCTTCAAATTCAAAAAAGGGGCTTTTAATATGATATTAACAATAAGTTTTTTTCCATCTACCTATGAGAAATGTTTCAGGCAATACAAAAAAAAAACAGTTTAAGTGTCTAAAATAATTGCATAAACAATTACACATTTTTGTTTACATTTTGGTATAATTTTAATTTTAGTACTGCTTTTTACTCCTTTACTCCCAGTTAATTTTAGTACTGCTTTTTTGAGAGAATCTTTATAAATTAAGATTCACTAAAAGCTGTTTTCTAAAGTCAAATTATATAATTTTAGAAATGCTGAATTAATTAAAGATGGGCATGCCCGTCTTCGTCAAACAGCAATCAGTGTCTTCACCTCAGTGTAATTTTCCCGTGCACAATTTGGAGTTATTTTCAACTTTCAAGTATAATCATTATTGATCAATTTTTATTATTGATCAATCACAAAAAAACATCTACCGCATATTTTTTTGACAGTAGAAAAATAAAAGCTTGAAATCGAGGGTGCCAATTAGGGGAGGGGGTATACCAAGTTTTTTCCTTCTCCCTAGATTTCGAAATGACCTTTTGGAAAATGTCTTTTTGTTAGTATATTCATCGTAAAATTATAACCATCAATAAACCTGCCCCCTCATCGCTATATGCTGAAAAATTCAGTTTGACCCTTTCCCTACATTTTGTGAATCGGTTATCCTGCTTTGAATAGCAGTTTTCTTATCTATATGACGATTCTGGCATAGAAAGACGAAAAAAAAGTTTTAATGATGTGAAACAAGTACCCAATTAATTTTTATGAGGGAATTGATGGGCTTCCAATAAGGGGGCGGGGGCAGGCACATACGAAGGCATTTTTTCCTGGGGTGGGGTCAATTGTAATTTTTTTATAGTTTAATTAGAGTGCTCGAAATTTGGAACATTTTAACATTTTTGTGGGGGGGGGGGGGGGCTGGCTCTGAAGCCCCTCTCCTTGCGAATGTCCCTGGTTGGGAGGTCTGGAAAGCAGGCTAAAGCTTTACATAGCTCTAAATATTGTAAATTTAGTCTGGGGGAGATGAAGCCTCTTTATTCTACCTCAACCCCAGCCCCCATTGGCAGGGGCCACCAATAAAAACTTGGCTCTGGGCATTTTTTGCCCCTCAGGTCCTGCAATTTGTGCAATTTCTGACCTTCTGGGGGGGCCTAAAATCACCTCCTGGATCCACCCTTGCCCGTGTCAGCTCTTGGGGCGAATATATAATATATTTAAAAACAACATCTTTATAATAACTTAGTTTTTTCTGTTTTTCTTTTTAAGTCAATAAACACTTAGGTATACCAATCAAAACAATAAGCTATCAATAAGGGATAATTGAACTCTTTAGAGTCGTGATGTCCGACGTGGGGCACAGGCCCCACCAGTGGAAGATGGCAACATTTTGGTTTGTCATGTCCAGGACGTAGACGTTTACCCTTCGGCTGACCATACTCTAGTCTAGACTCTAGAGTCTTAATTTTGAAAAAAAAAAAAAAAAAACATTTATCATGTGAGTGAGGTCAAATTCATATGCATTTAATGAGCAAAAAAGATACATAATAGTATTACAATGACGTCATGTCTTGTATAAAAGGTGTTGCATACAGACCAAATTTTGAACAATCAGTATGTTATACTAAAAAATTGGTATAAAATGTGCATAGAGAACGACTCGAAAAAAGCTGCCAAGTTAACGGAAATTTAAGCTTTCTTCAAGTGAATACGCGTAAAGTTTTGAGTAACAAAATCTAAATATAACGAGAATGGCATCAGGATTTTAGAAATGCCTTGATGGGGTTTGGCCCAAAATCGTTTGGGAACGATTGATTTAGAGTAAGAAACATGATTTTCATCTAATTTTATTTAAAAGAAAAGTGATGTTACTGCCAGTTTTGTGGTAAGAATGCGCAAAATAAATGGCATTATTTATCACTGCGACAGGCTTCATCTCAGGAGAGATGCCAAGTTTTAATACACTGAAGTTTTAATACCCCGGTAAAATTCACCCTTTTTAGGGGTGTTTACCTCCTTTTTAGGGGTGAAATTATTCACATTTTCTCAGGGTAGTAGCTTCTGATGGGTAGCTTTAGGCTAAACGATTTTTTTTATATTGCCATCTATCCTTCATTATCAGCTGTTATACTTCTTTCTTTTGGTTTCTTTTTTAAGCATTTTAAAATTTTAAAATTTTAAAATCTAGATTTATATCATAGAATAAACAGATGAATTATGCTAAACATACAGGGAATTCTTGGGTGAAATCTGAGCCGTTCAAAGAGGAGGAGGTACCCGGGGCAGTTGTCCCGAGGGCCGTGGGCTGCCCATTTTGATGAAATTTTTTCATTTTTTTCGTTTTATTTGCTTTTATTTGAGTTTAGAGAGAACTCAAATTAATTTTCCCCGGGCAACAACAACCCTAGGAACGGCTCTGGGTGAAATCATACAGAAATTTCGAGATTTCATTTAATGAAATTCTCTGCATTTTAGGGAATTTCTATCTTTTCTTCATTTTATTTAAGAATGTTATTACAGTATTGCCTTACAATTTATTTTACGCGCTACAACAAACTGCTCCGCAAGAATTTATTTTGGGGTAGAGGCCAAGATAAGATAACACAGAAAAACAGTTGAATTATGTGAGACATAACCTCGGGTGAAATGATAAAAAAAAGCTCAGAAACCATCTAAACCACGTGATTTAGCCGTATTTGCTTTAACTGACAGTAATTGTAGTTCTATTTATGACTACGCATTGAATGCTGAAAATATTTCTTGTCACAGAAATGAGTGATCTAGCGCTTAGAATGAAAACAACAGTTGGTTAGGAATACGAGGTGGTCTTTTTTAGGAATAGGAGGTGGTCTTTTTAGGAATTAGCTGGAGAGAATGTATACACACTACATTGTAGGTATATTTTAATTAAATATTTTAGTTAGTATTTTGGATAGGTTAGGTCAGAAACCATTTAATATAATGTGTTCTTGGGGGACTTATTTCCATAGTTTTCTGCTATAGTTTCCATAATTTTATTACGGTAATAAAGTATTTATTTTCTTCATAATTAGGTATATTTCATTAGGATTAACTTCACTTCTTGAGTGTGGTGGGTTAATAGAGATAACTACCTTCCTTAGTATACTTTTGCCTTTATGGTACTATATTGCCCATTCTTAATTTTTACTTGGGAAAGTGAAATATATTGCTCATTTTTAACTTTTTTACTCTGGAAAATTTGCTTCAACTTCGCCCCCCCCAGGATTTTGACGAAACTATGCCACTGCTGATTTGTTTCTTTTTCACAATTCTTTTGCGATTGTTTTATGCTTTTGAAGTACGGACAGTCAAAGAAAAATTTGATTGTGTTATCTCAAGATTGTGAATGAACTTAAACCAAAAACATGTTTCTACCAATAAACAGTGATAAATCATCAGTATTGCTTTCCAGCAGAACTCCAATAATAAAAATAAAAAAAAAAACATTCTAAAAATTAGCACCGTGCACAATTTACAAATCTAAAGCTTACAAGGTACAACCATGATAAAATACACTAAGAACGGGAGGTTATATCATTTAAACTCACAGAAGAAGTATTATGTGAATATTATATATGTCAAGCAGGCGCACAAGCAGATATCTGTCTTCGGGCCACTTCTTCCCATTGTCTCAATATTTCTATGATTGCACCACGATTCCCTATATGTTTCACATAATTCACCTATTTCTTATGTGTTATTACATGAAAAAACGGCTTTTCCAGTGACAGTAAAGAGTGGTATTAAACCTTACATCGAACTGAAATTATTCTGTATATGATAGGGACTGCCCCCTCCACTATCCCCACTCTTTATGCTAAAGTTTTATACTGCTTAACTGAAAGCATTAATGAGGGCAACAAATTTAGTTAACTAGTAATTATAAGTGTTTATTTATCAATTGCCCTTTAAAACATCGGAACTGAAAATTTTATAGTTTAAAGCAAGCGTGTTACGTGAAACAGCTTATTAATGCACAGTGTGTGTATTAATAAGCTGTTTCATTCTTGTGGCATTGTGCTAAATACTTTTTATCCCATTCTAATTGTCCTTGTGTTAGTATTTTTCTTTTGTGCCCAAATACTCCTTTTTCTAAAAAAAAGATACTTGTTAAGAATCCGGTAGTCACGCGAGAAAGACTGCATCGAGAAAGACCGAGATGCTGAATTGAAAGCAGGTTTTCTCTGCTTGTGATGTGTTGCTCACTCCGTGACAAAGATATAAACTTTAGTTTTTGGGGATTGAAGGGGCAAAAAAAGGTACCTAGCTTAGGTTACGTATTTAATATATGTTATGCTTTACCCCCCCCCTCTCTCTCTCTCTAATGTGCAAATATATAGCCCAAATTTGTTTCTGAACTATTATATTTTATCCTATTTTGTTTTATTTCATTATCATTAACGAAACTTCACTTCTCGCGTGACTACCGGATTCTTAACAAGTACCAAAAAAGCTCTCATTGCATAAACATCGATTCTGCCCCTAAACTACCGTCAAGTAAAACAGATACAGCAAAATGACATTATCTGCGATCAATCGAGGAAACAGCGAAAATCAGTCAATAGATCATGGCAAAAACTTTTTATCGTTACCGATTTTTTTATTTCAATTCGATTCCCCAATTTTACAAGATTTGACACATAATTAGTTGTCTATATGATGATACGTCTATGAAAATACGATTCCAGGCTAAGGAGTATATTACCACTCTATTCATAATTAAACCTCTTTGTGCTTGATAATCCTGTAGGCCTATTACAAATTCAAACACAGGTTTCACTTGTAGAAGAAAGAAATTGCGGTCCAACAACCCCGCTTATGGAGCACAAAGTGTCATGAACACAATGACACAATGGTTAAGACTGAAGTTGAGGTTTTCCACCTGATTACGCAAACTCAAG
The DNA here is from genome assembly GCA_027921565.1 of Artemia sinica. Taxonomy (NCBI): domain Eukaryota; kingdom Metazoa; phylum Arthropoda; class Branchiopoda; order Anostraca; family Artemiidae; genus Artemia; species Artemia sinica. The sequence continues at coordinate 14,333,623 of CM051275.1, forward strand.
TCTTAAAATCTAATATATTGTACCGTTTCAGACGCACTGCAAGTACCTTTTGAATATTTACTCTTTTTGTCAGTATAAGAACTAAGGACCAGGGAACAAGTTTCGCTCGGCGAATTTTTAGGCATTAAAACGGTGTCCAGCGTATTCACCCCCCCCCTCACAGAAATGCAATTCCCCTGTGCCCTGATTCGCTCAAAAAACGCCTTTTTTGTTTAGTTTTTCTAGATTTAGTTGTATTGACATTCATTCTATTTTTTTTTTGTCAAGTCAACTTGTGCCCCTGAACTGTACAAAGGAAAAACAAACTTACTTTACTATAAATTCTGTCCAAAATAATAATATTTTACTAAGATCACTCTCAAAGTTCAACTGAACTTTTTTGTTCACATGCAAGGCTGCTAATTAATTGAGCAATCGCTGCGTAATTGAATACAATTACGCAAGGAAATTGAATACAAAGCAAGATTAACCCAGGTAGAAACGTTTTAAATAGTAATAACGTGGTTTATCCAGGGTTGCCACCCCTAGTTATTTGTCACTATTTCTAGTGATTTTTTTATATTGTATAAACAAAAAAATCACTAAATCAGCACATAAATCCCTTGATTATTGAAGAAAATTACTAAATCAACCAACAAATCACTAAAATATAGTGATTTTTTCTCACGGGGTTTTGCAACCCTGGTTGCAAAACCACCATTCACTTACCTTGTCCAATTGTCCACTTTTAAGTTGTTTTTTTTTTGTTGTTGGGTCTCTAATTTCAGTTAGCAGACGATTATATAAAACATATATTAAGGGAGCTGGGAGGAGAAAGCGAATTTTCCTAAGTCTCCACCTGTCTAAATCATTTTTTCACACTAGAAAATGCAATAAGGTAATTTTCAGAAAAAAGCTTTGTGTGTATACATTTACACACACGTTCATAAAAGCTTTGTTCAGAGAGAAATTTTCCAAGAAGATACCCCCTTTGTTGTGATTTTGACCATTAAACTAGACACTAAAGCCACTTTTTACGGTAGAATGTCCTAGCTAAGTACGGCCAATTGGTATTTTGTCGACATCACCGATGTTTCTTTTTATAGCAAAAATGTTTTTTGCTGATTTTATTTACGAATTAAGCTTTGTATTTGACCGTCCTATATATTTTTGGTTCTATATGGTCCTATACATTTTTCTATACGGCCACGAACTATGCCCATCGAAAGCCACTTATGCATATGATCTGAATATTTTCATCACTAGTCGCTAGTGCCATTTATTTGGATTAGGTTGATTAGATCAAACTCCAAATATGCAGTTATATTATCAGAAGATTTGTGAATCACCTTCGTGCCCCTGACAAAATTAAAATTGTCTGAAAAATGTTGACCATATTCAACGAAGACCCGATGACTTTTAGGGGAGTCTGCATTGCCAATTTCTGTCCTCATGGAATAGAAAAACGCCAGACAAAGTGAAGACGTGGCTTGAATCTGGAGTCCATTGGGGGAGGGGTCAGAAGGCACCGAAGGAATGGGGTCAGTAAATAAGGCTCACTTGTCTGGGGATGTATGTAGGATTTTTTTCCTTTTCGGGGGGGGGGGATTCTTCAATATTTGGTTAAGTTTTTTGCTCTGGCCCCCCCTCCTCTTTGCTTAGTTATTACATTAACACTTACTGGTATACTTTCAGACACGGGGGGTGGGACAAGTTCAAAGTATTTTGAGATTGGTTTGAAGGACCCCCTTTTCCCAGTTACAAAATGGTTTCCTGTGAATTTTGTTTGTGTTTTTACCTTCATCTCCCAGAAGAAAAAAAACCCTGACTTCTCTTCTTCGGGATCGGGCCTGTTAGTAATGAGTGATTTTAGTAGCCTACTATGGATGCAAATAATCAAAATGTTGGAGACAGAGTTACAGAGGATTGTGAGCAGTCTACGAGGCATATATAGACCATCGTATTTTTTTCGATTAAGATGATTTTTTTGGTCTATATTCCCCTCCCTATACCCTGGTATACTGTACTCGAGGATTCTGCTAAAAGTAAAAGTCTGTGAAAAAATAACACGTTTTCATTTTGGCCCCTCGCATGTGATTCCCCCCAGTGGTATATGTTACATGTTTGGTCACAAAATATTTGAATTGGAAGTCAAGGGTCTTCTGCGTTTTTTTTTTTTTTAACTTTTCCATCAAAGCGCTATTTAAACAACCACCTGAAATACAAACAATTGTAGACAGAAATGAAATGAAAGGGTTGTATTCAAACTGAGCGGTTACTCTTTGTATAAGCTATCCTACGAAGACAAATACAAAGTTTGAGTCTCATAATTGTTCCCTCCCCCCCCCCCCAATCTCATTTATTAGATGATAAGGGGACGTGGATACTTACAAATTTGCACTTAGGGGGAGATGACAAGATTTGTTTATCCGATCCTAACAGAAGAGTATGTGATGCGAATTGTTTCCTTTGTATGTCATTTATCTGATAGGCTCTTTGAATAGTAAGAAATAATAGGAAAACTGGTAAAAAGAATATCAAGTTTAGTGGGGCTTATACGGATGCTAAGCCCCTTCCCCCCTGTGTAGGTGCCTAGCTGAAACAGAAAACTCTTATAAACTACGTGTCATGGATCTGGTGGCTCTTGCGCCAAATAGTTTTGTAGCCTATGCTATGGGGACTTTTTCAATGAGAATTGTCAAAATGTGGCGATGGGAATGGGTTAAAACTCATTGGTCAAAGCATGTTTCTAATATAAAAAGCCAATTATTGCTAAGTATTGTGACATTTTAATGGTCCGGTTTTAAGTTGATTTTATCGTAGTGTAATTTGGATTTCTAAGTCACACATGATCAATAAAGGAGAAATGGGAAGGCGCAGCCAAAAAATAGACGAGATGTCTCATTATGTAGTTATTTAATGTCGCGGTCATGCCTAAAGGCTGTATATAACGTCGACGTCGATCTGGCGTTATAGACAAGGCCATGCTCAAAGGTCGCATCTAACGTTGACGTCGATCTGGCATTATTGTCGCGGTCATGATTAACGTTCATATCTGACATCGACGTCGATCTGGCGTTATCGACAAGGCCATGCCTAAGGGTCGCATCTAACGTTGACGTCGATCTGGCGTTATTGTCACGGTCATGATTAACGTTCATATCTGACGTCGATCTGGCGTTATCGTCGCGGCCACACCTAAAGGTCGTATCTGACGTGTTTACACTTCTAAAATATTTGTCATAAACCGTTATATAAGCTGTTCTCAAAGGGAAAATGAATTGGGGAGTGTATACTAAAATTTACTTTGATCCTCCTGACCTATATAGACGTGCTGATACATCCTTTACAGCTTAACCCAAATCTATATATAATAACTAATTTAAACATTCTTCTTTTTCAAAAGTTAGAGAAAATGGTTTTTTTTTCATTGATAACATATTTTCTAGATTTATCTTTATAGTAATCTAGATTTTTGATAGTGTTTAATTTTTATGTTTCCCTTGATAGCTTTTTTAACCAAAGGGAAGGCAAAATTCTTGTCATATTTTTATTAACCTATCTGATTTTTTAAAGATGCTGGATTTTTTTTTACGACAGTCTTCTCTTTACCTTGGAAAACTTCCTTGAAATACTTCAATCGAAAAAATGAGTTTTTTTTTCTTGCAATTCTAATAATAAAATCGCCAATAAAAATGAGGATTCTGGAAAATGGTTGCCAGTTATAAAATTTTGATATCATTGAGATATAAATCGCTTTATAATTTGTGCTATCATATTACTTGTCGAGTCGTGGACTAAGGCGCAGTTATAGGGAGTGGGGTCTTTACTGTTTTTGCGTTTGCGCCTGAGAACTGAGGAAGCAATCCGTTAAGCAGAAAATAAAACTAAAATAAAAGAAATGAAAATAAGTAAAAAGAAAGATTTAACCAGAGGAGTACTGTCTGAGTTAGCCAAAAATGGGCCTACTGATCCAGAATGCAAAATAAGAGAAATAGATTTCCGGATAATTTTGGATTAACAGTAAGTTATTCAATCATCCTTGACAGGGGTGGAGTCGTAAATTTTCCACAATGGGAATGCTTGATTTATACTTGTTTTGGTTTATACTCAATTTATACTCAATCCATAACTGTACGTTTATAAACTTACAAAGAAGGTCGCTGACAGGAATTTCCTAATGTTTAAAGTTTAATTACATGCTAATACTATTTTAAAGTAATTAATGCTTAATTACATGCTAATACTATTTTAAAGTTTAGTTATGCTAATTTAATTGGCTATCCTTTAAATGTTTTTAAATGTTTTTTTTTATGAAACTTCGTTTTTATCCTGTTGCGAAATGTTTTTTTTTTTTTTTCAATTGTATCTAAGGCTGGTTTCTTTAGTGTTTTGTTTTAGCAGTTTAGCGGCTTTCACACTGCTTACGTAATTTTCTATATTAAGTGGCTAAGCTACGTTACATTAAGAGGTTGCGGTCGCTTAGAAAATCGCACTCTCTCGTCCATTATAAACATTTTTGTGTGGGCAAACTATTTAGAATTGATTGCGCGGTCTTGTCTTAACTTGTAGAGCTTGTATAAGGGATCTGAATAAACGATAGAAAACCAAAAGCCGACACGTACTTTTCGCGGTACTTCTGCGTTTATACCCACTCTTTTATATACTGCTAGTTTGGTTAATGCTAATGAAATGAAATAAAATAGGATGAATATAGAATAGTTTAGAAACAAATTTGGGCTATATATTTCCACATTAGGGGGGGGGGGGGGCAAAGCATAGCATATATTAAATATGTAACCTAACCTAGGTACCTTCCCCCCAAAAAAACAAAAACAACACTTTAAATATCGTAAACGCAATTAAAACCATGCTATACATCTACAGCAGTGTGTTGAATCATCCCGTAAAACGGGTTTGTTCAAAGCGTCTTGAGTTTGAGATATAAAAAGAGTGGGTATAACGCAGAAGTACCCTTTTTGCAAACCCTAAAAACACCATTTAACTTCTCCCTTTTGGACTGATGATAGAGATATTTAGACTTAATAAACCTTTCATTATTATAAAATGGGAATTTTGTTTTTCGATTAAACGGAGCAGAATTTTCTTCTTAAGTTCAGGAAAGGGCAGTCCTAAAAAATATTCTAGCAATCATCTATTCTGCTTGAAAACTTTAAAATCAGCTCAATGGAAATATAATATCAGTAATTTGATAGCTTTTGGGAGTTCCTTGTGGTATTATCCGCTTTGATTGAAAACCTTGCCTATACAGGCGACGCGTTGTTTATAGTGTAGGTACATTGAATAAAAAACTCTTTGTTTAACAATTCATAAAAGAATATCCCCTATAAGTTTTTACTAAAGTTGCTTTGGGAGATCCCTGTGGTGCTAGGACAATTCGCTAATAGGTCCTTTGTCTTTGAAACGGTCAGCCAACGCTGACACTCGCAAAATAATTTTTAAGGTATCGTTAGGCCTTAAGTATATTCGTTCACATTTTCAATAGTCCTTTTACACTAGGCTAATATTTAAATACCTACAACCAATATGATCATCGTCTAAAATCATTACAATCATCATAGTAAATTATTCAAATTGAAAAGAGGAATGGAGAAGGTGATTCAAGCTCTAATGATGACTTTATGGTTAATGGAGCAGGATGGCTTGTGATGAAAACGCGGTGTGAAAGGCTTTCAAGGAAAAGCTAATTTCCTTATTTTAGAAATTTCTTAATTGCCCGTTCAGGCATTAGTTTTTGTTGCTGTTTATTGGTTTTCCGTAACGTAACAAACTTACTTTACGCAAATGCTAAATAAAGCTCGAATCTATTTAGCATCGGCACTGCTTGTGTCACGGACAGAATATGCTCCGTAACATTACATAATCGTACCGTAAAATCTGGCGTGATAATAAGAAATGTTTTACGACGTAGTGTGAAAGCACCATCAGACCAAATTAGCTTCACTGGATTCATTACTAATAAAATGTGTTTTTCATTTTTGAGAAACAGTTAAGGAACTTTTGTTTTCTTGGGGGGGGGGGCTTTGCTTTTGACACATGATTTTCGATATGGAGACGGGAGAGAGCACACCCACCCCGGATGTATTTATGTTCATTAAGTGTAATATTTTCATAAATTGCATAATTTTCAAGTGTTTGTTTAAACAAACATACTTAAATAGGTTCATTTTATTTTCGAGTAGAATTAAGCCTTGTGCCACAGCGGGTTTGATAATCTTCGCAGCAAAAACGAAAACCTTTCAAAAGACTAGCTCTTCTTTGGTTAAAAATTAACAATAGGCCATATGAAACACACGGTATAAAGATCCTTAAAACACCATAAACACACTATGGACACTCTTACTTTCTCTCCTCTAGAAAAAAAAAAACGTTTGTATTTTATCTCACTCCAGAAAAAAATAGTAAGCCATCTCTGACATGTTTACTCTCAAGGTGTGCATGGTAAAGCTGAAATATTTTGTTACGCCCTGTTTGTAACTCCTAATAATCACAATTCGAATGAAGCTATGGTTTCATGCTCTTGTCCCTTACTTCCCAAAAGGTAGGGGATACGCGGTATAATTGAAAATATTTCAGTGCCTCTAGGCCGAAGAGTAACTCACAAAAGCTTCGGTTTGTGTTTTTTTTTTCTAGTATTGTCTTTGTATTATTACTAGACACATTGCTCTTTGCGCAAACAGCTGTGCAACACTTTCTGTTCCAGTACAACAAATATGCTGCCATCTAATACTACCCGTTCGAGAATTCCAACACCCATTTGCTTTAGAAACCTGTGCGAGCAACCAACGACAATCCTTTGAAACAGCGCTAAAGTAGTTTCTACCAATAAAGTTAGGAGAAAATGTAAAGTTAGGCGTAGGGTAAAGGTACCGATGATTCGACAGTTTTTGTAAAAAACCAGTTTTTCTACTCTAGAAGTCTTAATTTAAAGACTTTCGGTTTGAAAAGGGTTTCAGTATGTAGGAAAAACATCTAGGAATCTAACTGTTTGATGAGAAGTTTGAAGTTTTGTCTGGAAAGGGTACAAAACTCCAATTTTCCGAAATTAGAGCATTTTCACCTACAAATTCGACATAACAAAAAAGTTACTTGTTTTCGACGCAAGTCGGAACCCAATTCGACACCCGTATTGGGTGTCGAACCGATGATTCGACAGTTTTTTGTAAAAAACCAGTTTTTCTACACTAGAAGTCTTAATTTAAAGACTTTCGGTCTCAAAAGGGTTTCAGTATGTAGGAAAAACATCTAGGAATCTAACTGTTTGATGAGAAGTTTGAAGTTTTGTCTGGAAAGGGTACAACACTCCAATTTTCCGAAATTAGAGCATTTTCACCTACAAATTCGACACAACAAAAAAGTTTACCTGTTTTTCGACGCAAGTCGGAACCCAATTCGACACCCGTCTAAATACTTGGGGAATACTTGTGGGCGGAACCTGGTGTATTTGACACGTATATTCTTGTTTCTTTGTTTTTCTTCAACTTCATTTAATATACAAAAGTATAAAAGACTATGCAAAAAGTAGAAGTAATAAAAACTAACAAAATCGTTTCAAGTATGTAGTATTGGGTATAACAAAATCGGTACAACAAATTTTAATATACATTATTAAATACAAATAGCATTTAGTATACCAAATTTAGTATAACAAAATTGTTTCACTAGCATTTCGGAAGGGATAGGGGTCTAGGAAAATGGGAGTGAATTTCAAGAAATTTAAGAAGTTTATTTGATTTAGTGGATTTTATTTTCATATGCAGATTCTTAGTTTCGTCCAAAACATAGGCCTACGCGTCATTTCGTATAAGATTTTTTATTCGATAAATTTGTATTTTTTTGTATTCGGATGAAGGATAAATAAGGGTATAATCTAAAAAAATCTGGGGGGGGGGGCAAAATCAGGTCTGGGGGGGGGGGCAACTGCCCCCCTGCCGCATAGAAATTTACGCCCCTGCATGGTATGAGGCCACGCGGCAGTTCCTCAGATGATGGAAAAATCCAGTGTCTGTAAGTAAAACTTCAAAGTTAAAAAAAAAAAACCTTTTGTTTAAATGTTCTTTCATCTGAAATATTATTAGAATAATAATCATCAAAATCTCTCGTTGCGCAGAAAGCACCCGTAAATTCGACAGCTATGGTTTCGTCAGTGGATCCGGGAATTTCGACACCTATTATTTCTCATCTGTTTTACATGTTCAGTGAAGTTTCGACAAAGTCACCTATTTTCGACAGGGCCTGTTGCTGTCTGTCCAAAATTTCGACAAGGTTGCTACGAGATATTCGCCAAAGAAATAAATCCCTTGATAGAAGCCAATATTTACGCTTGAATGTGGCTGAAGGAACATTTTTAGTCCGCCTGGTATTCCACTACATCGAACAAGAATTTTCGACACTTGGAACCTAGTTTCGACAATGCAATTTCCGTCGCCATTTTCATTTAATTTTATCAAGAAAAAGCTAATGTGGCTACATTTCAGAGAAGATCAGATGTATCTCGACACATTGGTGCTTATCCCAACTTTTTCTTGCAATAAATAACCAAGTAATGACAGTTTGAACATTACATACCTGAAAATTGTCGGGAGCTCCTTTCATGTCGAAAACAGGAAACTGACCGAATTAAATGTTCTTTTCTTATCTGGGTGTACCGGATATAGTGTCCACGTTTCGCACCGTCGAAATATAACGACGGCTCCAAGAGATGGTGCTCTAAGTCACGGCTAAGCAGAGCTATCCCGTTTTGAAGGAAAATTTTTGACAGTGGTTCCGAAATTGCACTGTCGAATCATCGGTGCCTTTACCCTAGTTCTGATTTTGTCGACAAGTGTGACTATAATGTGGTACGGGCATAAAAGGACTTACTTTTAAATGGGGGTATTTGCATAAAAAAGGTATATCATATGATGTTTCCTGTTGGGATGGGGAGGGATCAACAAAAGGGTAGGTACATTTTACCGAACAACTTTTTGACAAACGCTGGAAGGGATATATAAAAATGCTTGTCACTGAAAACAATCCACTCTCCCTAGACTCTCCAAATACACCTCCCCCGGTTAATAGAAAAGTAGTTTCTGGAAATCACTTTTTTTTTACCCATCAACAATAGAAAAAATGCTCAGAAATGCCTTACCCCGTAAAATGCTTTATTTATGTAAACCTATGCTATAGAAATAAAGGAAGTGATACCAAGAGGAGTGCAAATTTTGCAAGTTTGTGAACTGAAAGAGAAGGGAAATCAGTGAATGATCAAGTGAATGAGCAAAATCATTTTCAGTAGTTTTCCTTCAAAACTGGACATTGATAAAATAATGGAAGGAGCAGTAAGGAAAACTCTGAACTGAGTGTGGTGGAGGGGAAGATTGTATAGCTGTTCTGGGCTCTGGTAGCGTTATACCGATATGAGCGTTACACCGATATGAGTTTTCAGCATTTCAATTCTACATTTATAATATTGATCCTTCGAAGATATATATATTCCCAGGGATTTCAGACTTCTATATAATATACAAACACATCAACACACTCTACGAAGAAAAAAACTTGTATTTTTTATTTCTTTTTTTTTCTAAGAATGACTCAACAAAAAATGATAGACTTGAGGGCTAAAAAATGTTGAGAAAGAGAAAGCAGAAAAAATGACACGCGTTGAAGGGATACTAGCATAAATAAGATAATCCTGAATGCACAAAGTACGCTACATCATATTAAAAGTTGTTTTGCCTGTTTCTGTGGTCCAATCATACTTGAAAATTGTGATTTTGGAAGATGAATCCTTGGGTTGTATCATGAAGTTTTAAGTTAGTACCAACTGTTCATCAGTATTGACACAAGAAACCGTGAAAATCAATCAAAGTTTAAGACTTTAGTTAAGTTTTTCAAAGGTTTCTGTCCGTAAGAATTTTGTTGAAAAAATATTAATTCCTAAAGTCAAATACATCTTCAAAGGGAAGCTACATCTTCTTGAGCTGTTTGGTCTTATATGTTTTTGGCTTACTTTGCTGTTCTTTCGCCCAGTTTCATTTTTTTTTTTCAATATGGCACCATACTATTACCACAAACATTGCATAGCTATATAACGATGGAGCGTATATCGATGTTTCCTAAATTTGAAGACATATACGGTTGTGTATTTTACCACTTAACCAATTAAAATTATCACACTCTATTTTAACCATTATATATAAATAATATAACAGTAAAACCACGGGTCAGTGATTTTTGGCACTGCATCCTCGGCGTTGTACAAACAGCTCCTCCCAGCCTCCCATCTAATCTGTCATTAGCGGTCAGTATACAATGTTGAATCCAAGTTTCGCGTTCAAGAGAAACCTGACTTGTCTACTCGTGAAAAAATCGAATGTCACGTATGTTTATAGTTGTTTAAATGTTCCCCGGAGCACTTGCATCTCGGTCCGGGTTTATATAATGGTTGAGATAGGGAATGATCGTACTGTATTATATCTATATACAGTGATTTTAACTATCCTCGGCACCCTAATGGATTTTTTTTTTTTCGCGAATGAAGAGAGTTTGGTACTTATGTATTAGATGGTACCCATGCGAGAAGTCAATTTTGGTAAATGCTAATGAAATAAAATAAAATATGATGAAAATATAATAGTTTAGAAACAAAGTTGGGCTATATATTTGCACATTAGGGGGGTGTTTGCGTAAAGCATAGCATATATCAAATACGTAACCTAACCTAACCTAGGTACCTTCCCCCCCCCTAAGCCCCAAAAAACAATAGTTAAAATATTGCAAACGCAATGACAAACCACGCTTTGCGATCCATTTCCCTATTGACAGATACCCGTTTGACTAGTTTCCTTTAGCACAATATTACCGAGGATCCCTCGTAATACATAAGTACCGAGAGTTCCCGCTGACAAAGTTTCCGCTACGCTTCACAGAGCTCTGCCACGCATGGCACACTTTTGCCAGGTTTGTTGCGTGCATCTAGTGTACGGGATTTTTCAAAGTCCAGCGATCTCTTGCGGTGCTCATCCTCAGAAACTAGTTGTCAAAGAAGAACATTGATGTAGAATTTTTGTGATTTATTATTTTTGATATTTTCACTGAAATTCCCGTCCCAGAATCTTAAAGAAAAATTATTGTTTTTTTCAGCTATTGTTTATGATGTATATCTTAAATTTCAGTTATTATGTTACAAGGGCCACTCTCGACTGCGTGGTTATTAATGCTTCGATACAACCAGAATTATAGTTTCACCATTTTGATATGGTTAGGTACCTTCCCCCCCCCCCCCCTCAGCCCCAAAAAACAATAGTTAAAATATTGCAAACGCAATGACAAACCACGCTTTGCGATCCATTTCCCTATTGACAGATACCCGTTTTGACTAGTTTCCTTTAGCACAATATTACCGAGGATCCCTCGGTAATACATAAGTACCGAGAGTTCCCGCTGACAAAGTTTCCGCTACGCTTCACAGAGCTCTGCCACGCATGGCACACTTTTGCCAGGTTTGTTGCGTGCATCTAGTGTACGGGATTTTTTTTTTTCAAAGTCAGCGATCTCTTGCGGTGCTCATCCTCAGAAACTACGGCCCTCCAAAGGTAAAAGTACGTATCTACACTTTTCATTATTTCGATAAATCACGGCTCAAAGTTTGAGTACTTTTGAGAGCTTCAAATACGGTTTACGGTGAAACTGGACACTGGCTAATTCTGGAAATTAGTTAAAATAGGTAAACAAATATGGGGATTTCATATTTTTAAGTAAAATTTTCTATTATTACTGGCCCCGAAGCCTGAAACAGTAGATACGTACTTTTACCATTGGACCGTTACTCATATAAAGAGGCGCTCTCAAAAGGTAAAGTGCGTATATGACATATACGTACTTTTACCTTTGACTCGAGACTCGAATTCGAATGAAGTCCCAAAGGTAAAAGTCTGTATAAAACATAAAACGCACTTTTACTCTGCCCAAAACCCCGTATCTATGACGTATACCGAAGGTAAAACCACGTATGAAGCATGTACAACAAGTCATTTTTTTATTCAAATAATTAGAAGTTAAAAAATAAAAAAAATAAAAAGAAATCACTGAAATACTGCAGGCAGCTAAGAAACACAGCCGTGCTTCAGCAAATCGACAGAAGCTGTTGATGAAGGCATAGTGCGCCAAAATGTACGGCGATTCTCATTCATAAAAGGTACAAGTTTTTCTAAGATGGCCTTTTTCTTTTCTGGCTTTACCCCCCTTGCGCCAAGAATCGGATCTGGCAAAGGATACTTTGCCTCTTTGATTGTACTAACCAGCTTTTTTGGCACAAAACTTAGACTCTTTTCTTCACCCTCAGGGCTAGTTTTATAGAACAGTTCTGTTTTTTTTCCCTTCTTAAAACAGACCTCACTGAACTCATCAATGGTCACGCCCAAGTTCTTCATGACGATGCCAGGAGCTTTTAAGCTTTTCCACTGGCAAAAGTCTTCTATGTCCATTTTCACGGCTTTCGTGAATTTTCTACTTTTTTTTCTATGGTGTCGCACAAATCCTCAAAGTCAAGAACATCCCTTTTTCGAATTCGAGACTCAATCGATCCGTGTATGGAGTCAGCCCCCATGTGCGTATGGCCTTTCACTAGATACTTGATACGAATCGTTTCAGGTCCTCCTTCACTGTTGACTATCAGTACAAATTCACTAAAAATTGTCCAATTTTTGTTCTGGGCACAGCAATTGTCAGTATAAAAAAATGAAGTGCAAGATATCCCTATTCATCTTTAAGACCTTGTGGAAGGCACTACCTATATCAGGTGCATCACGTCCTTGTCGAGATTCGTTCCAAACAACGCAAAGGTTCTGGTTTTGTTGGGTGGGCCTTACGGGGGGCAAACGTCTCATTAAAACACACGAGTCTTGATAGAAAAAAGGCCTCCTTTCTGCTATGCATGATGGGAAGCAATAACACTTTTTGTAGGTCCACGGTGAACAACATGGTAGTTGAATCTTTTTTCGTATTTCTGCTTATCTTCAGAAAATGCTTTTGAAACCTGTTCAACAAGATCTATGTGCTTTCTGTACAGTTCAGTCTCTTTCTCGGTTGCCTCACCATTTGTACCAGGAGTTCTCGCAGCCCCTACTTTCTCTTTTAATAGTGTGCAAATGTCACAGCTGTCACTTTGGGGCATGCACAATGATACTTTCATACCATTAAGAATCTTCCTATATGTCTCACCACAGATTTTATTTGCTGGATATTTTTCATTAAAGTCTTCTGCCATAAATTTGTAGCTCAAATCACGAGAAAGGTACCGAACATTTGGAGCGTGAGCTCGACGATAGTGTGGAATTGCTGGCTGAAAGCTTTCAATGTGCTGCATCACAAGGCTTCGATCAACTTTGTTTGGTGGCCCTGCCACTTTATGGCCCCTTCCGTCCTTGAGCTCATTCCCAAGAGCATCCCTTTCAATTTTTGACTTGATTGTAAAAATCACTCTGTCATTCTTGCCTAATCCTAGACAACCAAGGAATGTAGACTTGCAAACTGGCAAGTTTTCAACTTTTGGGGTAAGTGTGGGGTCGTCATTCGAATTTCTGGGAAGGCTGTACCTAACTGTAGTTTTTTTTTCTACACGCAGCTTCTGGGGCAATAGTCCTTCTTTTAACTGGTAGGAATGTCAGCAAAGAAGCGAGCCACATTTGTCTTGATTTATATTCTTTGCTCCAACATGTGTCATAAATTTTCCTGAATTCTACACTGGAAAACTTCAAACATGAGTTTGTACATTTGTTAGATTTACAGCCAGGTTCGTCAGGAAATGGATACTTCTTAACATCTCTTTCAAATTTATCTTTTTCTGAGCGAACTCGTTTTGGAGTAAGGTCAACAATAGACCTTCCTTCTCCTCCACCATTTTCTTCACGTCTATTTTCTCTATCTTGTCCCACAGACCTTGCTGCTACAGCGTCAATTACACACATGACATGGTCTGAGGAATCAGGTTCACAAACAGCATTGTTTGCTTTCATTAGATGGTTGATTGTCCAAATTTAGCTGGTCATCTTGGGTCTCATAAGCTGCTGCATCCGAAGCCGAATCTTCCAAGGGCAGGAAAGGATCGGTAGGAAAATGGATCAGATTGTACTCTGGATGATCTGATGTAAGATCATTACTGACCGAAAGAGGAACTAAATCTGTAAAGAGCTTTCTCCTTCTTCTTCAAAGTTGTCTGCCTTTCATCATCAGAAGACCCAAATGTCCCTTCAACGTCCTCCCAGTCAATATCAGACTCATCACTATCACCTCTACTTAAATCTTCTTTTTCGAATTCTTCATCAGCAAAGTGTTTTAACTGTGCCTTAGTTTTAGCTTCTTCCATCAGTGGTGTCCCTTGATCGAGAATGTCCAGAAAAATTGGGTGATATGTCTGTTGTTTGATTTATCTGGATGATTTCTGGGGGGGAACAGGAACTAGCTCCTCGTTGCTCTTCACTGGAAGATGGCAAGTCGGTATTTGAAGTTGATGCCTCATTTGTACTTGCTTGACATGCCAATGTCCTGAAAAATTGGAATTCTAAGAACTTGTTATCAACCTTGATTATCTCAGATGAAAGAGGGGGTTCTAGGGCTATTTTGATACATTTTTTTTTGTTTCTAAGGTAAGCAATATTTAGAGGCCCTCAATTTTTTCTCAATGTTGTAATAGTTGACCAAACTAATCCCTGATTATCTCAGATGACAGAGAAGGTTCTAGGGGTTATTTTGATGCATCCCTTGTTTTTTATTTTATTTCAAAGGTAAGTCATGTTTGTAGGCAATACTAAAAAATGGCTTTAGGTGGTTGGTTGGTAATTTGGTATGACGCTGCTCTCCTGTACTAATTCGACAGCTACATAGCTAGCTGTGTAAACTGGTTGTAGCGGGTCTGTTGTACCTACCTGGTAGTACAGATGGGGTTTTACCAGAGGGTTTAGGCCTACTTGGAGAAAAGGTTCCAAAATAGCATGAAGCAAAATTTTCTTACCTTAAATCTCTTTCCTTTTGTATAACCAACGCTCTCTGTAAATTTAGAAAGCCTCTTGACATTCTATGCCAGTACTCTTTAATAGCTCAGAGTTGCTGGTTGTTCAGCTCTGCTCTGGTAAACAAACAATGATGATTGTGCTGAATCATGACATATACGTACTTTGACCTTTGGTTTCCTTTCTCATTTTAATGTGCCGGCCAAAGGCAAAAGTACGTACCAAGGGTGAAAGTACGTATCTACACAGATACGTACTTTTACCTTTGGATGCGCCCAGAAATTTTTTCAGATACGTACTTTATCCATATGCTATTTCCGTTAATATTTGGACTAGAGCCTTCTTACATATACCATTCGATTCAGCACATTTTTTTTAGTATGGTGGTGGCATTAAGTCGAGAAGTGAAAATTGTGCATATACGTACTTTTACCTTTGGAGGGCCGTCTAGTTGTCAAGAAGAACATTGATGTAGAATTTTTATGATTTATTATTTTTGATATTTTCACTGAAATTCCCGTCCCAGAATTTTAAAGAAAAATTATTGTTTTTTCAGATATTGTTCATGATGTATATCTTAAATTTCAGTTATTATGTTGCAAGGGCCACTCTCGACTGCGTGGTTATTAATGCTTCGATACAACCAGAATTCTAGTTTCACCATTTTGATATGGTTTAAAATTTTGATTGTTAACAAAATTAAAGTCATGCTAGATAATTTGTAGCAACCATATGTACAATTTAGATAAAAGTTATATTGATTCATACCCATATGTAGTCATGTAATCAACGTCGTACGTGACTAGAACAAGTTTAATTTTGCTTGCCTTGCACCATCACGAGCTGTTGGGTCGTTACCAACTGCTTCTCATTGGGTATATACAGAAATATCAAATTGTTAATAACACGTTTTTAAAATCCAAGATTTCATCACCATTTTACGAAAAGAGGTTAATTATGATTCATTAGTTAACCGAATAACCTCTGACTAACCGGTTAAGCCCAGGATTTACCAATCCTTTGGCTTTTATAGTAACTTCTGCGATAACAGTCTATTTTATCCCAACTTTTGAACTAAACAGTATAAGGTACTTGTTTAGAATCCGGTAAACACGCGAGAAGTGAAGTTTCGTTAATGCTAGTGAAATAAAACAAAATAGGATGAAAATATAATAGTTTAAAAACATATTTGGGCTATATATTTGCACATTAGGGGGGGGGGGGGGGTAAAGCTTAGCATATATTAAATACGTAACCTAGCCTAGGTACCTTTCTTTACCCTTTTAAACCCAAAAAACTAAAGTTTAAATATCTTTCACAGAGTGAGCAATACCTCACTAGGCAGCGGAAACCTGTTTTTCATTAGGATCTTCGAGATTCTGTATGCGGTTTTTCTCGCGTGTTTACCGGATTCTAAGTAAGTAACCAGTATAATAACAGCATTCATGCTTCATTATATTCAAAACATTCCTATATATTGAATTTTTAGTCACTCCCTCCGTGTTTAACTGTATCGTAGCCACTCCCCCCTAATGCCTGTTATAGCCTTAGGGTACACCAAATGTGTACTTATTGAGTTGGCTAGCATTCTGCTTTTGTAATTATTTTTCATTAACAGTTTGTTCACAGTGAAAATTATGTAAATTTAAAATAGGTATAAAGTTACTCTGTAGTCCTATAGCGAACAATTAAATTCTCTGCTTTGTTGTTAACTAAAGAACACATTTTGGGCTAGTCAAACTCCAGCCCTCCTAGCAGAGGGGTTAGCACACTGGATTTGCTATTCTACGTCTTTTGGGACGGGGGTGCGCGTCCTGTTTTCGTCAGTTATTCGGTCTAGGTTGGGAATGGGTGTCAGTAGTGTGGCTCTGTTAGCACAGCCAGGGTCGATTCACCTTCTTATGTGTACCTGGAGAAATTTGGAGAAGGTAAACAAAAAAGTTCCCAGATAGGGGGTCCGTGACGCCCACTGCACTTCCGGACCGAAGGGCCTTGAAACGGATACCAGCTTTAGCGGTTTGGAATGTGAAGTCTGATTCCACATCCTTTATCCTTTTTTTCTTTTTTAGTCAAATTCCCAAATCACGCCTCACCCCTTTCTAAAATTTCTGAGTTTCAATCAATTTTTTCCATAACTTGCCCTTTTCTTAGTTGGTATTTTATCCAGTACAACTCCTTTGATTTTCCAAAACACCTGAGGAATTTTTGTATGGTGTCTACAAACAAAACCACGTAATTTTTGACACAACATTTCTCCAGGAAGAGCTCTTCTGGCCAGGTCTTATATGTCTACTTTCACAGAAAAGGAGAGGGGTAGAAAAAACATTCTTTTCTAGGCCAGTCGTAGATGTGTAATTGAACAGAAGGGACGGGAGGGATAGCAAAAACAATTTTTATGCATTTAGAGATTAATTATATTTTCTAGAAAGTAAAGTAGAACACATTGTGAATCAGAGTCAACGCACCAGTTGTGCCTTAGTAAGAAGAAAATGTGCCACCAGCTTTGTGTTATTTTTGTCCTCCGGCCATTTAGTGTGGAATGCAAGATCGTAAAAAAACCTGGGAGAGGGTTCATTTCATAGGAAATTGACAATTCCCGTGCCTTTTTTTTAACAGCTATTGAAGGGCAACCAGCCCCTTTCCCATGCCATCTTTTGCTCCGTGCATCACCATAACCTCCATGGTATCGGATTAAAATTTAATATGGCCACTTTTTATTCAGAACAGTCTACTAGGTGTAATGAATGTGCCTTACAGTCGACACGCGCTCCTAGTCCTAGGACAATGGCCCAAAGCTAAGAAAATTACCCATTGTTTACAAAAAGTTTAGTAGAAAAGGCTAGTCTTGGTCGTCAGATGAGTTTGATACTCTCCCGGCTATCCAGTTTCACAAGGATAATCAAATATTTTCAAAACATGATTTTTTTTCTTTCTTTTTTCTGGGGGCGGGAGGGTGGTAAAGCAGTAAATAAAAGCTATTATATGTATCCAGATTTACGAAATAGCTTATTTAAACACCTCAGGAACGGGTTTTGTCCTATTGCACCCTTTGTGACTTAAGATCTATTCACGGTTAAGTAGCGAGGAAAATCAAAAGGTTATGGTTTGCTTTGTTGTCAAAATTATATATCTGCAATATCTTGGGAACAGCTTGGGGAATTTAGTTGAAACTTTCAATGGGTGCCAAGGGAGGAGGCTAGGGCAAATGGACCTCTAATTTTGAAATGGGGAGAAGGGACATTTGGGAGGAGTGGGCCAGGTATACTTATGTCTTCAATCGGCCTAAAAGATTTAGCACTGCATGTACATGTTGGACAAGAATTTCACCGCGAAGTGGTTTAACACTGATTTAACCTTTCCTGATTTTCGATTTTTTGGAAAACCACATATTACCTTATGCATCCGGGCTATCAAAATATCACATCTTCAATATCTCGGGAATCCTGCACTATAAGTCGTTTAGGATAAAAGATTCAATTCACACTAAAGTATAGGGGTAAACCAGAAGAGACTATCAGGACATCAGGCTGTCAAAATTGTTTATCTCTCCAGTATGGCAGGAACAGCTAAGGATATTAAGTTGAAACTTTCAGGCAGTATTCTTTCAGGAGTTTGAACTAAATCCTTGGACAATATGTACGTCCAGATACCAAAATGGCGCATCTGCAATATATAAGGAACGGCTCTGGGATCAAGTAAACGCTTTCAGGTAATATTGAGGAGAGGAATCGTATACTGAATTTTGAAATGTGTTAGGCGTCAGGGGGTGGGGGGGGGGCTTAAAAATATGTGGTCTCTGATTCGTTTAAAAGTTTTGAACTACAAGCTCCTGGGGGACTTTGGATTTATTCACGGCTAATAGTAAGCTAAATCGTAAGGCACAATATGTACCAATAGCTTATCAAAATAGCGCATTAGCAAGACCTTGGGCCGCTTGGGGCATCAATTTAAACTTTCAGCGAGCGCTAAATGTCTAAGTACACCACATATTTTGAATAGGGGAGGCATGGAGGTAAATCAAAAGACACACACGCATTACCAATTCATCAAATAACGTATCCACTATATCTTGGGAACAGTTTGAATATCAAGTTGGAACTTTCTGAGCACAGGGAATGGGCGGGAAGGGGACTTCAAAGTTTAGGCTTAGGGGGAGATGAACAGGGGGTTATTATTTTTTGTCTTCGATCCACCTAAGAGTCTTTGCACTATAAGACCCTGTTGCGTTTAGAATCTCTTCATGGCAATTTTGCTTAAATATTTGACTTAAGTCTCATCTGACCTTTTAGGCTTTATTGGGAGTTTTACTCCTTGAGTCATCCGATGAGTATGGTTGCGATATTCTAGTTGATTTGGCACTAGTTGATTTGCCTTTGAACGTTTTTGATCATCTCCGACCAAAAGACACATTACCCCCGAAAATGGAATCATGATTCCGTGATTCAAATTAGCTTGAAAATCACATTCACAAGTTCCTGGGACAGGTAGACCTCTCTGCAGAAAAAATTTAAACTGATTTTGTTTCGTACTAAATTGAAACTAAATTGTTCCGTCTCTGAAAGACTTGAAACTTACAGGATGTGTAGACAGGGGCAGGTAGACCTTAATTAAGAGAAATCATTTTGAAGTTTGGTTGGATTGATGTTACACCTGAAAATTGGTTAGGCTTTTTTTTTTTCTGTGATTGGCTTAAACTTACAAGACATGTAGACCGGACCAAGTGAGGTCTTGGTCCAAAAAAAAATTGGGTTGTATCGTCTCCTGGCACCCGAAAACGAGCCAATTTTTTTTTTTCTCCGATTGGCTTAAAATTTTCAGGGTAGGGAGACAGAAAAAAGAGATTTCAATGAGGACAAACTCATTTTAAAAAAAATTGGGTTGTATCGTCTCCTGGCACCCGAAAACGAGCCAAATTTTTTTTCTCCGATTGGCTTGAAATTTTCAGGGCAGGAAGACTGAAAGAAGGGATTTCAGTGAGGACAACACATTTTGAAAAAAATTTGCTTGTATCGATTCGTGACACCCGAAAACGAACCAATTTTTTTTTTTCTCCGATTGGCTTAAAATTTTCAGGGTAGGGAGACAGAAAAATAGAGATTTCAATGAGGGCAACACATTTATAAAAACAGTTGGGGTTATATCGATTCGTGACACCCGAAAACTAGCCAAATATTTTTTTTTCGCCGATTGGTTTGAAATTTTCGGGGTAGGGAGACTGAAAGAAGGGATTTCAATGAGGATAACACATTTTGAAAGAAAAGTTGGGTTATCGGTTCGTAGCGCCAGAAATTTGATTTTTTTTTCTTCGCTACTTGGCTTGAAAATTTCAGGGTTTGTAGACAGGGCCAAAGGAATCTCCCTTAAGACAAAATGAATTAGGGACCAAGCCTTGCTTAATTGATTCGTGACGTTCACTGTATTAAAAAAAAAACAGAAATTCTTTTTTATGAAATGCGTTTATTAAAACAAACAAACAGTTATTTTAATAGAATGATGGAAATAATACGTGTATAGATTAGGAAATAATACAGGACGTAGATTAGGATGGCTTAAGCCCCATACCAGACATAACAATTATGCAGATTGTCAATTCGTATTATTTAAAATCTCCATCAACATCCTATAGAATTCTTGCAGAAAAAAAAATGTTATAAAAACAAATAATTGCAAAACTACAGCTGATCAAACATTCTGACTGAATATTCAAAATTTACCTAAATTTAAATTTTTGTCTAAAATTTTTGATTCTTAACAAAAAAGCTGATAAAACTTCACCTATGTTCCTGTAATTAAACAATAATAAAACTACCATGTCATTTAAAAAATGTATCGAAATTAGTTTATAGTACACTTTTCTAAGAAAAAAGTAGAGGCAATTTATAGCCTTAAGCGAGCTTTTAAAAAAATAAAGGAATTTTTAAAGTAAACCAATATTAAAAGCAGACTAAATTAATAATTGAAGACTAGCTTAATTTGTCAAAATATCTTTTCGATTTTTTTTATTTACAAAAACTCCTGTTGTTTTATGTTTTAAATTCTTCAGATAAAGATCATTAAGGCAATAAAATCCAAGATCCTCCAAATGGTATTGTAAAGTTTTGGCTATTTAAACCTATGATTACAATAAATGAGTTGATTTAAATTAATCAAATTCACTTAGTATTCTGAGCCGTGAAGTACCAAAACGTTCCTTAGCGGGTAGGCACTTGCGTCGAATTATAGTTCCACTAATTTCAGACCATGTATTAGCTTCCTAACTTACTTATATTTTACCATATTGTTAATTTATTAAAGTTTTGACTGGATCATGGCTAATCTCAACTCGAGTGGAAGAATTTTCACTTTGAGTGTCTTGCCAGGATAAATTGGTGTGTCATGAAATTCAAATAAAGTAAATAAGATGTGTTTTATTAAGGCAACATTCCAAACTACCTTGTTAAAGTCCTAACTATTCAAAGGCTAAATAATATAATCGAAAACGTGATGACAAACAAGATTAAACTAATTGCAATTTGCGCCTTAACAAAACCGATGGGATGCCGAGTTTTTTTCGCTGGTGGACATGACTTTTGTACATCTGACCATATTTTAGTGGTTGTGAGCTGGTATCAATTTTTTTGTTCACTCACAGTTTTGCCAGATGGGGCACAGTTGGTCCGTTTTCGGGTGCTGCACTCTTCAAATCAATGCGTTTTCCCAAGTAATTTTTAAATAATTTCTTAGACCACACTGTTTTGTCATTTACGAAAAATTAAGCAAGAAAACGGGTTTTAATTTTTATAAAAGCAGTGAATACAATAAAATAAAGACTTAACACTTAAATTTATTTTATTAATAAAATAAACTCTTAACACACTAAACACTTTAAACACTTCGGAGTATTTTTGTTTAATTAAGTGTTTATTTTATTGTATTCACTGCTTTATAAAAATTAAAACCTGTTTTTCTTGCTTAATTTTCCAAGTAATTTTTTTTAACTGTACCTCATAACTTGGCCTTTGGCACATTTTGCTCGATAATTTTGTGCCCTTGGCGCGTCTTTCATTTTATTACTATGCCATCATATGTCAAGGGTCGTTCTCTCACAAATTATGTACACACCCGTTGGCGCATGCCAAATATGGTGGAAACTGTTCCAAGTATTTTGGGGACTGCCGAACGTGGTGGAACTGTGCCAAGCATGGCAGAGCTGTGTGGTACACGTTGTGTCCCAAGGTGTACTCCAGGTGGCTTGAAGGGAGTGACCCCTCTTCTTGTGTAAGGTCTTTAGTAGTATTCAGGTATACTGATTGATAGTTCTTTTGGACCTGAGTATACCGACCCTCTGAGTTTGCAAATTGTAATTTGTCCTTGGTTTATTCTTCTCGAAGAGTCATTGAAGGCATTTTGGGGCTTATCATGGGTAAGATGCTGTTTAATCCTAGATTTATGCATATATCTCTTAAGCTTTGCTATCTCAAAAATAATGAAAGCTATTAAAGTATCAAGGACAGTGAAAATGAAATCTGAGTGTTTTAATTGGTTATGTGGAAACTTGCTCAATTATATCCAACAGTGGTGACGTACTGTATGCAAGGAGCAATGCGGTTCAATAGTAACCGAAACACTAAGAAAGTGTCTTGATAACAATAGATACATTAAAAGAATCGAATGTTGATGCTTTTTCAAAACATGTAAAATTAATTAAGTTTAATGGTACCTATCTAAACTTACGAACCTGAAAAAATTTGTAAAATTTTTGAAAAAAAGGGGGACCCCCCCAAAAAAAAAAATCAAGTGATCTTAATGAAAATCACTCCATCAGATTCAGCATACCAGAGAACCCTATTGTAGAGGTTTCAAGCTCCAATGTGCAAAAATGTGGAATTTTGCTTTTTTTTTTGCCTGAAGAAGATACCGAATTTGTGTTTATTTATTTTTTTTCACGGGTGATCGTATCGAAACAGTGATCGTAGAAGATCGGGAGAGAGCTCGTTCGATTAGAAATCAAAAGTTCTCGTGTCCTTTTAAGTGACCGAAAATATTGAAGGGCAGGTAGCCCAACACTCACGCTAATTTTTTCCCAAAATCACCGATCATAATTTTGAGATAGCCATTTGGTTCAGTATAGTCGAAAAATCTATTAACTATGTCTTTGAGGATGGCTTACCCCCCCCCCCCCCCCAAGGTCCCCAGGGGAAGGGCTGCAAGTTATGAGCTTTGCCCATTGTTTACATATGCGTCGTAGTATTGGTTATAAGGAAATATACATACATTTTCAGGGAGGGTTTCTTGGGGGGTCGGGGAGGGGTGCGTGGAAGCTTTCCATGGAGGAATTTTTTTGGTGGGGGGAAGGAGTTTTCCATGGAGGGGAGTCGGATTTCCCAGCATTATTTAAAAAACGATCAGAAATTAAATAAAAATACAAGTTTTTTAACTGAAAGTAAGGCGCAGCATTAAAACTTAAAATGGACATAAATTATTACATATATGAGGGGATCTCCCCTCGTCAATACCTCGCTCTTTACGCTAAAGTTTTTTTTAGTACTTTTAAAAGAGCTATTTATTCTAATTAAATGGCTTTTCTGATTCAGGAGTCATTCCTAAAGAATTGGAGCAAAATTTGAACTTTAGCGTAAAGAGTGAGGTATTGACGAGGGGGTGACCCCCTCATATACGTAATAATTTCTTTTCGTTTTAAGTTTTAATGCTGCTGCTGACTTTCAGTTGAAAATTTTTTTTTTATTTAAAATATCTTAAAGAAGACACAGATATCCGTTGCAGGTGTAGTTGTCTTTGGAGTCGACAGATAGCTAATGTTTTTAATTTATACGGACAAAGAGCATTGTCAAACTGAACTGATTAGTTTTTCTTTATTTTTGTTCACGTTTCGAAGTGTCAATACAGATGAAGAAATAATAACGCCCTTAAAAACTTATTAATTCTAAAAACAAAACGTAAATCTTAAAAAATGGCGGTTTTCAGCTATGAATAGATCTGCTGGGGTCGGAAGTAGGAGGGTAATTTGCTATAGGACAGGGAGGCAACTGCCCTCCAGACTCCAGTTTAGCCCCCTCCCCAGGCTGAAATGTATTGCCTTCAAAATCTTGTCAAAACTAAGAAAGGCCTCCGCAATTCAAGGATCCACAGAAACAGATCAGTTTTCTTTAGTATACCTTTGCCTTTACGGTACTGTATGGCTCATATTTCATTTGGTCATTTTCACTTGGAAAATCGGTTCCTAGTCCCCTTCCCCCAGAATTTTGACGAAATTACGACTCTAGTCAGGAGAGAAAGAAAAAGTGTGTTTAGTTCGACATCCTCGGTAATTTTGGGATATCAAAAATAATAAAGCAACAAAGCTATTGACTGAAAAATTCTCTTCATTGAGCATTGCTATTTTAAAAGTAGGCATTAGCAGAATAATATGGTTTAGAACAGCAAAAATGCGCTTGATTTTAAACCACAAGCAGATTCAATTGATAAAATGTAGTGTCAAAAATTAATCAACAAACTTAAATTAGTTCTCTAGACACTAAAGTAACAGTTAATGACCGGCTGGTTAATGAACCGCTAATTAGATAAAATGTTCAATTAGGATTTCTAAGGAATCATTGAGTAAAAACTTCAATTATATGCTGGGGATCACCGAGAGTATGCCCAGTTTCTGCCACCAGGTCCAGCTGCTCGGAGCACGCGTGTACCACATAGTTTTTCCATGCTTAGCACAGTTCCGCCACACGTTGCACACTCCTGTCACTCTTGGCAGGCACCACCTGATGTGTGTTATTTCTGAATGTCAGCATACCTTCGTAAAACACCTTACATTAATTATAAGTTTCTAACAACATAAAATTCCCCTCCCTAAGCATTTAAAACCATGGAAATAGTTTCAAACTACCTTTGACAATAATAGTAATTATGAAACATAAAAGTCTTTTAATATTACGTTCGATTTTAAGAGTGAACACTCAACGGTAGTCATCTACGATGAAAAAAGGATGACAACGGAAAATTTAACAGACATTATTATACCTTATTTGTAAGCAACCGTACTTTCAGTTTTTGAACAAATTGGTGTGCAGTGTTTTCGATAATATTATAAAAGCAATTCTCAAGCTTCCGTTAGTAAAGTCAACTACATACGACCTAAGAGTATGGGAATCCAAACAGAGAAGGGCTTCGTTGTTCCCTAAGACAAAACAACAAGCGTCACCTCTTTTAACCCAGCACATTTATTAAGATTATTAAAATGTCCGAAGCCGAATCGACCCACCAAGAAAGAAATCTAGAAAAAACAACCTTGGTAGAAAATTCTGATGACAATGCTATTAAAATAGAATAAATAGTTATTGAATGGCAAATTATTGATGTATGGCAAACAGGAAAAAAACATAATAAATGAATAATAAAATTAAATAGCCGAGAAAAAACGAGAGTAATGTCAGCCAGTGGATAGAAAAAAAAAAAGCGAAAATGACTAAAGCAGATATTAGAAAAATTACCATTAGATCGCTTTCAGTTTATACATGGTGATAATAGTCTGTCTTCAGAGCTGCGATTTAGAATCTGGCATACCCCAAAGTTCCGTCCTTGGACCGTTACTCTTCTTGTTTTTTTGCAAGCGACTAAGACATTATTTTATTCTTATTAAAGTCGAAATGGGAATTTATGCCCTGGAAAAGTATTTGTATAAAGGTTTTCTGACAAGGCTTTCCAACTTTTGTAGCAAAGAATGAAAGGACACTGATGGTGCTTGTATCAGGTGAACTGATTAAGGTTAAATCCGAAGGAATCAAGTTTTTTAATATTTCAAGGACTAGTAGTTATCACCTAGTAATGGATACAGAAAATTTATTCTGGTGGGGAGCTTATTAAACGTCAAAAAGTCAGTTATATTTCCCATACAGTAAAATTTTGTTAGAGTAACCAAAGTAACGAAATTCTAGTCGGTTAGAAACTCTGTAAGAAAGGCTTTTGAACAAATTCAAATTTTACCCGCACCTGGCCTTGGGAATTTATGTTTAAAAGTTATGAATATAAATTGCCCGATTGTTTTTCAGGTATATTTCCTGCTACATCCATACGTGAGGACCTAGGTCCATACGTCAGGACCTAGATCCTGGCTGCTTGGTCCATACGTCATTTCCTGCTAGGTTCCACACGTCACGCCAAAGCTATAAACAGGCTTCTCAGACCAACCAGAACAAAATGTTGTTTTGTTTATAGGGGGTTCAAAGCTCGGAATACTTTAGATGACGAAAAACAGAAATCTATTAACTTGGTCCATTTTAAGAAGAGATTAGGTATATATTATATTCAATTTATGAGTTTGACTTTATATTGAATTTCTCGGAAGCTTAGCAGTTTCTCTTGTGTATATTTAAGATTAGGTTTCAGATCTGGACTGCAGTAAGGAGCTATTTATGTCTCTCTCTCTTGATTTTTTTTTTTTTTTTTTTTCTTTCCTTGTTTTTTCAAGTTATGTTCATTAAGTTTTTCCATTCCCATTAACAATCTCTGCCCCTTGGGTGGGTTATTTATTATGTTGAGTGTTTGATTTGAATAAAGGATTTCTGAAAGACAACTACCAGCATCTGTCGTACAGCCCAATCATAGAGATGACTGTAAACACTTAAATCAACATATTCGTATTTATTCTGTCCGTCCGTTTTTGTTTTCGTTTTTTTTTTTCTTTAATGGCTGAAGATAAGATAGATTGCAATTTCCGAATTTTACAGACACTGATTGGGAAACTAATGGCAGCAGGGCCGTATCTAGGGGGTAGGTTCCCGGTTTGAACCTCCCCCTCCCCAATTCTTTCTCTGGCTCGTACATTGTAACACAAATTCATTTAAACAGATAATCCACTAATCACTGATATTTTTTTGCACCCCCCGAACAAAAAGCAGAGTGGCACTGGATACAGCCCTGAGTGGTAACCTAGTTAGCAAAGTAGCGGTACTAGGAAATTAGTTCACCAGGTAGACATTCGATAAACATGTAAACCCGTATAATACAGTTTTCATTCGAAGTATTGGATTAGTATGCAAAAATTATAATAACAGCATGAGGCTAATTACCTGTAGAGCAATTACATTTAGGTATGAAGCACTAATTTAACTATACCTGACCTTCATAGAATAAAAATACGCATGAGAGAACACGCGATGGCTTCTGCTATATTAATTTTAGATGATGGTTTCGTTCAGCTGAATGAACAAAATTCCACATTATCGTCCACTTCTGAAAACCGGTAAGAAACAATTTCAGATTCACTCACATGACGTATTCTATTGGAAGATAGTCTCAAAGCAGTTGAGATTCTACTTTCTAGGGCTATAGCGAAGAAAGGGTCAATATAACTAGACTAAGTTTTACTGCTGAACCATGACAGGTTTCCAAACATTGGGTACTTATGTATTATACGAGAAACACTCGAGAATTTGGATTGCGGAGATCAGATAGGACAATCAGTTTGCAATGCATAGTGATAGAATATAGTGCCTCACCATGTACGTTCAAATCAAGATTAGGGGTTTGTCAAGGACCAAAGAACAGGAAATTATATTTTTCCACGATAAGCGGTTGTTGCCCAAAACAAAACACTGCGTCAATGGGCACACCAGAACTTTGTACTCTTACGAGAAGCAACATCTTTGGAAGTGTAACCTAACCTAGCCTTCATTAGCATTAACCAAACTTCACTTCTCGAGGGTTTCTCGTATAATACATAAGTACCAACACTGCGCTTTTCGGCCATCCTCTAAAAGTTGGTGGTCCCTAAATTTGGAGGAACAGGGTTTCCCATGGTAGGGCGTAAAGAGTAAAGGTTTGAACAGATTGGGGATAAGGTTGCGTAGCTGACATTATCTCAGGTGGCTTTGTGTTGTAATTAAATAAAAAAACAAGTTTTTTAAACTGAAAGTAAGGAGCGACATTAAAACTTAAAACGAACAGAAATTATTCCGTATATGAAAGGGGCTGTCCCCTCCTCAACGCCTCGCTCTTTACGCTAAAGTTTGACTCTGTCTCACAACTTTATTTTTTAAAACAATAAAAAACTTTAGCGTAAAGAGCGAGGCGTTGAGGAAGGGACAGCCCCTTTCATATACGGAATAATTGCTGTTCGTTTTAAGTTTTAATGTCGCTCCTTACTTTCAGTTTAAAAAACTTGTTTTTTATTTAATTTCCGATCGTTTTTTAGTTAATGCAGCTTTTATTTTGGCTCACCGTCATTGAATAAGTAAACAAAATTTGCATAAAAATTTTACTCTTCTTTTGCTAAATGGCTGTCTCTAAATTTGGTTCTGACGTAATTTACAAATTAACTTACGTATCGAACTTCTATATTCGTATATATTTTTCTTCTGGCAAAAAATACGTTGCAGATATAGTTGCAGATTTTTGCAGATATGAGCTTGAAACCTATGTAATAGGGTTTTCTGATACGCTGAATATGACGGTGGGATTTTCATTAAAATTCTTTCACTCGTAGGGGATGTTTCCTCCCTCTTTAAAAAATCAGGTAAATTTTTCTCAGGCTCGTAGCCTTTGATGAGTAATACTAAACTTAATAAAATTTATATATTTAGAATCAGCATTATAAACCCATTCTTTTGATACATTTATTGACATCAAAATTCCGTTTTTAAAAGTTTCAATTACTATTGAGCCGTATTGCTTGTTTTTTTTTTTTTTTTTTTGTATTACGTATATGAGGGGGTTCTCCCCTTAGTCAATACTACGCTCTTTACGTTAAAAGTTAAAAAAAAAAAAAACTAATTCACAAACCCCTGAATCACAAAGGCCGTTTATTTAGAATAGATAGCTCTTTTGAAAGCACTAAAAAAACTGTAGCGTAAAAAGCGAGGTATTGACTTCGGGGAGAACCCCCTCATATACGTAATAATTTCTGTTCGTTTTAAGTTCTAATGTTGCTTCTTACTTTCAGTTGAAAAAATTGTTTTTTTTTTTTATTTAATTTCTGATCGTTTTTTTAAATAATGCTGGGAAATCCGGCGCACCCCTTCATAGAAATGTCCCTTACCCCAAAGAAACATCCTCCACGGAAAGATTCTCCCGAGTAACCCCCTCCTCCAGCTCCTCCCCACCAGAAAATAATCCCTTCTGAAAATGTCTGTATACTTCCCAATAACCAATACAATATGTAAGCAATGGGCAAAGTTCATATCTTGCAGCCCTTCCCCTGGGAACTGTGGGGGATTAAGTCATCCTAAAAGACATATTTATTAGATTTTCGACTATGCTGAACAAAAAGGCTATCTCAAAATTTTAATTGGGTGACTTTGAGAAAAAAATGTGCGCGGGAGGGGGCCGAGTTGCCCTCCATTTTTTGGAGGGCACGCATCGTGATCTTTCTTCGAGCAAAAAAAAATGCAAATTTCCACCTTTTTGCAGATAGGAGCGTGAAACTTCTTTAATAGGGTTCTCTGATAAGCTGAATGTGATGGTGTAATTTTCGTTAAACTTAATTAAAAATGCAAAATTCCGCATTTTTGCAGATAGGAGTTTGAAGCTTCTTTAATAATGTTCGTTGATAAGCGGAATCTGATAGTGTGAATTTCCTTAAAGTTAATTAAAAAAATTTGCAATTAAAAAAAAAATTTATTGTTTAAAAAAAATTGAGTTGTGAGAAAGTCAAACTTTAGCGTAAAGAGCGAGGCGTTGAGGAGGGGACAGCCCCTTTCATATACGGAATAATTTCTGTTCGTTTTAAGTTTTAACGTCGTTCCTTACTTTCAGTTAAAAAAAAACTTGTTTTTTTTATTTCATTTGTGAACGTTTTTTAATTAATGCAGGTTTTGATTTTGGCTCAACGTGCATGAATAATTAAAACGGAAAAAATTTGCATATTAATTTTACTTTTATTTGGTTAAATGGCTTTCTCGAAACTTGTTGAATTTTATTTACGAACGTTTTTATTAGTAATAAATATACGTAGCTTACGAATTAACTTACGTAACGAACTTCTATATTCATATATTTTTAATACGTATATTAGGGGGTTTGCCCCCTAGTCAATACCTTGTTCTTTAAGCTAAAGTTCGAATTTTGTTCCAATTCTTTAAAATGACCCCTTAATCACAAAGGCCGTTAATTAGAATAAATAGCTCTTATGAAAGTACTAGAAAATCTTTGGCTTAAAGAGCGAGGCATTGACTAGAAGGTGAACCAATCATATAGCTAATATTTTTTTGTTCGTTTTAAGTTTTGAAGTTGCTCTTTACTTTCACTTGAAAAACTTGTTTTTTTATATTTTAATTTCTGATTTTTTTTAAAAATAATGATGGGAAATCCAGCGCCCCCTTCATAGAAATGTCCCTTCCCCCATGAAAACTTCCTTCATGAAAAGATCCTCCCATATAACCGCCCCACCCACCCCCACCCCCCACTACCAGAAAAAATTCCCCCTGAAAACGTCTGTATACTTCCCAATAACCAATACTATATGTTAACATTGGGTAAAGTTCATAACTTTCAGCCCTCCCCCTGGGGGCTTCGAGGGATTAAGTCATCCTAAAAGACATAGTTATAATATTTTCGACCATGCTGAACAAATTGGCTATCTCAAAATTTTGATCAGGTGACTTTGGGAAAAAAATGAGCGTGGGAGGGGGCCTAGTTGCCCTCCATTTTTTTGGTCACTTAAAAGGGCACTAGAACTTTAATTTCCGTTCCAATGAGCCCTCCCACGATATTCTAGGACCACTGGGTCGATACGATCACCCCTGGGGAAAAGAAAAAAAAAAAAAGCAAATAAACACGCATCCGTGATCTTTCTTCTGGCAAAAAATGGAAAATTCCACATTTTTGTAGATAGGAGCTTGAAACCTCTACAGTAGGGTTCTCTGATACGCTGAATATGATGATGTGATTTTCATTAAGGTTCTATAACTTTTAGGGGGTCTTTCCCCCTTTTTTTTTTCGAAAATCAGCCAAATTTTCTCAGGCGCATAACTTTTGATAGGTAAGATTAAACTTGATGAAACTTATATATTTGAAATCAGAATTAAAATCTGATTCTTTTGATGTATCTATTGGTATCAAAATTCCGTTTTTTAGTTTCGGTTACCATTGAGCCGGGTTGCTCCTTACTTACAGTTCGTTACCACGAACTGTTTGATGAGCTGTTAGTAGTAGGCTAAACTAGTATTTGCGCTAGCCAGTCTTGTGAATGAGTTATAGTCTCTTATATGGATATGGTCTGTGCATATTATATTTGGTACTCTTGCATTATATGGGCCTTTCTAAAAAAGTCAAGTTTGGTTAATGCTAATGAAAGAAAATAAATTAGGATGAATATATAATAGTTTAGAAACAAACTTGGGCTATATATTTGCAAATTAGGGGGGGGGGTAAAGCATAGCATATATTAAATACGTAACCTAACCTAGGTACCCACCCCCCCCCCTAAACCCCAAAAACAACAGTTTAAATATCGTATACGCAATAAAAACCACGCTATCACTGTTACTCTATAGCGGTTAACCCGTCAAAAACGGGTTTTTCGTGACTGGTTTCCGTGTGAAGGCCCATATAATGCAAGAGTACCTTATATTCTTCTATTAGGCTACACACAACCACTTCTTATCTTTCATTTCTTGTTATTCTTTTATAATTATTATTTTTTTTGCTGTTCTGTTTATTATTGTTTCTTTTTGTGCACCTCTAGCGTGGATGTCTTAGGACCATGTCGGAGAAGTATATTGGTGATGTTTATTGAGCATGATACCTCTCTCTGGCTTGGTTAACGGTTGCTTATGGTGTTTGTGTGTTTTTCATTTAGTTGTGTTTTTCCTCTCTTTGCACTTCCGGCCACAGAGCCTTGCAGGGGGATGATGTATTGTGTATGATGGTGACTTTTTTTTTTTGTTCATTTTTTTTTTTATTTATTAAAAGATACTTCTAGATAATTCCAAATCTTCACCTTTTTTTAGCACAGAAGTTTCTAAAATGGGTGACGGAGCTTGTTTTGTCCGCAAACTGCTGTGTCCAACACTTCGGTCTTCAACTTCTTCAGATATAGATATCCTTTTTGTTGATTCGTTCTTTATATTTGTTTGAGCAATTTTTTTTTTCGAAAGTAAATTCGGTACAGTTGTGCTTAATGGTACACAGCGCTATAGATTGTCGAAGGAATGCAGTGATGGAGACCCGTAAAGCGGGTAATTGCTATCTAAATATATCGAAGAGCGTGGTTGCTCATTGAATTTACAATATTTAAACTGTTGTTTTTTGGGGTTAAGGGGGGGGAGTATCTAGGTTAGGTTAGGTCATGCATTTAATATATGGTATGCTTTATCCCCACCCCTACCCCCTGATGTGCAAATATATAGCCCAAATTTATTTCTGAGCTATTATATATTCATCCTAGTTTTTTTTATTAGCATTAACCAAACGTTACTTCTTTCGTGTGTACCATTAAGCGCAACAGTACCGTAAATTCAAATATTTTTATATTGAAAGGATAAAAAATTTGCTGTTTTGCTTTTTTTATTTTATGCTGAACAGAAATCCCAAAAAGCACAACACAAATTTGAGTAGTTTAAAGAGTATTAGGCATCTACAGATTTTTTAATTCTTAATTTTTAAGATTTTCTTAATTCTTTAGATAATTTTAAGGTAAATTAAGATAATTTTAAGATGATAAAATTCTAAGATAATTCTTAATTTTTAAGATTTTCCCAACAAAAATTGATTCTGGTTAGTAAAATTAGTTATTTAAGGAAAAACAGTCTTACCAGAAAAAGGGGCTGAAAATTTCCAACCACCTTCACCTCGCAAATACTGTCCCCCCCCCCCACAAAAAATATCTTTCACCTCATAGGTGAGTATAAATCTCAGTCTAGCCTACTTCTATTGCCTCAGTAAAGAATACAGATATAAAAAATTAAGAGAGAAAAGCGGGTTTAATTTAAAGAAAGCAGTGGAACAAAGCGAAAACAAAAAAATTTAAATAATAAATAAATTTAAATATTTCGAATCAATGTCTGGTAGCCTTTCTCAACTTAATTTCTCTCCTTTCTTCCCTTAAATTTGTCGGTAAATTTGTCTAACAAATTATTTAACAGTGTGAATAAGATGTTTTGACATCTCTTTGGATTCTTTATTTTTGAAAATATAAGAAATAGTAGCATGGGCGTAGGGAGGGGGGGCAGGGTGGGGCAGCTGCCCCCCCCCCCTAGACCTTCAAATTTACATTAAATATGGCTGAAAAAGCAGATGGTTTGGAAAAAGCAGTTGATAAAACTCCATCACACTATCGATTGCCCCCCCCCCCCCCCCCCTAGTCAATATCTGCCCCCTCTAGACAATATGCTGCCTACGCCCATGAATAGTAGGCCTATAATCGGTTACTTATGTTCACTTATATCTCTCATGTCTGAAGGACTCTTCTTGTTTAGAACAATAAATCCTCTTAGAACAATAGTTTCCTCCTCCTAGAAAAATAGGAGGAGTCCTCTTAGAAAAAATCCTCTTAGAAAAAATAGTATTGTTTTAGAACAATAAATCCTCAACAATAAAACTCAAGTTATGGTTAGGATTTAGAAAAAGTTTTAGTATTGTGGGATTTAGGAGCATGCTGCAGAATAAATTTTCTGTTGAATTTCTGTCAGAGATATGACGCCAACGGCCCTGAAATCTTTTAAAGCCAGCCATATAATAATATGTTTCCCTAAACGCAAGGCTGCATTCGATGGAAGGTTTATGGGTTTGAATCCCCCACCCCAAAAAAATGTCAGTCCGACACGTAAAAACGTAATAAAATGTATTAAAACGCATTTATGTATGTTTTAAAGTTTCCTTTGTATTCCCCTCCCACAAGAAATCCCCCGAACCAAAATCTCTGGATACGACCCTGTTTAAAGGCTATAGAACCCTCCCTGAGCTTTTTCTAATTTCCAAACAAATTTGTTCTCGAATTTTTAAAACTTAGCTCTGATTACCTGAATGACAAAAGCACACACATAAGAATATTTTGAAACAAAGCTTTTTTGTCGCTGCAAATCCAGCTGAAACTCTGGGGGAAGGGTTTTTTTTTTTGTCAAAGTCACCTGTTGACTCCTTCTAGGAGAGGTCAACGCATGTATAAAATCTAGTCGTTACTCAGGGTAAAGGACAGGCCCCAAATATTGTCCTTATTACCTTTAGGGTCGAACATCAAGCATTATTTCGATCTCCACCTCTGTCTAAAACCCTCTCTGAAAGGGGGCATATATTAAATTTAATCGGCTGGTTCCCTCAAATGAAGATATAAAAATTGATAAAACCTTGTCAGGGTGAGGAGATAGCTACGTATCCGAAACAATACAAAAAAAAGAAAATAATTTCACTATAAGCTGGCTGCGAGGATGGTGCTGATGTATTATACCTGACAGAGTCGAGAAGTCTGCTGAATGTTAGATCCACAGTTCATATAATTATCCAGTATGATCATTCCCTATCTCACCCATTATAAAAACCCGGACCGGGGTGCGAGTGCTCCAGAGAACGTAGAAACATAAGCGGAGTCAGATCTTTTCACGGGTAGACAAGTCAGACGCGAAACAATCGGAAACAAATGGAAAACCGCTATTAATAACTGCACGAAGAAGTGGGAGGAGCTTTTTGTTCGCACCGAGAACGAAGACCAGAAATGATCTGCGATAAGCTTACTGGATAATTATATGAACTGTGGTTAGATCTGAGAAAATCGGTTTCGTAGCCACAAAGACAAATGACAGGTGACAGAATGCATTGGACTTGTATAATTTGGGTTATATATTTGCACATTAGGGGGGTGGGGTAAGGTTAGGTTAGTTTAGGTTACGTTACTTTACCCCCATCCCTCTAATTTGCAAATATATTGCCCAAATTATATTATTATATAAACTAAAGTATTATGTTTTCATCGCTTCACTTCTTGTGTGTGTTTGGTATAATACATAAGTACCGCGAGAGTTAAATAGGGAAAAATTGCATAGAATTTCTTGCAAGCTGTTTTGTACGATGAAAATGTTAATTAGAATTAAGGGTAAAAAAACTGAAGATGTATACACTTTTCTGGTGTGTGGTGATATAGATGATCGGTCACTTTTGCACTTTTCAGGAGGAATTTTTTAATGTTTTATAAATGTGTTATATGTCAATGAAGGAGACATGGGGTGAAGAGGTTTTGTTTAAGGTGAGTTAAAAAAAAAGAGGAATTGAGGTATATAATTGAATTGAAGGGGATTAGTTTACCACTTGGGGGGAGAAGGAAGTATTTAGGGAAGAGCAGAGGGCAAGATGGTCCTAGCTTTTGCCCGATTTGTGGAAGTATGGACGAGAGTGTGGATCATGTGATTTATAATTGAGTGTGTTGAGAGACAAAGTGTATGGAACAAGGCCGTATCCAGGGGGGGTGGCTACCCGGTTTGAACCCCCCCCCCCCCGAAATTTTTGACCGAGTCTAAAATTAGTAAAAAAAAAAAATACCTGTAAAGACAAAACCTTAGGATGTTAGACAAGTCCATGGGAAAAAATCGGGTAACCCCCCCCCACCTGAACAAAAATCCTGGATCCGCTCTTGGTATGGAAAGTGTAGATTTGATGAGAGATTGCTGGTGAATTAAATAAAAGATTATTGTTTTGCAAGTATTTAAAGTTTAGGACGATTTCTCAGGTTGGCAATGGAGCACAGAAGTAGATTTTTGCAATTTGCGTGTCTCTTTGTTTTGTGATTTGTGTTTCTCTTTGTGCAATGTGATGGTTATGTTATGTTTATGTAATGGCAGTTATTCAAAAGAGAATCTATTTTTTGTTTTGTATTGCCATGACCCTAGGGCTTTTAGTGCAATAAAATTTACTTACTTACTATAGGAATTGAAAATCGGAATTATGTAGTTTTGGTCTTGCAGTTTTTTAAGTCGTGACATCATACCTATGTATGTCATTTTAAGTCATGACATCATACCTATGTATGTCATTTTAAGTTATGACATCATACCATCATACCTATGTTGATTTATTTTGTTTGTAAGCCCGTTTCCGTAAATACAAATTTTATAGCATAAGAACAAAAATATGACCTTTTGAGAAAAAGTATTTTTTAAACCTTGCTTCAGAGGAGATATTTAAAATACGTACTGCAAAAGAACATTTATTTACATAATTTATAAAAGTGGATTCTGAATTTACACCAAACAACTCATTAGAAATGATGGAATATGCTATAGGTGCAAATTAAGCTTTCACTAGGGTGCTTTTGGTGTACCTCAGAACAAAGTCACCAATAAGGACTAGCGTACAAGGGCGCACATTGGTGGAAAACTGAAGAAAAATCCTTACATTTTCGTGAATTAGCGCCCTTGTAATTTCGGTGTTTTGGACTAGATGTTAAATTTGAAAATCCCCATGTAACAAAACAAAAAGGAATGTATGTCAATAAATTTTAAACGCAGAGGAAAAGATCCATTTTGAACTTTTATACTTGAATTTGGAGTACATTTATTCCTAATATTATTATTCCTAATCTGCATTATATTTACACTAATGACTTACTACGATGCTTACCTCCTAATTACAACTTAGCAGCAATTTCCTGGTTAATTTTTGCGGGCTAATTTTGGGGCAGAATCACACTATCCTTCAGTGTGCACAAGTATAAGAGGCTTCATCCAACTGTTTCTGTTTGTTTTTTCTTCTTTTTATGTTAAAGTAGAGGAATTGCTATTTATGAGAACGCAATCGGTTTTATAATTTGTGTTTCCGGGTTGCAGCGGTAGCTAGCAACCTAGTAAGAGACGATCACATCCAATGTTAAGAAATATAAAAACCCATAACTCCTAAAAAAAGAGTCAGATCAAAACAAAAAGTACACCATTAGAACCGCCTTGTCCAAAACCCCTTTTTAGGAAACATTCTGTCCCTTGGCTTGAACAGCAAGGCAAATATATTGGTTTGAAAATCAAGAAAAGTGGCGGCTACTACAACATATATATAAAATCAGTTTAACATTCATTGTGTAGATATATACATCTATATGTGTGTGCATGCATGAAAGCACTATTTTTCAGGTGTTGCTTTCATGCTTACGCCGACTCAGCATATGCTCGACAACTGGAAGAAAATGAGAGGGAGAATGGAGACAGTGCTTCTGTAGCGGAAGCTTATGTTGCATTGGATAGCATCGAAAAAGTTCAAGAATGGCGAAGCTCTCACAATGGACATAATGGATCAGCGGCCCCTTTAAATGGAGGTAAATATTTTGATTTCTACGTCAGCATGTTTATGTGTGTTTACAATTGTTAGCCCAAGAATAGGTCCAAGATTGGGCATGCTCGTCCTCTTTTGGTTGCAGCCTCAATGACATAATTTACTCTATCATGCTCAAAAATTTAACCTCTAAAGTTGTCGACTTATCTCTCAAGCAGCATAAAAAATAAACGTCTCTTTTAAATGATGATATGTCGATGCATAAACGGTGATTTGTCGATAAATGACGATATGTCGATAAATGACGATATGTCGACCTTAAATAGGTAAATAATTTGGTCCATGTAACTAGTATGTTCACCTCTATCCACCATTAAAAACCTCTTATTTTATCGGTTTGTCTTAGAGGTCTGTATGCTCCAATATAGTGTTTAAAAAAAAAAATCGATCAGCAAAGACTTCAATTTATGTCGATACCCTTTCAAAGCTCAGTCACTGCAGAAGCATTTGGAAATGGGGACTAAATTGGTATTCATTTCTCATTCAAATCCTTGTTGAAGAATCCGGGTTGCAGCGGTAGCTAGCAACCTAGTAAGAGACGATCACGTCCAATGTTAAGAAATATAAAAACCCATAGTTCCTAACAGGAGTCAGATCAAAACAAAAAGTACACCATTAGAATCGCCTTGTCCGAAACCCCTGTATAGGAAACTTTCTGTCCCTTGGCTTGAACAGCAAGGGAAATATATTGGCTTGAAAATCAAGCAAATTGACTTTTACACGTTATTCTCCCCAAACGAGATATTTTTTTCTTTTTTTTTTCTTGTTTTCCAGAGATAGCTTGGCACTGGAACATCGTAGAGGGTTGTTCAATAGCTCATTTTAAAGGAAATTAATTGGGTTAAAAACCTTTTGTAACTAAAATTTTCCAATAAGATCCATCCTAGAGTTGAAACTTTTATATACCCAGAAAGGGGCTGAAGACCTTCCCCTCCTCCTCTCCCAGTAGACTCTTGCTATAAAAAAAAGTTGTTATAAACATTAAAGATAAACCGGTGTTATATTAATTATAATAGTCTATTTTGAGTTTGGACCCAACAAATGTTTAGGGCCTACTCTAAAGCAAAACTATTTGTTTTAGATCTCCCCCCCCCCAAAAAAAAAGAACAGCTCTATGGGCTTGTTTTTGTTGATACAACGAATCTGTATTAGCATCGCTCGAATTGATTACAATTGTATTGAAAATGCATTAGAAACGAGTAAATCAATTTAATAGGATAATGAAAAAAAAAAAACTTGCTAAAGCGAAAATAATAATGAAAGTATGAGCATTGTCGCCTTTATATTTTCATCACAATTGTAAATGAAAGGCGGTGTGGTCTAAAAAAAATATTTTCGCATTCATTTTCCCAAGAATTGTATCTGATGAAAAATCTTTCCAAAAGCGTGAAACTTTCCAAAAGCGGCGTCAGAAATCAGTTCCCGTGTGCGACATTCTCTCAGCAGAAGTAGTCCATAGAAGATCATCTTTAATTTCCTTAAAAATGTGTTTTAACCGTTTTATGCGGTAAATAGCGCCTTATAAGACTAAACGAATATCATCACCCTTGCTGACGTTGTAAAGCTTCCTCAAAAAGTAACGAAATTATAATACAACATCGTTCACATTGATATACTTACCACAATGGTGTACCAGCTAATTAATACGCTTTTCATGAGATTATTAACCTCCTAGACTCCAAACCCTTTGTTATAGGGTGGAGGCAGAAGAGTTAGAGATACCTCCGGAGTAGGGACATGCAAGTTATCATATCAAACAGTTCGTGGGAACGAGCTGTAAGTAAGGAGCGACCCGGCTCAATAGTAACCAAAACTCTAAAAAACGGAGTTTTAATACCAATATATACATCAAAAGAATCAGGTTTTTATACTGATTTCAAATATATAAGTCTCATCAAGTTTAATTTTACTCATAAAAAGTTACAAGCCTGAGAAAATTTGCTTTATTTTCGAAAAAAAAGGAAGAAACAACCCCTAAAAAAGTCATAGAACCTTAATGAAAATCACACCATCAGATTCAGTGTATCAGAGAACCCTACTATAGAAGTTTCAAGCTCCTATCTACAAAATGTGGAATTTGTATTTTTTGCCCTAAGAAAGATCACGGATCACAGTCCCCTCCTCAACGCCTCGCTCTTTACGCTAAAGTTTGACTTGGTCTCTTTCACAACTTTATTTTTTAAACAATAAAAAACTTTATCGTAAAGAGGGAGGCGTTGAGAAGGGGACCGCCCCTTTTATGTACGGAACAATTTCTGTTCGTTTTAAGTTTTAATGTCGCTCCTTACTTTCAGTTAAAAAAACTTGTTTTTTTATTTAATAAACCAAAGAAACGTCTGAAAACGTTGGGAACATAAACTACGCAACAACCATATTTTCTGAGACAGTGACACGGTGCCTTGTAGCGTAGGGCAACGTTCGTACACAAAAAGATGATGTCAACCCCACTGAGCCATCTCCACGCCAAAATGAATTGACGATGGACGTCTTGAGTGACAAAACGATACAAAGAGGAAACATACATACATACAAACATAACCTAGCCTAAATGTATTTAAAACCCATGTGGAATGAAGAAGCAGTGTAACATTTTAAGTGTTTCAAATTGGATGAGGACTATGTTGAAAACTAGTTTGAGTGTATACTTAAGATGCTACGTTAATAAAAATTGTTTCCCTCAGTTTTTACCCTATTACTGTGTTGACTGTGCTTTGATAGTACTTGTGTTTTACGTTTTTGACTGGGTGACATTAATGGTTAAATAATATGGTGAACAACTTTTTAACCGTTGTATATGAATTTTTGTACATGATACAAGTTATGTTAAAACTAAGTCAGTCAGAATTTGTTGATCACGAGCGATCACGAGATAATGTATGGAACCGGTTTAAAAAGCTTTAAGAATCCTTCATAGAACCTGTTTTTATGCTTGAGGTGTGGTTTATCCTTTCTTCCATCTTAAGAAAAACTTGTTGACTTCAAATGATCAAAATATTGGAAAATGGGATATAGTTGATGGTTTTTTTTTTTCAAAATGCCAAGACATAATTGCTGCTTGGAAGCTCGACAGAAGTCACAGAATCAGAAAAATCCCTGAATGCAAAGGGAATGGCTCTAGGTCGGTTAGATTCTTCCAGTGTTCAAATTTTAACTTCTTTTGTTAATTTTAAATAGAGCATAGACAATGATTTTGGACTTATTTCGGTGACTGCAATCGTCCAAGGAATCGTCTGATTTCTTAAAATAGTTATATAGTGACCTTTACAACTCCCCTGATCTTCCAGATATTTGTAAAACATTTGGTATCATTAAAGATGTCACTCATATTTGTATTTGTTAGTATGTATATGATATTTGCATCTGCACGCTGCTCATCCACCCCATTTTATTGAAAGCTTCACTCTTTGTTCCCTGTCACATTCTTAAAGTGCTTTCAAACCTTTCCCTTCTATAATCAAGGGCGCTACGTTTTTCTTTTGAATACTGCGGGATCGGGGGCTCTACTGTGGGTTGAGAAGCACAATTATTAGCAACTTATAATCCTTCATCCATAAAATATTACCAAACCATCTTAATATTTATCATGGATGCAGTGATCGATGCAACC
This sequence comes from Artemia sinica, assembly GCA_027921565.1. NCBI lineage: Eukaryota > Metazoa > Arthropoda > Branchiopoda > Anostraca > Artemiidae > Artemia > Artemia sinica. The sequence goes on from CM051275.1 coordinate 14,374,462, forward strand.
TAGTTAGGACCGAAGTTCAGCCCATAGTAGCCGGAAATTTGAAAAAAAACTGTTTAAAAAGCTATTAAGTGAGAAGTGTATTAAAGATTTTGACAGGGGACCACGTTTTCGTGTAGCTCTTTGTTTTATGCCCCACCCCCCTTTTGATTGATCGTGTTTGGATGTACTGTTTGTCCTAGACATTTGGGCGGGTGTTTAAGGCCTTGTTAAATTGCTTATCTGTTAAATTTACTTACGTAGGAAAACAGTTTTTTCTTCTTTGTTTTTATCACCAAATCGCGTTAAACGCGTTACATACCTAAGCGAGTACCTAAAACTAGCTGTAGACAATTCTTATGGAAAACCTCTTTCACAGTGATGGTTCTGGCCTCTCTTGCGGCCGGGGTAAAATCTTGATTAGTCCTCTGTCTCCCAAAATTTTCAGGCCAGATTTTAACAAAATTTTCTGTTTATTTGAATCTAACTTTTATTACTTTATTCTCTACAACATTATTAATTATCTCGACATCCTGTAAAATACGAACAGGTTTGAATACAGAATATCCCAAAAAACATTAATATTAACTAAATTCGGTCTACTTACTTCTAATTTCAAGAAATGGTGATGAGGATATGGGAAAAATCGAAAATTGGATTTAATTTGATTTTACTTATTGCCAACTACGCCCTCTACTTCATTAGAAAAAAATCAAAAATTATAAATGATTATAGCCGTTAGATTATTTGTTTGACATTTTGCACCTCTAAAATTTCTGTGCCTAGGGCAAGTGCTCCCTGTAAAACCACCTCTGACCTAGAATAATATCCCTAAGCATTTTGAAGTATCTATTTTTTAAGCAACATTTGAAAGGGGTTATTGCTACAGTCGCTTTAAATCTGATCTTAGTTCTAAGACTGTTCTCCTTATTCCATTTTTCATCCCCGAAAAAATATTTTTTCTTTGCTATTCTTCTTCTCATCTTCACTAAATCTGCCTTCCCTACGAATAATGATATGTAGGTAAGGGGAATTATCAACTGGATCATTTTTTCTCTTTAGCTGAGATATTCCATTAAATTTTATTTGAGTGATTTTTTTAAGCATTAATTAAATATAATCTTGCCCCCGGGCTCTCCGAACCTCAAAAATTCATTTATTTAGGAATACTTTTACAAAAGAAAATATATAATCCAGTTTTTAATAAGCTTAAAACTGAAAGTGCATATTTTCCTTTCCCCCATGGTAGTGACTTTAATGGTAGTATTTACCGTATTTTGAAGAAAAAAAAATGCAAGCTATAATAACCGACAATTAATATTTCGTCTATGTTCCTTAAAATTCACAAACCATAATTACTGCGCTCTTAGACTTCAGAGGCCAACAGTCATATTCAAGTTGTCTAAGAATTTAACCTACTTTTGAAGGAATTGTCCTATTTCATGGTTGCAGCAGTCGCTGTAACGTAGGAAAGAGCAAAACACGGCCTATAGAAATAGAGAATCCATAAATGCACTTTGAAAAAGGTTTTCTAGCGAGAGATTTTTCATTTAAAGCTAATTCAGTTATTAACATATAGGTGTATCTCAATAGTTAAAGATTATTGAGAAAAACAAGTTTTTTTTTTTTTTTTTTTTTAATAGAACTTGACACTTCTTGAAAATCAAAGCAGATCGAGGTAAAACTGAACCATGGAAATTACCATGATTAAAAACCCTGAAATGGTGGTTTAAACTCCCCCCCCCCAATCTTGAAAATAAGGCTAATTGCTTTGGTTGCAGTGATTTGTCTCCTTCCCCCACCGTTTTTTAGTTGCAATAGAAACCTGAATTGGTTAAGGATTGTTCTGGGTACCCGGCTGACTGACCGTATTTCAAACAATAGGCTATACGACAAATGTGGTTCAATACCGCTCTCTAGGGCTATAATGAAAGAAAGGTTGAGGTGGTTAGGGCACGTTGTGCGGACGAAGGATGACAGATTGCCGAAGATTGTTCTTTTCGGCCAACCATCTAGGGCTAAAAGGAAAGCAGGTCGTCCCCGTCTGGGGTGGGAGGACGTCATAAAGAAAGATTTAAAGGAAATGGGAACTTCGTGGGCGGGTGTAAAAAGGGAGGCTTTGAATAGATTGGGGTGGAGGAGGAGCGTGTGTAGCTGTGTTGGCCTCAGGCGGCTTGGTGCTGCGGTGAGTTGTTAGTAGTAGTAGTAGTAGTAGTATAAGGTGTAACATGCCCACGTTTTTTTTTTTTACCGAGCCCTCTCTGTGAAAATGAACGAATTCTATAATTTCGGTCCATTGCCCATGGGGCTGTGAGAATCGTATCATTGTAGGCATAGGTTTAGGACCTGTTGACAATTCTGATTGTGATCTAATACTAGCATACGGAGGCAAGTGGTGTTTTGGAGATCATGGGTCCGTTTGAATCTCAGATCAAACATATTTCGGTACTTGTGTCTTATAGCCACCATACTCAAGTTCTGTCGAGAAGTGAAGTTTGTTTAATGGTTTGGTTATACATTAGGCTATACATTTTAACATCCATGGTCAGGCACTATTTCCTATAACACAGATCGCAAACTGAATGAATTTCAGCCCATGGTCTGAAAAACTGGTATTTTGTTTTATTTCATTAGTATTAACCAAACTTCACTTCTCGACAGAACTTGAGTGTGGTGACTATAATGCACAAGTACCCATGTTTCAATTGGTTGGAAGATTCTAGTTTTAGCAAGGTTTTAATAGCCGATAATTAATAAAGGATTAATGTCATGTCAAGTTGTTTTTAAAAACCGGTAAATCATAATTACAAGAACTTCAAATTACCGCAACCACACGTCGATCATCTTGAAGTTGTTGTGAATTTAACCTACTTTTGAATGATCTGCAGTATTTTTTTCAAGAGCTACCTTAGAAACCGTAAATACAGAGAAACCGAAAATCTCTTGTAACCTAGATAAGAATCAACGAATCAGCATTCGCTTCGAGGAGGGGTTTAGAAAAGAATAGTTTAAGAACATGAGATGAATGAAGGGATACATTTTTTTTTTTGCAAAAATACAAAAGCTGGGGCATTGGACCAGATTACATTCTCTTGGACTTTGTTAGTTACTTGGACGGAATTATCAGGAAGTAGAAGCAACTTATACAAACTAAATCTTAAAAAAAGATCAAGTTAAATGAAGATTTTCAACGATATTTTGAATTATGTAACAAACCAAATGTTTTAATTCTAACAGGCTCTGTCTTCTTTTTTTATTAGCTCCAAGTTTGACACAGCAACAAGTAAATACATCAGCGGGTAAAAAAGACGGGATTATTTGGTTTCCCTTTCTGGCAATCGTTTAAGGAATAATGTGTGCCTTGTGAAAATAAACAAAAAAAAAATAGACCAAAGGAATTGAAGCACACTTTTTAACTGGAGAGTTTAATCTTTTCAACTCTTGTTTCAACAACTTTTAACTCCTCTTTTTCTTATTGCCTTAAATATACCTTTTTAGACCTTTCAAAATGTGTTCCATTTCGCTTTCGTCAAATCTTGGGCTATTGAACCAATGGTTTCTACTGTCTTCCAAAGAAAACAGAATACGTTACCTGGTCGCATTGTAATTCAAATAATCCTGAATTACATAAGTATGACATAATCTCTATTCAGATAATTCTGAATGATAATGAATACCTGAACTGCATTAGGGTTGGGAAAACACGGAACCAGTATACTGCCTCAAGGAGAAAAAGATACACAACTTCACTATATCTCTGTCTTAGAGTGTGCTGTAATTTCATTGGATTATTTTTTGTGATGGCAGTCATATTATTTTTTGGCCCAATCACATTATTCCTTAGGTATATTTTAGAAAAGAAAGCCAAAGAACATGACCTTCTGGGATGCTACCATTTCATCTAACTGTCACAAGCACTAAACGTCATTTCGCCGACAAAGAAAATCCGTCCGAACATCGATACGTCAGGACATCGACAGTCATAACATCGAAACGTCAGGATATCGACAGTCACAATCGCTACCCGTCAGAAACGTCGACAGTCATAACATCGACACGTCAGTTCATCGACAGTCACAATCGCTACCCGTCAGAACGTCGACAGTCATAACATCGACACGTCATAACATCTAAAATTTTTTTAGATGTTATGGCGTGTCGATGTTCTGACGGTTAGTGGTTCTGATGGATTTTCGTTATGAATTTTTTTAGATGTTATGACGTGTCGATGTTATGACTGTCGACGTTCTGACGGATTTTCGTTATGAAATTTTTTTATAAAGTTTTTTATAATAGTAACAAGTATAGAATAGTTTAGAAACAAATTTCGGCTATATATTTGCACATCAGGGGGGTGGGAGTAAAGCATAGCATATATTAAATACGTAACCTAACCTAACCTAGGTACCTTTTCCCCCCCAACCCCCCAAAAAACTAAAGTTTTAAAATTTTAGATGTTATGACGTGTCGATGTTATGACTGTCGATGTTCTGACGGTTAGTGGTTCTGACAGATTTTCGTTATGAAAGAAAAATTTTTATATTATGACGGGTAGCGATTGTGACTGTCGATGAACTGATGTGTCGACGTTCTGACGGGTAGTGATTGTGACTATCGATGTTCTGACGGAATTTTGTCGATGTTATGACGGAATTTTTGTCAATGTTATGACGGATCTTTTCGATGTCCTGACGGTAGTGGTCCTGACTTGTCAATGTCCTGGCGCCTTCCCGACCTTTTTACTTGTTGTTGCATTTGCCCGCGGTTACCATGTCAAATATTCAGCCAACAAAAACACAGCGTATCTGATTTGTTGTTTTGCAATAAATTTTAAGCCACGAAATGTTTTGTACTGTTGCATTTGCTGGTACCCACGCGAGAAGTCAAGTTTGGTTAATGCTAATGAAATAAAACAAAATATGATGAAAATATAATAGTTTAGAAACAAATTTGGGTTATGTATTTGCATATTAGGGGGGTGGGGGTAAAGCATCGCATATATCAAATACGTAACCTAACCCAACCTAGCATAGGTACCTTCCCCCCCATAAACCCCAAAAACCAATAGTTTAAAATATTGTAAACGCAATGACAAACCATGGTTTGTGATCCAATTCTCTATTGACAGATACCAGTTTGACTAGTTTCCTTTAGCACAATATATCGCGTGGGTACCAGCTAATGCCACAGTACCAAAATTTTTTGTCACAACAATTTCTCAAAGTAAACTCTCTATTTAGCTTTGGTTGCTCTTAAACAAAATATTAGTAATAGAGAGAAAGGATGGATTTAAATCTACTTCCACAACTGAGCCATTACGAAAGTACCTAAATGAATTAACACACTATAGGAGGGTATTAACTTACTTTGTTGTTTCTTTTCTTTTGGTCTAACCTGAAAAACATAAACGGGAAATGGCTTGATCATAGTTAGAAACATTTCTTATAAAATTTGTCCGAATTTAATTGAAATTTCAATTTCTTTTGTTTTTTATCATCTTTGCATGTTTTTGATACAAAATCAAAATTAGCCCCTTTATCTTGTTTTACAAGTAGTGGCGTTCTAGAACGTAACACATTTCTTTTGTTAGTTCTCAAAAGTCTAGATTTTCAAGTAGGTACCAACAGGGACGTACGCAGGGGGGGGGGGGGGCTCCGGGCCCGGGCCCCCGAAATCTCACGATTTTTTTCATTTTCCCATAATTTTCTGATTTTTCTCACAGAATAATGGGTTTGAAGGATTTAGGCCCCCCCCCCCGAAATAAATTTCTGCGTACGTGCCTGGGTACCAAATACCGTTAATTTCAAACCAAAATTAGTTGACTGATGAAACTCTCAATTAATTCATCTCGGAAATCTCAGCTGGAATTAAAGAATTACTGGAATTATTGACCATTGGTTATTGAATATAAGAATATAGGCTATTATATTTTCTTTGTATGTGTGTGTGTGTCTGTGTTCATTTTAATGTACCCACGCCGGAGTAGCTTCCTGCGCCCCTCTAGCCCAACATCTTGTTTTTTATTTATTTTGTGTAGGCCTATGTGTGTGTTGTTATTTTGTTTTTTTTTTCGAGGGGGGGGGGTAATACAGTTATTTTTCGTTAGTATCATTATTCTGACAAGAAGCATTGTTTTATTTATGATATGTTCTACTATTTATATATCCAACTCAAGCGTGTATCCAGGATTTTTGTTGGGGGGGGGGGGGGGGCAAAAAAAAACTTACATAACACATCAAAGATTTATCTAGATGCTTTTTTGTTATTGTTTTACGAGTTGGACGAAAATTTCAGGCGGGAGGGGGGAATTCAAACCCGGTAATTCCTCTTGGATACGGCCTTGGCCCAACTTTAGGAGCTATGCTCTCCATTGGAGTTAAGGAGTTTTGTGGCTTTAAGTGAATTGAATACAACAGTTGAAACTGTAGTATCATCATTTCTGATAAATAGAAATCACCAATCTTACATTTTTCACTTATCCTTTTATCTGTCAATAGCCTACCAAGGTGTTGTCGACTTTCAGAAAGCATGGTTGAACTGCGTAAAGCGACTGTGGGGGACTGTGCCTATTAGATTTTTGTGCTTCTTCTTGCCGTCAACAATTGTTGATAAAAGCAATCAATATTTCATTTATTTTATATGCTATTTCTTGATAAATGATATCAAATCATTTATTCTAAAATGACACAAAAAGTACCATTTTTGTCCCATATTGCTCATGCAGATTGCGAAATTTATAAAAAGCACGTAGATACGAGAAATAGCTTTTGAATAAGCCATTAAGAATCTCTCTATGATGTTCTGGTAACCCGCTAGCCCCGCTGAAAAAAAAAAAACGAAAAAAAAAAATATGGGAGACATAGGCTATCAGTGCTACCCATGCAAAAAAGTGATTTTCCTTGTTGTTCAAGGTCAGGGGCTGTAATTTCCCTGTTTCGGGTTTTCGACCATGCTGATTCTAATGGTACACTTTTCATTTTGATCTGACGCCGTTTTCGAGGGGTTTCGGGCATTTTTCGAAATTACCATAAATTTCTTTTTGCAATAACCTTTTACTTTTAAGACGAACCGAAATAATAGTTACCATCCCTGAGTCGGTATCAGATGGTAATTTTTTTCACGATGCAGGTTTTTTTTTTAAACGCGTTTTTTAACTTTTAGTTACTATGGACTGTGGTTCGCTCTTTAGGCTACTAGGTTGCAGCTACTGCTACAACCATGAAAAAGTGATTTTCCTTGTTGTTCAAGGAGGGGAACTGTAATTTCCCTTGTTGTTCAAGGTGGTGTTCGACCATGCTGATTCCAATGGTAAACTTTTCATTTTGATCTAACGACATTTTTGAGGGGTTCCAGTTTTTTTTTTTTACTGTTAAGACGTTTCGTTTTTTTTCAGTTTTTTTTTTTTTTTGTTATAAACTTTTACTGTTAAGACGAACCGAAATAATAGTTACCATTCCTGAATCAGTGTCAGATGGTAATTTTTTTTTCAAAATGCGTTTTCTAACTTTTAGTTACTATGGGCTGTGGTTTGCTCTTTACTAGGTTGCACCTACCGTTGCAACCATGATTTCTGTGATGTCAACTGTCACAGTTTTTGAATCAATCACATTTTTCTGTTGCCTAATATTAGAAATTGAAGCAGGATGGCCGCGCCCTTTTCTCCTTCTGGTAATTTGTTGTTGTTGGTGTTATGTAAAACTTTTAGCCAATAGAAAGTGTCAAAAAGAGCGCCAAACCTTGGTTGGTATTTTATATGATTTTTTTTAAACATGTAAAAAAAGAGAATCATTTTTTTGTTGCAATTTTATTTTTACATAGAAATGTTTTTTCCAAAATTAGTTAAGGCCCTCTAGGTAGTACCCAGGGGGTATGGGGTTTGACCCCCTCCCCCCGAAATGTATGTCTGAATCGTAAAAAAAGTAACAAAAATGGAAGAAAACAAATTTTTTATGCGTTTTTGAGCTTTCATTTGTGTAAAACCCCCGAAAAAAAATTGTTGTGTAAAACACCCCGGAAAAAAATCCTGGGTACGGCCTTGAAGGCCCTTGATGAATTTTCCCTATCGAGAACGTTTTTCACACAGGAAAACGAATAATCTAATTAAACGAAAAATAATCACCGAACAAAGGCTCCGTCCCTTGGTATACAAATTTTTATTGTAATTTTTCTGTCGCAATATGTAGCATTTAATGCAAAGAAATTAAGAATCTGAGACTCACTTCACAGCTATCAAGCGTAATGTCTTTCTCTTAAAGCTAGAAAGCAACGGATTTGTTAACAAACAAATTACGTTTGGAACTCCTCTTACTTATGCTCAAGGCTTTCAACTTTCAGGGTCCTCCAGTTTCAGTCACCAAACGATTTTTTGATGAATATTAAGGAGGTTGGGAGGGAGCAGTGAATTTTATTAAAGTTGCAACCTATCTATATCGTTTCTTCATGCCGGAAACGGAAGTTTGTCGATTTTTACAAAAAAAAGTATTATGCCGCTCTCGAGAAAAAAAAAGTACAGATAAAATAAATACATATACAACCATTATTCATTTAATAATATAAGATTTATTATACGCCATTAGTATGAGCAGCAAAATTACATCGAAAACGTAATTTTTGTGTGGTAATATTTGGTGGCAGTCATTTGCCCTTTAAGTGCTCTTTTCTTGTCTTAAGTTTGGCCTTGATGAGTACAACCCTCCTAGTGAATTAGTTTGAATTGGCTCCCTGCTCTTCATTTTCATTAGGGAATAATGAACTCCTTTATTCGCAAAATTTAAATTTTATAAAAAATATCGAGAAGAAAATTAACTTTATTTAATTTGTCTTTGATAATGCCAAGTACTTATAAAGTTATTTGATCATTGGTAATTATGAAGAAAATAGTGACCAATAAGAGCAATGCCACGTGGTAGTGCTGAATTAAAATATTGTAAATTAAATAAAAATGTATATTGCAGATTACGATACCATATCAGCATATGCTGGTACAGCCAAACAAACTGGAACGATGTCAAAAGCGCCATCCCGCAGTGGCACGGTTCGAAGTGCTAAGTCATTTGTTGGCTCTATTTTCGGCGGAAAGAGTTCTAAGCCACGCCAGATGATTATCCCTGATACTCCACCTCCACCGCCTCCTCCTATAACTGAAGATAAGAAGAAGAAAAAAGGAAAGAAGGCTATGGACGATACCAGTGTTATTTATCACCCACCAGCTCACCCTATATCAGGGGGCTTACGAAGACCTGTCAGTATTACAAATTTATCATCAGCAGATTCCGTTATAATGAATTCAGTCCGACCTACTGCTCATGCTAATGGATATGGGCCTCCACCGTTAATGCCTCCCGGCCCTGGTATGTGGCCTGGGCCTGGCCAGATGCCTGGACCTTATCTGGTCCCCTTCCTCATCCTGCCGCAGTCAAGAAATCAAAAAAATTTGGAACATTTTCAGGTAAGTTTAGTTTATTTATCAATTTATATCGGGAAATTATGTACACGGGGGGTATCCTTAAGGAAATATGAACCAGATGCTAGCTCATGGGCATGAAGCAGGGTTGCCACCACGGTCTGTTCCTAAAGGGCTAAAAAATAACACTTTCGTGCTATTTTAGCAACCCTGAGCAATAGTCCTAAAATAGCACTTCGTGCTGCAGATGGCAACCCTGGTATGAAGTTGTCCAAAATTAAAAACCCGTCGTTTTGATAAGAGATATAATCCCTCAGTTGTTACCACGGCTCCTGTGTTTTTCTTCGACATTACTGGGATTTGATCGATGGTGTTTTATTGTTTGTATAGTTCACATCCGGGGGAAGGGAGGACAAGGATTTTTTGGAAGAAGCGTGACTGAATAAATTTTGTTTTTAAAACTTGCGTTCCTCTCCCAGAAAATTGTCTTTTTTGACATGTATTTTATGCAGTAATATGTTAGAAATTCTAGACCTTAGGGTCGAAAATTACACTATCATTCTGGGATAACAGCAATAAAAATATAGCAAATATTTCAACCCTGATGTTTGATTTAAGCTTACTAATTACGTGGAACTCAGGTGAATTAAGTTAAAAATTTATCTGGCATTCATTCTGATAGGTAATTTTTCCTCCCTGCCAAAAAGTATATGATACAAAGTGTCCTATTTATCTTGGCAATGGTAAATGCTTAAAGAACTAAGCAGTGGACAGGGGCGGATCCAAGATTTTTTTAGGGGGGACGCAAAATAGGTTGATCCGATAAACTTGCGTTAGGAGCAAGTTTAATTACCGCAAACTTGCGTTAATTAAGTAAACTACACTACTTTAGACGACGCTAGGGGGCGCGTGCCCCCTAGCCCCCCCTCCGGCTGGATCCGCCACTGGCAGTGGATGAAGTTATTTCTCTGTGGGGAAGCTTAAAGAAGTAAAATCAAGGGACCATCGGTGCCACCTTGACGAGGGAGCAGAAGGCAACTTAAAATCGTAAAAAGGAGGCCCTTATAAATACTTGAAGTACGTTTACTTACAAATACTTGAAGTACAATTACTTATGTTTGAAGTACATTTAAAAGTTAAAGCAGCAGTTCTTACAAACACTTGAAAATCTATAAAAAAAAATAGGCATCAATTATATACGCTGAGGCCAGGGCTAAAAAAGAGGATTAACCAGAAAATCTTAAAAAAAAGGGGGTAAAAAGATACAACCTCAACGGGGTGCCTCCCCCCTTCCGTGAATGATTGGGAGCAACTGTTAGAATTTAAAATTGTAACGCTCAGATATTTACTCATATGGATTATATGTGGGGAAAAAACACGTGTTTTGTGCGTTTAAAGTTTTTATAAAATAGTTCAGTTCAAAGAAGTACCAGAAATTGGAAATTCACACATCGGTTAAATTGGCTATTTAAACTTGAACGAACAGAAATATAGTAATCAAATTACTATTAATGGTAAAATGAACTCCGTAACGAAGCGAAATTGAAATGAATAATCACGTCTAACATAAAAATGAGTAGATACTGCTATGGTGAATAGATGAATCTTTAAATGAACAGAAATTAAAATGAATAATCAATTCAGACCTTAAAACGAATCAAACCCAAATCAACCTTAAAACGAATTGAAATTATTATGAAGGAATAAATCAAACCCAACACATAATACAATGAATAATCTCATCAAACATGAATTAGACAGATTGTACTCTGGATAAACACATTAATCTTAAGGTGAATAGAAAGTGAAATAAATAATCAGCTTAAAAACAGGGGCGTAATTTGCTATTGGGCAGGATGGCAACTGCCATCTCCAGCTGAAATTTGGCTTCTGCAAAACATCCTGTCAAAAATAAAATAATCCTGCATAATTCAAGCATCCGGAGAAACAGGTCAGTTTTCTTTAGTATATCTTTGTCTTTATGGTAATATGGTTCATTTTTCATTTTTCACTGTCATTTTCCTTGATTTAGGAAAATTGGCTCCAACTTTGTCCCCCCCCCCCCCCAACCCAGAATTTTGGCAAAATTACGCCGCTGCTTAAAAGAACAGAAATGACCAAAATTAAGAATAAAGCTACCGCCTTCTAACCCTTCTAAAGCCCAGAGCATTCTAACCCTTCTAATGCGCTTTAATAAAAACAAAACATATTTTAAACGGTTTTCCCACCGTTGAAACTTCCAGGAATTAATTTTTATTTCTTAATTAAGATTAAGATTAGATTAATATCTTGATTGATTTTTATTAATTTTAATGAAGTTTTAATTCATTAAAACTTCAAGGAAGTAATTTTAAACAATCAGTCTACTTTGATTAGTTCTTTCCTGTAATCATGGTTATTGTCATGATTTTTTTTTTTTTTTGCTGTCGTTGATGTTTTACGGCCATATAGAAATCACACTGTTCTAAATAGATATCAATCAAACAGTTCGTGGTAACGAACTGTAAGTAAGGGGCGACCCGGCTCAATGGTAACTGAAACCCAAAAAAAACGGAATTTTGATACCAATAGATACATCAAAAGAATCAGATTTTAATTCTGATTTCAAATATATAAGTTTCATCAAGTTTAATCTTACTCATAAAAAGTAATGTGCCTGAGAAAATTTGCTTTATTTTCGAAAAAAAGGAACGGGGGTTATATGGGAGGATCTTTTCATGAAGGAAGTTTTTATTGGGGAAGGGACATTGCTATGAAGGGGGCGCGGATTTCCCATCATTATTTAAAAAAAATCAGAAACTAAATATTAAAAAAACAAGTTTTTCAACTGAAAGTAAGGAGCAACATCAAAACTTAAAACGAACAAAAAATATTAGCTATATGATTGGGTTCACCTTCTAGTCAATGCCTCGCTCTTTAAGCCAAAGATTTTTTACTTTCATAAGAGCTATTTATTCTAATTAACGGCCTTTGTGATTAAGGGGTCATTTTTAAAGAATTGGAACAAAATTCGAACTTTAGCTTAAAGAGCAAGGTATTGACAAGGGGGCAAACCCCCCTAATATACGTATTAAAAATATATGAATATAGAAGTTCGTTACGTAAGTTAATTCGTAAGTTACGTATATTTATTGCTAATAAAAACGTTCGTAAATAAAATTCAACAAGTTTTGAGAAAGCCATTTCACCAAATAAAAGTAAAATTAATATGCAAATTTCGTTTTAATTATTCATGCACGGTGAGCCAAAATCAAAACCTGCATTAATTAAAAAACCTTCACAAATGAAAAAAAAAAAACAAGTTTTTTTTTTTAACTGAAAGTAAGGAACGACGTTAAAACTTAAAACGAAATTATTCCGTATATTAAAGAGGCTGTCCCCTCCTCAACGCCTCGCTCTTTTACGCTAAAGTTTGACTTTCTCACAACTCAATTTTTTTAAACAATAAAATTTTGTTTTAATTGCAAATTCTTTTGATTAACTTTAACAAAAATTACACCATCACATTCAGCTTATCAGAGGACCCTATTAAAGAAGCTTCACGCTCCTATCTGCAAAAAGGTGGAAATTTGCATTTTTTTGCTCGAAGAAAGATCACGATGCGTGCCCTCCAAAAAATGGAGGGCAACTAGGCTCCCTCCCACGCTCATTTTTTTCTCAAAGTCACCCAATTAAAATTTTGAGATAGCCATTTTGTTCAGCATAGTCGAAAATCTAATAAATATGTCTTTTAGGATGACTTTAATCTCCCACAGTTCCCAAGGGAAGGGCTGCAAGGTATGAACTTTGCCCATTGCTTACATATTGTATTGGTTATTGGGAAGTATACAGACATTTTCAGGAAGGATTTTTTTTGGTGCTGGTGGGGGGGGGGGGGGGGCTGGAGGAGGGGGTTACTCGGGAGAATCTTTCCGTGGAGGATGTTTCTTTGGGGTAAGGGACATTTCTATGAAGGGTGCGCCGGATTTCCAAGCATTATTTAAAAAAACGATCAGAAATTAAATAAAAAAAACAAGTTTTTTCAACTGAAAGTAAGAAGCAACATTAGAACTTAAAACGAGCAGAAATTATTACGTATATGAGGGGGTTCTCCCCCAATTCAATACCCCGCTCTTTACGCTACAGTTTTTTTTTAGTGCTTTCAAAAGAGCTAATTAATCTATTCTAATTAAACGACCTTTGTGATTCAGGGGTTTGTGAATTAATTTTTTTTTAACTTTTAACGTAAAGAGCGTGGTATTGACTAAGGGGAGAACCCCCTCATATATAACATATATACCCCCTCGTAATAACATATACGTAATATAAAAAAAAAAGAAAAAAAAAAAAAGCGATATGGCTCAATAGTAATAGAAACTTTTAAAAACGGAATTTTGATGTCAATAAATGTATCAAAAGAATGAGCTTATAATGCTGATTCTAAATATATAAATTTTATTAAGTTTAGTATTACTCATCAAAGGCTACGAGCCTGAGAAAATTTACCTGATTTTTTAAAGAGGGAGGAAACATTCCCTACAAGTGAAAGAATTTTAATGAAAATCCCACCGTCAGATTCAGCGTATTACAAAACCTTATTACATAGGTTTCAAGCTCAGATCTGCAAAAATCTGCAACTATATCTGCAACGTATTTTTTGCCAGAAGAAAAATATACGGATATAGAAGTTCGTTACGTAAGTTAATTTGTAAATTATGTCATAACCAAATTTAGAGACAGCCATTTAGCAAAAGAAGAGTAAAATTTTTATGCAAATTTTGTTTACTTATTCAATGACGGTGAGCCAAAATAAAAGCTGCATTAACTAAAAAACGATCAGAAATTAAATAAAAAAAAAGTTTTTTAAACTGAAAGTAAGAACGACATTAAAACTTAAAACGAACAGAAATTATTCCGTATATGAAAGGGGCTGTCCCCTCCTCAACGCCTTGCTCTTTACGCTAAAGTTTGGCTCTGTCTCACAACTTTATTTTTTAAAAACAATAAAAAACTTTAGCGTAAAGAGCGAGGCGTTGAGGAGGGGACAGCCCCTTTCATATACGGAATAATTTCTGTTCGTTTTAATTTTTAATGTCGCTCCTTACTTTCAGTATAAAAAACTTGTTTTTTTTTATTTAATCTCAATAAAAGGCGAATGACACTCAAGCGGTTTACAGGGTTTGTAAGGGGGTATCCCTGCTTCCATGCTTGTTAGCTCTTACTAGTGAGCCTTGATTATTCTTGCGGTTTTATTTTGTTTCCGTGATGATGCTGTGATGTTAGGACAAAATAAAAGCAAAAACTGCTCGAAATCCCAATCGTTTCAATAAGCACAAACGACGCTCTGGTCCTTCGAAGGTTAAAGGGGGAGGTAGTTTTTACTATTTATTTCGGTTTATTTCAAGTTTGTCTTGATTATTTACTTTAAAATTTGCTCGTTTAAGATTCATCTGCTCATCCATAGCAGTATCTGTCATTTCACTGTTTATTTTTGTTTTAGGTTTTATTTATTCATTCATTGTAAGCTTCGTTCGTCTTAAGTTTAACATATTATACAATGTGACCTGCTAATTTATTAGTTCTTGTCCGTCTAAGAATTCTTCCATTCACCCATACTAGTAACGGTTATGTTTGATGCAATTGTTCATCTTTTCGTTTTGATCATCTTCTGTTCGTTTTTAGTTTCATTTATTCATTCATTGTAATTTCTATATGTTTTAAGTTTGAATTATTATACGACTTTATTTAGGCTCGTTTTATGCTTTAGTATGATTCTACGTTTCCTTGAAAAAGTCGTTTTTTCAAATGTTTTCTGGAAATAAATAAGTTTCGTTTCAGAGCTAAAACTTGTAATCTTATTAGACGTTTTTATTTACATTTTTCAAGTTGCCCTTCTGCACCTTATGTAGAAAACATGGGTTGTCCCTACACAGGCACGTACGGAGGAATTTGTTTCGGGGGGGGGGGGGCAATTTGTTTCGGGGGGGGGGCAAATCCTTCAAACCCATTATTCTGTGAGAAAAATCAGAAAATTATGGGAAAATGAAAAAAAAATGTGAGATTTCGGGGGGGCCGGAGCCCCCCCCCCCCCCTGCGTACGTCCCTGTACCTAAAGTGTCTATTTTCAAACTTCATACCAAGAGTATTTACCATTGACAAAAAACAAAATATCGAATTAATTAGTTTTTATTTATATTTAGCTTTATCAAAATAAATTAGACACCGTGAAGGCCTATTATATAAAAAATGGTGTCAATGGTTTAAATTGTAAGAGCAGAAGTAATAACAATAGTAGCCCCGAAAGCTTCAACTTAATACCCCCAGTCGTTCTCGATATATTGCTGAAGTGTCTTATTGGCAACCGCAAACCCAATGGTTTTTGATTTAGTTTTAAAGTAGCATTTAGTTATAAAGCATAATGGGCCAATTGCATAATTGTGGGGGGTTTGACATGCCCAATATTCCTAAAGATATAGTAGCTGGACCGTTCCATTATGCTGAGCAAAGTAGTTGTCTCAAAATCTTGACTGGAGGTGTTTGGGAAATAAATCGGCTTGAGAGACGGGATGATTGCCTCCCAATCTCTTTTTACTCCTAGAAAGGACACTAGAACTTTTAATTTTGATTCGAATTAGCTTCTTTAAATGTTTCAACGGTATTTTTAGCTACTTTAGAGTGGTGCTGCCAATTTTACATTTTTACATTATATACATTTTTCAAGTTGCCCTTCTGCACCCATGTAGAAAACATGGGGTCTCCCTACAGTGTCTATTTTCAAACTTCATGCCAAGAGTATTTACCATTGACAAAAACGAATATCGAATTAATTAGTTTTTATTTATATTTAGACACCGTGAAGGCCTATTATGTTTATAAAAAATGGTGTCAATGGTGCCCAACGTCATTCCACATGTATTCAAAGCTATAAACAATCTATAATTTGTTTTGAATTTGGATATCTCAGTTAGGCATAAGACATTTCCACAAATGTTGATGTGCTGATATATGAAACTAAAAGAGGAAAGAAAATAATAAATGAAAAATATAAGTGCTGATGAATTTTACAGTGACTTTCAAGAAGAAAGTTAAAATGTTTAAATTTGAATTTGGTTATTTATATTATTTCTCTTTTCTCAGAAACAAAGGCTAAAGATTTGTGGGATAAATTTTTAATCTACCTTGTTTTCTGAAATTATGTAGATGTGACTGTAATAATCACGATTGAAGCAGTAGCTGCAACTTAGTAAAGAACGAATGACAGCTCATAGTAACCAAAAGTTGACAAACGCGTCTTGAAAAAAAACTGTTTAGTGAGAAAAAATTGCCATCTGATTTGCCACCGTAGAGATTTTGCCATCGTAGAGAGATATTTGATGGCTTATTTAAAAGCTCTTGCTCATATCTACGTGCTTTGTATAAATTTTACCATCTGCAAGTGCCATATGGCACTAAAAATAGTACTTTCGGTGCCGGCTCTCTAGTAGAAAAGCTTGGAAATATAAAAAGGGCCCCATTGTAATTGTCATAGTACAGAACCCTTAACGGGAGGTTTATAATTACTCCTCCCGTGTACTGTCCGTCCAGGCCCCATTAGTAAGTTTTATGAATTGTCTGCTCACCAACAGGCTACTGCAACATTATCAGGGCTAGCTGTCTGCCACATCGTAGAGATATGTTTGATGACTCATTGAAAAGCTATTGCTCACATCTACGTGCTTTTTATAAATTCTACCATCTGTAAGTGCCATAAGGCAAAATAATGGAACTGTTGGTGCCATTCATGAATTTTGTTACTTTTGTACAATTAAAATTATTAAAAACCTTGAGCATAAAAATGAATAGTATTTTAATAGCCGCAAAGTCATTGAACATCATACCCAAATAATGGATTGATGATTTATCAGGTAATATCTTGGTCTCGCCCAAAGGCTATTTTAGGGGAACAGAGGGGGGTTGGGGCACTGGCCCTGGGCGCAAATTTTCAAATAAATAATTTAACGGTTATGATATATTTGTAGTTTTCGAAATTTTATTTTTATTAAAATAAAGTAAAGGGGGCAGTTGGCAGTAACTATAAGTAAATTAAATTTGAAATTTTCATTCTCCATACCTTCATCACCATTCCTTAAAAATAAAAGTAAGCAAACCGAGTTTAATATTCTTAATGTTTTTGTGATATTCTGTATTCAAACCTATAAATGAAAGTATGTAAAAATTTGGAATGCAAATTTTTGGGAGGCAGGGGGGAGGGGGGGGTCGCTACTCAAGATTTTCCCCCGGGTTCCAGAGAGGCCGGAAACCGCCACTGGTCTCACTAGCTTTAATACCAATAATGAGTAATATACAATTTCAAATTATAAAAACACGCTTTAGTATTACTCGAAATGAAGAACAAATAAACCATAACATAAATTTCGGAAATTCGGTTATTTTTCTCTTTAGAACGAAGAATTTCCTAAAGTTATTCTATAGTCCTAAAGCTAGTCTATAGTACCTATAGCTAGTCTATAAAACTCTAAAGCTAGTCTATAGTCCTAATACTATCAAGATGCTTTCACTTTGGACTTGTCTACAAAATAATCACATAAAATTCTTTTCAGAACCAAAACGGGAACCAATCATTGGACTGAGCTCATTGTGCAGAAGTGATACCAAAAAAAAAAAAAAAAAAAAACAACAATCATAAAATGCTTTATTTTCTATACTTTAAAAAGTATCCTTAATTGGTTTGCTTTTACTCTAACAAAACTCCTATATTATTTTGTGTTTTCAGTAAAACGCTAGTTTTCTATAATCCTACAAACATAGGGAAATATCATCAGTTGGTTTATTTGCACTAGTTTTATCAATATATGTTAGATAGGCTGTGAAGCAATAATTCTTTTTCGTTTTAAGTTTCAACTTTGCTCTTTACTTCCCTCAGAAAAACATTGTTTTTTAAATTAATTTGTAATAGAACCTATCCAGTTCTTCTCTCTCTTTTATATTGATATTCTATGGTTCAATAATTCCTTTTTTATTATGTTTTATTAGAGTGTATTCATTCTTCCGATACAAAAATAGACAACTTGTTTTATTATTATATCTCCATTGCATGTAATGCGGAAGCTTTCTATACACGCAACGATTGTCAGAACGAGATTTAATTTTGGTTTTAAACTTGAGAAATTTGTTTTGATATATGTGTGAATTAACTTTATTGAACAGGTGAGAATATTCTAAAATATCTAAGTCTGTCCAATTCTGTTTTTTATTGTTTGAAAATAATTAGTGCGTTTTCGCCTTTTCGAATGTATTTATGATAAAGTGAAACTTGGTTGGACTTCGTTATTCAGAAAGTTTAAAATTCACGAAATTTGGCACAGGTCCAGAATTAAATGGGTGTATTAAATGACAACGAAGACCACACTGCCTTTCCATCATAAATCCAAACAACAAGTAGAAAAAACAGGGATTTTTTGCTCAAGACAGTGGAACCTTAATTCTAAATAAAGATTTCGACCCTATATCCAAGGTCCGTCCTCAGCAAAAAAAGAAAATATAAAAGAAGCTCAAATTAAAATTCGACTATTCAATCAATCAATCAACCTTTTATTTTTAAATAAATGAACAAACGAAACAATTAACAGGAACATTTCGACTCAAAGCATTGCTTGTGCGAGTCACACCTGATATTGGTAAACAAATTTATATCACACTATGAAATGAAAAGAGGAGAGCTGATAACATAAAAGAGGGATAAAGAATTAGAAAGGAAAGAATTGAGAAGAGGTGGAGTCAAAGAAGGAGAGTGAGAGGATAAGATACAAAAGAAAAATTGAGGCATTAACTCATGCGGTATCAAATACTGTGTAAGAGAGGTATCGTTTTTGGAGTGTGCCAAATGATTTTATGGATTTAATAGATCCATTTAATGAGTTCCATACAGAAATACTCCTATTAACTGGAGAGTGTTGAGACCCTGTAAGCCTTTTTCTCGGTAGCATAAAATTGTACTGGTTGCAGCGGAGAGCTCTTCCTCGATGAATTGTGCTACGAAGTTCGAAGTACCTGGAAAGACCTTGAGGAATTCTATTTGATATTGCCGAGTGTGCTAAACGGAGATTACTAACGTTGATTATCTCTGTTATATCTATTGTTCCAGTGTCTCTTTATAGGTCTGTTGAGGGGTATAGCCTGGGGAGGCAATATGTGGCCTTGACTGCACGGTTTCGTGATCTCTTTAATGATTTTAGATGAGATTTGAATGTATTGCCCCAGACAGAACAGCAGTAGTTTAAGTAGGGGAAGACAAAAGCATTATAAAGCATTTCCATCATGTCAGCACTTAGAAGCAGGCTAGCTCTATGTAACATTGACGTTTCCCGTGAGACTGTTTGAAGACAGCTGGGTTATGTGATGTTTGAACGAAAGAGAGGAATCTACAAATACGCCAAGCAAGTTTGTGACTGTGGTCTGAGGAATGTGATTTCCATTGATTGACAGTGTGAGACAATGAGGATATTTTTAAAACAGCCCTAGCATCCTTACTTGGCGGAAGTTCAACCAGGACTTCTGGTCCAGGTTGTATTTTAAATATTTTCAGTTGTATTGCTGAGGATGGCCCTTAGATATAGGGTCGAAATGTTCATTTTGGGTTAAGGCTCCACCATCTTAAGAAAAAAAATGTTTGTTGTTTCTACTTGCTGTTTGTATTAATGGGAGTGTTTTAAAGACCAGCTCTTAGTTAAATAGAAATTTACATGAGCCATGAACTTTACATTGCTGAGCGTTTTATATCTTAAATATGAGATAGGATACATGTTAATTGTTAATTAACTAATTAATTATCGATAACGATATTAATTAAACGATATTAATTAATAACGATATTAATAATATTAATTATCTAAATCGCTTTTAGAAACCACAAGTGGCAAATCTATATTACGTGTCAGCATGACCGTATCCAGTTTTTTTTTTTGGGTGGGGGAGGGGGTTACAAAGGTATTTTGTTTGGAGGAAGGTTAAAAAAAGACTTCAAAAACGCATCAAAAATTTGGTTATATGCATTTTTGTCACGTTTTACGAACTGGACCAACATTTTTTTTTTCAGGGGGGGGGGCCAATTGTTTGACAATTTTCAAATCTGAAAATTGTTTTTGTGATTATTGAGTATATTTTGGCTATAGTAGTTCATCTAAAAACATATTTCACAAGTATAAGTTTTTTGCCTCTATTAACGGCCAGCATATATATTAAAAAAAAAATTTCATCTGAGATATATCAATGCAGTTATAGATTATGAAAACTGATTTTACAACTATTTCTACGAGTGAGAAATTGGGACATAACACCTTTTAGAAAAAAGAACAATTAGTGGAAAAACAAATTGTTGTAAAAAAACTTTGAAGTTTTCTAGAATTTTTTATTATTGAAATTTGCTTTAAAATTAACGCTTTTTCGCAATCCAATCACATTATTCGTTATTTCTGGAGAGACAAACTTGAAACCTGAACGACAAACCACTCCATCTGACGGGTTCCGAGCCAGTAAAAAAACGAAATGTTTTTTTTTGTTAAAATATTTTGGACAGACACTCTGTTGTAAATTCATAAAAAAAAAGTTAAAAAGAAAAAAATCGTTCTGCTTCAAGGCTTTTTCGCCTTTCCACTTCTTCTTGCAAAGAATGTTTAATAGTAATTAAATAAGATTAGAACTGAGCAGCAACAACTAGACATTTCACAATTTCTGAAATAAAGACAGGAAATACAGCTAATTCACCAGAAATTTTCTTTCCCATCTTAATTTAAGGGAAAGAAATTGCCAAAGAATAAAGAAAAAAAATGCGGTCACTTTTCAAACTGCAACGAAATTACAGTGTTAAACACTACAGAAAGCAAAAAGAAAGCAAAGAAAAAGAAAGCAAACTACAGAAAGCAAAAAGAAAGCAAACTACAGAATGCAAAAATCATTACAGAAAGCAAAATTAATAACAAAAATAATATTTTCTCTTACAACTATAAACTATAGAATCAATATCAAAATGACAATTTTAGTTTCCTTGACAAACTTGTTTATTATGTGGGAATTTGACTCTATTGAACAGGTGATAGGAATTATAGATCTTGTCGCTCTTTTAATTCTTAAAATAACAGGCATGTTTAATAGATTTTTATTGGTTTTTTTTTTTAGTAAATTGTATGTTAAACTGCAACTTAATTCTTCAGGCCTGGACGACTTTCCCCTCTCGGCTCTCCCCGTAAAGTATATTTACCATCTTTTAAAATTTATAAATGTTTGCACACGTATATTTTTTCACCAGGGAGAGGAAAGAAGAGTAAAACCCCTCAGCCAATGATGCTAATGCCACCCCCTTTGATTGGACCAATGGTACCGCCTCCAAATTATCCTCACTATGCTCTTCCATACCCAGGCACAATGACCTTGCAAAGGCCGGGTACCAGAATGAGTGCAATTGAAGAGCCTATTTATATGCCTGGTATGGCTAGGCCAACCAGTCCGGACGCATCTTATCAGGTAGGATTAAATTTTCTTATGGTTGAAACAGACACCATTTGTGTTTTCCTTCGGGAGCTTAAGAGCCAAAGACTCCGATATGATTGTAAATCAAAATCAGGTGTGCAAAATTTTAAAAGAATGTTTTCCACTGTTTTATGAGTTTTTAGTTTTAAGAAGGCACACAAGACCCCACTAACCCTTCCTAGATAGTGTCCCTGGTGGTACAGTGTTGGTCTCCTACATGGAGATAGTAACTCGGTCTATAAAGTTTAAGCGTGGATGATACTGCAATCTGAGCCACTATAAAATCGATTTTTTTTTTCAGCTACACAAGGGTTGCCAACCCTACCTGCGAAGATTAACTATGCTTGGTTGCCACCACTTCTGCCTAGGATGGGTTTAGTTCAGTGGCCTTTTTTTTAAATCAACTAAAAAAGTTTTCACAAAACAAGGTTTTCAAAGAAAAGTAAAGAGCTCCATTAAACCAAAAATGAGCAGAAATGAAGTCAAATAATTTTTTTTCTTTAAGCGTAAAAGTACCACAAAAAACCATCAATAGATAAATGAAACCCAAAACGAACCGAAATTACAATAAATAACCGAGTCAAACTCAAAACGTGAAAAAATTAACAAGAGTTAGGCTGACAACCCCCATGCCTTCTTAAGACCAGAACATAATTTGCACTTTACTGAAAACAAAATACATTTTAAATGTTTTCCCTTTTTTACTTCAATAAATAAAAAATTATTATAACTTTATAGAATAAATATCAGTATATGTATATTAAACTGACAATTCACGGTCATTAGTTTAGTGATATTAGCGGGCATCAAACTTAAGAAAGAAACCTGGGTGAAGAATTAGCCTAAAATCAGCTACAAACGTGGCAAGACTTACGAGAATATTATACTGGTTTATAAAGTTTATAGTTTTTGAAACAACTTAAAGAAATATCATTTAAAATCGTGGTTTTTAGGTTTAAATAAACTTATAAACTTTAGGTTTATTATAAACCTAAGATTGATCCAGGGAACAAAATTTCTTATATTTGGTGTCCTTGCTCCTTTAACACCGTATGCCCCAATGGCTGCCCTGGGGCGTATGTCCTACTCGCTGAAAAATCCTACACTATGAATAATAAGCTTTGATTTTCCTTGAAAAGCTGGAGTTTTCATTGTCCTTGCCTGGGAGCTCTCTTGCGGAGGGTGTGGGTTGAAAACAACTTGGAGAGGAACTAAAAAAAAAACAAAAAAAACTTTTAATAAAATTGAATCAGTATTGACTTGTTGCTAGAGCAATAACATGGCATCTTGACAAATTTTCATCTTTCCTTTCTTCTTTTGAATTAACTTTTCCAATCATGTTCGAAGGACTTAAATTATTTCGCATTATATGGCGGTTGTTCCTCTGCAACCTCTTTCTTTCTCTTTCTAACATTCTAACAGATTTGTTATCTTTACAATCATTTTAGCCGTCGAACTACCCTCATGACGAATACCTCCAGCAACAGACCTATTCTACAACACTAGAAAGATCAAAATTGATGAGAAAAAAAACGATTAGGTAGAGACCCTGTTGATAAAGAAGAAGATACAGTTGACGCTGGAGTATATCGCAAAGGATATTTGAATGAAAAGGCTTTTGCACGATCCATAAGACAGGTACATCCTGAGAATTTTCTGATTTATTTAAAACTTTGTCCACTGTTCTCACAAAATATCTTAATAAGGTTTTAAAAGTTTTTTGTATATTTTATTGGTTTTTCAATCAATTCTTAAGATTTAAAATTAGGATTTATGTGTCTAGAGAAATTGCCAACGTATTGTGGCCTACGGATTGGATTGATTCGCTGTACGAAAAGTGTGGTTCAATCCAGCTTTCTGGGGCTATAACGGGAGACAGATTCAGATGGCTAGTGTCAGGGTTGCCACCACGGTCAGTTCCTAAAGTGCTATGATTGTCAAAATTTGCGTGCTACACAAAAATTTTTGGTGATACAGTCAAAAAATTGACTGTAATGGTGCTAAAATAATGGTAAAATAGCACTTTTGTGCTACAGGTGTGCTACAGGTGGTAACCGTGAGCACGCGCTAATGCTACACATGATGACTGAATAGTGCTAAAATAGTACTTTTGTGCTACAGGTACCCTGGCTAGTGTATGTTCTGCGAATGAAGGAACTGACAAATTGCCAAAAATTGTCCTGTTCGGCCAACCGTCTCTTAGGACTAAACGGAAAGCAGGTTGTCCGCGGTTGGGGGTGGGAGGATGTCGTAAAGAAAGATTTAAGCGGAAATGAGAACTTCCTGAGAGAGTGTGAAGAGGGAGGCTTTGAATAGATTGTAAAGTGGGGGAGGAATGTGCGTAGTTGTGTTGGCCTCAGGCGGCTTGGTGCTGCGGTGAGTTTTAGAAGTAGTAGTAGTAATAACTTGCTCTTTAGAAAAAGGACAGCATTCTTAAATAAGGACCACTGTATATATAGTTAGCAGTATGATCTTTCCCTATCTCACCCATTATAAAAACCCGGACCGAGGTGCTTGTGCTCCAGAGAACGTATAAACATAAGCGACATTAGATCTTTTCAAGGGTAGACAAGTCAGATTTCGCTCTTGAACGCGAAACTTGGCTTCAACGTTGGAACACTAAATTTGAAGAAACTAATTTTAAATTAATTTATTCCAATACATATATGAAAATCGGTAATTAGTTGTGCAATGTTATTATTAGATGTTTTTAGGAATTAAAAATAGGTTTCGAAGTCTCAAGTTGGTTTCAAAGGCATTTTGAGAAAGTTTCTGCCAAAATACGTGTACCAGGCTAATTGGACCGCTGATGGCAGATCAAATGAGAGGAGCTGTTTACGCGCCGATATAAATATATATATAATATATATATATATATATATATATATATATATATATATATATATATATATATAGGATATATATATATATATATATATATATATATATATATATATATATATATATATATATATATATATATATATATATATATACATATATATATATATATATATATATATATATTATATATATATATATATATATATATATATATATATATATATATATATATATATATATATATATATATATATATATATATATATATTATATATATATATATATATATATATATATATATATATATATATATAAAATTAGTTCAGATGTTTATAGGAATTACAAGTAGGTTTCGAAGTCTCGAGTTGGTTTTAAATGCATTTTGAAAAAGTTTCTGCCAAAATACGTGTTCCAGGGTAACCATATTTATTCTTTAAAGTTCAGGAAAGGTCTGCCCATTTCATACGAAAACATTGATTGAAAACGAAACTAGTCTTATTTCGACTCTCCGCCAAAACAGGTAATTAGCTTTTTTTCAAGTTTCACAGGAACTACAATCTGAGAAAATAAATATCACGACGTGACAAAAAAAATGATAAACCATCCAGTGGTGGATCCAGAGGGGGGATAAGGGGGCACCTCCCCCACCCCTAACGTAGTCTAAAGTAGTGTAATTTACCTAATTAACGCAAGTTTGCATTAATTAAACTTGCTCCTAACGTAAGTTTATCGGATCAACCTATTTTGTGCCCCCCCCCCCTAAAAAATCCTGGATCCGCCCCTGAAACCATCACATCTATTCCACAAGTTATTAGAAGAAAAAAAAATTCCTTATTTTCACAAGTTTCTTCAACCCCCCGCCCCCTTTTTTAGAAATCCTACATAGGCCAATCAGTTAAGTCCACTGTATATAAATAATAGATTAAGTCATAATTTGTATATAAATTAAGTCGTACCTGTGAGATGGGACAGTTGCAAACCACTTGGCCGGCTCACCAAGTTTTTTTCTGCTTTCGCAATTACGAATAATACAATTTCGAACCATTTCTCATTGATTGACGCATCCACACTAACCCGCTAATGCATGAATAAGTGGGAGGAGCTTTTTGTTCGCACCGAGAATGAAGAGCCAGAAATCATCTGCGGTAAACTTACTGCCTAATTATATATACAGTGATAAGAGCATACAAATCTGAATGAAAAACACATTTTCACAATCAATAAGACAAGCATATTTAGAACTTCTGAATTTTGTAATATAGGTTCAGTATTGTCACAGCAAACAGAGCTGAATTCAGCAGAAAATGTTTTTTCTAGTTCATATTTTCTTTGGTTTTTCGAGCAACTGTTGAAGATGAAATTCTGGCGCATTTGTCTAACTTGTATTTTTAGAAAAAGAGCAGTAAACCTTTGCTATTAGCTTTTTAGTGCAATCAAAACTGCCGTAAGTCATTTATTTATAAGACAGCAAACCCTGGAGTCTTATCAAACTATTTTTTGCTGTTTTGACAGGTTTGCCGCTCTTTTCCACGGAACAAGATTCTAACTGGTGTTCCTGTTTAAAGCTGAGTGTTGCTTTTCAAAGATGCTATAATGAGGGTGTCAGACAGTTTGATACAAAAATTAAATAATTCAAATTTTTCATTTTTTTTCCATCAAATTTCCTAAAGGTAGAAAGTTGTTAAACAATAAGTGATAATCTCATTAATGAGGTTTATCTATATATTAGTAAAAGAAACCCGAGCTCCATGGCCAGACACGAACCCAGCGGTCTGTCTCTTCAATACTTGTTGACTCTTTTGATGAGTTTGCTCCTATTTTCTATTGTCATTAAGCTATTAGTCATGTATTTGCTCCTATAAGCTTCGTCAAGGCGTGGAGGCATGACAGCCTTTTACATACGAATATCCATAATGTTTCCTACAAATAAGGATTAATGCCAGAAATATACAAAACCATTTTGCCTTTCAAACATAAAACAATGTAGGAAATAGGCTCACCAGTGGCAATTTAAAAGATGTTATGTGATATTAGTTGTAAATCCTAAAAGACGCAAACCATCCTGCCAAACTTAGGCCCCATTCTACTACTACTACTAATAACTCAGTGCAACACCAAGCCGCCCGAAACCAACATAGTTAGGCACGCTTCTCCTCCATCCAATTTATTCAAACCCTGCCTCTTTACACCCTCCTAGGAAGTTCTCATTTCCCTTGAATATTTCTTTACGACATATTCCAATCCCCAACCGCGGACGACCTGCTTTCCGTTTAGTCCTAAACGGTTGGCCGAAAAGGATAATATTTGGTAATCTGTCATCCCTCATTCGCAGAACATGTCCTAGCTATATCACCCTTTCTCTCATTATAGCCCTTGAAAGTAGGATTGAACCACGCTTTTCGCATAGCCTACTGTTTGAAATACGTTCAGTCAGCCGGGTACCGAGAACAATCCATAGGCAATTTCTCTGGAAAACATCTAGCATATCTTCTTCTGTGTTTTGGAGCGCCCATGCTTCAGAACCCTATCAGAACCTTAGCTGCACGGGGTTCGGTTAAACGAGGGTTCAGTTGCACGGGAACCCTACAAAACAGTTCAATCCGTTTTCTTCTATTTTATATTGCTCTCTCAGATAATTAGAAGCTTCGTAATGTCAGAATAGGTTATATCCTATTTTTCACTCTCAGAAATATTGAACTAATGGATCTTTTGATATTAAGATTGGTTTTGATAAACATCTAGAAATATCTACTTGTTCAGTCAACCGTGGGCTAACTGAATTGTAACATGCCGGGTTTTGTATTACCGCAGCTGAGTTGACCAAGTCCTTGCCAAATCTATTATAGCCAAATTTTTTATCAGTATATATAATATGTACAAACACATATGTATATATGTATATATATATATATATATATATATATATATATATATATATATATATATATATATATATAATATATATATTATATATATATATATATATATATTATATATATATATATATATATATATATATATATATATATATATATATATATATATATATATATATATATATATATATATATATATATATATATATATATATATATATATATATATATATATATATATATATATATATATATATATATATATATATATATATATATATATATATATATATATATATATATATATATATATATATATATATATATATATATATATATATATATATATATATATATATAATAAACAAATTGCCAAGTGATTAGGCCTTGGCACCTAGAATGCATTAGTAAAATTGAAAGTTTTTCTAAACTTGGTAGTAATGTATTGAGTTGATTGAGAGCAGTGCTCAATAGTGCTCAAGAGCACTATTAATTCAATGTTTTGAGAGTTTTCAGAACAGTGGTGCATTCACTGCAGTATCTGCGCATTTTGGTGGGGGGGGGGTGTTGTGGGGGGGGTGGGGGGGGTGGGGGTGGTGTTTGGGGGGGGGGGGTGGGGGGGGGGGGGGGGGGGGGGTGGGGCACTAACTAGGATATGTGAAAGGGGGGTTCCTTCTGGCCGTGATTCTTATTCCTGAAACCTGACTTCCCAAGATCGTTCTTTTCATAGCAGCCTTGGGCACCATAAAAAGAGAACGCCCCAAAAACACACAGGGACTGAGCTACCGAACTAGTCTACAAAGCTTCAACGCCTTGCTTCAACCCAATTCGAAAAATATCTGGGCGGTTGCTTTGATGAGATATGACTGGCGACTCTTTTGGATGTCCTAAGTGCCTCTTGATGTACGAGAGGATCTAAGCTGAGGTAAAGATGCTGACGGGACTGTTTTTGTCAGATAATTTTGTATTAGTCCAACATTCTTGTATAATTGTGAATATTCATGTTGATACATATGAAACAAGAAGAAAATTTTCCCTTGACGATTTCCTGAAACAGGACAGACTCATCCACCTTGCATACGGCTTTGTTCATTTGTATGGGATTGTAAAAATAAACAAAGAGAAGGATATTTATCGCAATCTGTTAAGTCTGAAAAAACCCTTGCCCAGGTACGTTTAAGGAATTTACGGATTTAGCTTTATGGCTCATTTTTTGTTCAGTTTCGTTGGTGGTATAGCCTAATTGTAATTGTATCCAAAAGTCAAATTGTAATTACCCAAAACAAGACCTGAATTGTGTGTTGCAAAGTTTTTAAAATTGCATGCTGTGTCCAGAAAAAATGTCAAAGGTCTTAGTGGCCTGAATTTTGAAGTGAATTGAGCGTATTGAAAAAAAAAAAACAAAAAACAACAAAATATGATAAAAGAATGTGGAATAACGGCTGCAACAATTTGAAAGCCGGCAGTCTGCTATTTAATTGTAGAATTTGTGTTAATAGCCCACCCCTTAAACTGATAAAACTCTATGGATTGATCGGATCAGTTTTATGTATCTTATTTGGTTACAGTTTATATTTTCTGTTTTCGTATGCTTTCCTTCGGTTTTGGTATGTTTTCCTATGGTTTTTCTGCTTTCCTATGGTTTTTTGTAATATATCAGCGAAAGACTACGAAAGACAAGTTTGTTATCATTCCAAAGTTGAGAATTATTTCCATCCCTCAACTGATTTTTTTTTATTTTGTGTGCATGGTCCTTTAGATTGAAAATACATTGAATATTAGTGGAAAATTGTTGACAAAGGAACACTAGTTTTTTAACAAGTTTAAATCATTCTCAATACAAAGTCTAAGAGACATCAAAATTATGGCTCGGTGAATAGAAGGATCTGAAGCTAATGAAATCTAATGATACAAGTATTTATTCCTTTTGGTGGCATTTACTGGTCCTGGATTGTCGCAAAATCGCTTGTTTTAGAGGGAACGTATACCTTAAGGTATTTATATATATATTTTTTTTTTTTTTAAGTTAGCAACAAAATATGATAAAATGATAAAAGATGAGAAATAACGGCTACAACAATTTGAAGCCCAATATGTGCCCATTAAATTTTAGGACTTCTGTTAATACCCTCTAAACTAATAAAGCTCTACGGATTGGTCGGACCAGTTTTATTCTATTGGGCCTAGAAGGCTTCGTTGTTTTTTTTTCCTCCAAAATGTAGGTTTCGTTATTTTTTTTCTTAAATAGGTTTATATTGGATTTTCATACTCACATTGGAGAATGGGGGTTTATATTTTTGACAAAGAAAAAAAAAACTAAATAACGTACCTTTTACCTTCTGTTAAATTCATGAGGTGTTTTATTTCCCCTTTTATTTTACTGAAACCGAATTGGTCCAGTCCATACCAAATTTACTAAAGCACTTCATATTCGAATTCCATTAACCCCATCTGTAAGGTCAGACTTCAATCCTTTAACGGCGAGTCGTATTGTATGGAACCTGAATCAGCATTTAACTTTTCAAAAAAACGGTTCACAATTTTTTTTTCTCTTAATTTTTATTCTCTTTATGAGTTAAGTTGTATAGCATTTAATTGACGCGTGTCTTCCTCCTCCTTCACAGGAAAAGAGAACAATGTGGAGACTAGTGCCATGTATTATATGATTAATGCTTAATGTCTAGCTCTTATGTATATTTATATTCAATTCAATAAGCCAAAAAACACACCAACATAATATCTTCGGTGCTTATGTATTATAACCAGCTCACTCAAGAAGTGAAGTTAGGTTAATCCTAATGAAATATACCAAAATATGATGAAAAATATAATACTTTAGAACAAAATATGGAAACTGCAACAGAGAATTATGTAAATCAGGGCGCCGAGAAACGCATTATATTAAATACCTAACCAAAATACCAACTCTATATATAAGATATTTAATAAAAACATACCTACAGTGTAGTTTATCTCTCTCAGGCTAAGCTGATTATCACCGAATACGTACTGAAATACAGAGAGAAACCGGGTTCTACTCAGATAAAGAACTTGACTGGGGTGGCTATAATACATAAGTACCGTATATTCTTCTTAGATGACCCAAGTAATCCAAGTTACTCGATAATTAAACTTTTGACATCTATAACATTCCTGAAAAATTAAATGAAAGTCTCAACTTTTTCTGCTTAGTTAGACAGTCTCCTTTTATGTTCAGTTTTGCCGGGAGGTACAGCCTAACAATTGAAATTATAATTACTCAAAAAGACTTTAATTGTTCGTCACAAAGTTTTTAATTACATACTCTGCCTAATTCATCCAGAAAAAATTGAAGCAATTATCATTGTCAGAAAAAAAACAAAGATGCCATGGGCCAGAATTTGAGTTTAATTGAATTAAAAAAAAATAGATGAACCACCAAATATCGTGAAAAAGAAAAAAAAGGAATATGATGAAATTGCTTAAAATTGACGGAGGGAGTTTTGACTGAGGTAAGTTGAAACGTGTTGCGGGAAAAATTCTAAACTTAGATTAAGAGCCTATCCCCTGAAACGCAATCTCCATAAACTAGTTTGGTCCGTTTTTTCCTACCTTATTTGCTTCTGTTTTGGGAAAAATGAGCTATGTGCTTTTCTCATTTGCAGAAATAGCTGGGAAGTGGAACTTCTGAGATAAAGGTGTTTTTATTGCTATCTTTATATCTAAAAAATATTTCCTTACACACAACTTATTCACAATGACAGTAAATCAATATAAAACCCATTATTCAGTTTTTCTGCTCTTGTGTAAAATTTGTAACATCGCTAACATGTATAATGCTTTTTAATAATGACATATTTTGTTCATTTATTGTTTTTGTTTTTTTAATACCTGAATTTTATTGCTTCGCTGATAGGATTTTTCCTATTTTTAAATTTGTTCAAATGTGCCACTTAAACACAAAAAATTCAGTGGCAATCATGTTGAATATGAGTAAATATGTGGGTTCTACGTCAAACAAGTTGAGTAGATTTTGCCAAAAATTGGTGTGACAGAAAAAAGGCTGTTGTGGAAAGATGAAAGTATTGTTTGAAATTTGAAAAAAAAAAAAAAAATTCCTTGTACACAGAACTTATTCAAAAAACTGTCAAAAAACATAAAACCCATTATTCAGTTTTTCCTCTCTTGTGTAAAATCTATAACGTCTCTAACATGTATAACGTTTTTTAATACTGATATATGTTGTTCATTGTATTGTTTTTGATTTTTAAACCTGAATTTTATTCCTTCGCTGATAGGATTTTTTCCTATTTTTAAATTCATTCAATGTGCCAATTGAAAAAAATTCAGTGGCAATTGTGGTGAATCTGAGTAAATATTTGGGTTCTACGTCAAACAAGCTGAATTGATTTTGCCAAAAATTGGTGTTAAAAAAAACTGTTGTGGAAAGTTCAAAATATTGGTTGAAAGTTGAAAAAAAAATATTTCCTTGTACACAGATCTTATTCACAATAATAGTAAAAAACATAAAACCCATTATTGAGTTTTTTTCTGCTCTTATGTAAAATTTATAACATCTCTAACCTGTATAACGCTTTTTAATACTGACATATTTTGTTCATTTATTGTTTTTGTTTTTTTCATACCTGAATTTTATTCCTTCAGTAATAAGTATTTCCCTATTTTTAAAAGTATTCCATTGTGCCACCAAAAAAAAATTTCAGTGGCAATTGTGTTGAATCTGAGTAAAGATTTGGGTTCTACGTTAAACAAGTTGAGTAAAAAATTGGTGTTAAAAAAACTGTTGTAGAAAGTTGAAAGTATTGGTTGAAAGTTGAAAAAAAATTCCTTGTTCACAGAACTTATTCACAATTATAGTAAAAAACATAAAACCCATTATTCAGTTCTTCTGCTCTTGTGTAAAATCTATAACACATTTTGTTCATTTATTGTTTTTGTTTTGTAATACCTGAATTTTATTCCTTCACTGATAGGATTTTTCCTATTTTTAACTTCATTCAAATGTGCCACTTAAAAAAAAAAAATTCAGTGGCAATTGTGTTGAATCCGAGTAAATATTTGGGTTCTACGTTAAACAAGTTGAGTAGATTTTGCCAAAATTTTGTGTTAAAAAGATCTTTTGTGGAAAGTTGAAAGTATTAGAAAATAATCAAAAATTGAGCTTTTAAGCCGTTGTTAATTTATCAATTTATTTGTAGTTATCAGTTGCTTGTAAATTTCGGTTGTAACAATTTTCAAAGGGTATGCTGGAGCCCCTTAAAGTACCATGGTCAGTGTAGTCGAGGTCTGATTGTTTGAGTTGGCCAAATGGATACTTCACAACTAAAAATCTCTAAAAATTTATTAATCTGGAATTCAATTTAAAGACTGAGTTTCATGTAGGAGCGGAAAAAGCAATATCATTTGAAATATTTGTTGGAAAGTCATTATATCTTTATATAGAGGGGGAAGTAAGAGTGTTTATATGCACAATTTTTATTTTTTTTTGGAGGTGGGGGGGCTCAAACCTCGAAACCCCCGGCTTGGATACGGCCTTGTTTACACCCTAGAATCTAAAACCCAATGCGTCTTTAATTTTATTCAAGTAACAGGTATGGGGTAGTGTAAGGTCTATATATAAAATCTTCTGAATGCAAACGGCTGTGTTAAAATCTGAAAGAGAAATCTGAATTCTCAGGTTAGCCACTAATGATACCTTTCGCCACAATTTTAAAAATGACTGGAAGTGTACCACTTATATTAATTGTCTGAGAATTTGACCAGAATGAAAAATGCTAGTGGCATAAAAATATGAACCCTCTACCTGAACTTCAGTGTCAATTTTAATCTTCAAATTAGTCATTTACAAGATTCGATCATCGGTCGTGCTAGTTTAGATAAATTATTCTTCTTATAATAAGATAATAAATTGCATGGATTTTTTTGGTACTTATGCATTATACGGGCACCCACCGCTATATATTGTATAAGGAAGCCAGACATGGAGACCCGTCAAACGGGTACTTTCTATCTAAATTGATTGCAAAGCGTGGTTTCTTATCGAGTTTACAATATTTAAAACGATTGTTTTTTGGGGTTTTAGGGGGGGGGGAGTACCTAGGTTAGGTTAGGTTACGTATTTTAATATATGCTATACTTTACTCCCCCCCCTCCCTAATTTGCAAATATACAGCCAAAATTTGTTTCTATACTATTATATATTCATCCAGTTTTATTTTATTTCATTAGCATTAACCAAACTTGACTTCTTTCGTGGGGCCCGTATAATGCTTAAGTACCTTTTTTTGAAAAGACTTATTTTTGAAAAAATCAATTTGATACAGATGTGGAAAGTGTGACTTAATCTAACAGTGAAAACTGTTGAATGCTAAAAAGTTAATGATTCTCAAGACATTGCAAAATTCGAAAAAGAGCCACAGCGCACTGAAGAGGTGAAGAGAGGGGAGGTGTGTGTATCCTTACATGTACAGATGTATTTATCTGGGGGAGGGATTTTTTCAGGTGCTCAAAAATTGCAAAAAAGTATTTTTATCCCATTGGATTTGTAGGAACATAGGGGGCTCGAAAATTACCAGACTAATGGATAAAGAGAAGAAGCAATCAGTCAGGCTCTAACATAGGAATTTCACAAAAAATATAGCACTGGCCATTATATATCGAAACTATTTCTTGTTGAATGTTGAACAGACCACATAAATTTTGGGAATACACGCAGTACTGGAGGCCATGTTTTCATCCTGGAACAATACAGAGATAGCCTGTAGTTGGTCGGTCAAAGGTATTTGAATATTTTCCCAAATACATGTCCCAAAATACACGTCCCGAATTTTCCTAATTGAAAAGTTTCTTTCGACGGGAACAACGAGTTTCTTTTCCTTTTTTTTTTGTGCGTGTGTGTGTGTAGGCGATTGTGGTTTTGCTCATCTTTTTATGCATGTTTCCTTTGCATCTTTCTTCTGTTTTCGTTTTTGTAATGTTTGTGGTTTTCCTCGTCTTTTTATGCATGTACTTTTATGTGCAGTGTTTGTGGTCTTCCACGTCTTTCTATGCATGTATTATATCTACTTCCTTTTGTTTTGGTTTTGTGGCGTTTGTAGGTTTCCTCGTCTTTTTATGCATGTGTTATGTACTTTTTTTGTGTAGCGTGTGTGTTTTTCCACGTCTTTCTATGCAGGTATTATCTACTTGCTTTTGTTTGGGTTTTTGTAGCGTTTGTGGTTTTCCTCATCTTTTTATGCATGTGTTATGTATTTTATTTTGTTTTGTTCTTTTTGTGTAGCGTTTTGTGGTTTTCCTCGTCTTTTTATGCATATGTACTTTTATGAGCAGCGTTTGTGGTCTTCCACGTCTTTCCATGCATGTTTATCTACTTTCTTTTGTTTGGTTTTGTGGCCTTTGTAGGTTTCCTCGTCTTTTTATGCATATGTTATGTACTTTTATGTGCAGTGTTTGTGGTCTTCCACGTCTTTCTATGCATGTATTATCTACTTCCTTTTGTTTTGGTTTTGTGGCCTTTGTAGGTTTCCTCGTCTTTTTATGCATGTGTTATGTACTTTTTTTGTGTAGCGCGTGTGTTTTTCCACGTCTTTCTATGCATGTATTATCTACTTGCTTTTGTTTGGGTTTTGTAGCGTTTGTGGTTTTCCTCATCTTTTTATGCATGTGTTATGTATTTTATTTTGTTTTTGTTCTTTTTGTGTAGCGTTTGTGGTTTTCCTCGTCTTTTTATGCATATGTACTTTTATGAGCAGCGTTTGTGGTCTTCCACGTCTTTCCATGTATGTTTATCTACTTTCTTTTGTTTTGGTTTTGTGGCCTTTGTAGGTTTCCTCGTCTTTTTATGCATATGTTATGTACTTTTATGTGCAGTGTTTGTGGTCTTCCATGTCTTTCTATGCATGTATTATCTACTTCCTTTTGTTTTGGTTTTGTGGCGTTTGTAGGTTTCCTCGTCTTTTTATGCATATGTTATGTACTTTTTTTTGTGTAGCGCGTGTGTTTTTCCACGTCTTTCTATGCATGTATTATCTACTTGCTTTTGTTTGGGTTTTTTAGCGTTTGTGGTTTTCCTCATCTTTTTATGCATGTGTTATGTATTTTATTTTGTTTTTGTTCTTTTTGTGTAGCGTTTATGGTTCTCCTTATCTGTTTATGTATGTGTAAGCTAACTGTTATTTTCCTGTTGATAGCTTATTCCCGGTGATAAATGCCTTCGGATGTGAATTTGAAATTTTTCGACTTGATTCAAGCTTTAACTTCACCCTTTTCTTCCATTCAAAACTTGTTTTCCTTTATTTATTTGAATGAAACGCTTCAAATGCGCCACATGCTGGTCGTAAAATAACCAAGCTGCTATGCTGACGAAATTTGAGGAAGTCAATGTCCGCTGAAGAGCTTTGGCATGTGCGTGAATACAACCAGTTTCTCTTTTTAAAAAATTTAAATCACATGAAAATATTACTAATGACTAAAGATAGTCCGTCATTTGCTAATGAAGGGGCATTAACAAGATTGGAAAAACGGAAAGTTATTTAATATCAAAGGCAGTGTTTCCACTTCTACCGATTTTTTGAAGATCTACCAAATTCCAGATCCCTCTCCCAAAGTTCGTATTTTCGGCAGAAAATCAGTAGCTAGCTCTCAAACTGAGAGCCATCTACGGATTCCTTACCGAAAATTGCCGAGTTTACAGATTGGAAAGGAAATTAGATACACTGACCATAGATGAAGTCCAGAATAGAGAATATATTGTGTTCTTGATGCTAAATCACGTGCTCGAAGCGTGAATGAATAAACGTCGCTCTGCTGATCACCCCTTCGAGGATAGCTTAGCAAACGGTGTGTGGCAATTATTTAAGAAATATGAAAATTTCAGATGCGTCCCTTGGGTGTGACAGTAACGATAAAGGTTGGAAAATAACATTAACTGCAAGAGTCGCTGCCATGGAGGGAGAATTCTAGACCAAAATCTCGATAGACTCATTATTTTTGACTTGCTGAAAGAGCTATGTGCGTAAGTGCACCATCAAGCAATATTATACTGTGATAAGACCTAAAATGCTTTCAGCATACCTTTAGGATTTCCGCCTGGGTAAAAAGGCCTAGGAACGCTACTAATGGCACGAAAAAATCTACGGTGGAACGGGTGAATTCAAAA
Source organism: Artemia sinica (assembly GCA_027921565.1). Taxonomy (NCBI): domain Eukaryota; kingdom Metazoa; phylum Arthropoda; class Branchiopoda; order Anostraca; family Artemiidae; genus Artemia; species Artemia sinica. The sequence continues at coordinate 14,411,222 of CM051275.1, forward strand.
AAAAAAAAAAAAACTGGTGACATTGAATTAGATGACACTGGTCATTTTTATCATTTTCCTTTTCAATTTGGTCGCTTCTTTTCCTCTAATTATTAACATATTATTTTTCATTAGGATACTGAAACCTTTACAAAAACATCACGCACAAAATTATGAATCATAGGCAGCGCAATCGCGCGCTGCCTAAGTAAAGAACGATGTTTTTTTTTTTCCTTTCATACCAGGGCACTTCGTATCGAAGGAGGTGTCTTAGAAAACTTGGAAAAGGGCTCATTCGATTGGAAATTGGAACGGCTAGTGCAAACATAATTTGCACTTTACTGATAAAAATACAAATGAATTTGAATTGTCAGTTTAATATACATATACTGATATTTGGTAATCAAAATGTTAATATTATTTGATTTATTAAAGTTATGAAAGTAAAAACGTTTATATTTATTCAGTAAAGTGCAAATTATGTGCTGGCCTTGGGAAGGCATAGGGGTTTTGAGCCCTACTCATGTTAATTTCTGCCCCGTTGTGAGTTTGACTCGGTTATTTATTGTAATTTCTGTTTGTTTTTGGTTTCATTTATTTATCGATGTGTATGATCATCACATGAAAAACATATAAGAGTGGAAGCTGGCGCTAGTTGAGGAAAGAAAAATAGCCTCCGCCATCTAGCCTTTGCCAACTTTTTCCTTTTTACCCTGCCCGTTACTGCAACACTTGTCTTTTCAGGTACTTTAAAATATAGGTTAAAGTAAACAAAGCAGACTTCTGCCACCAGGAGGCTTATCAGTTTGAAATCAACTTGGCTACTTCACCTGGAAAGATTTGTCAAGCCAAGCAAAGCTTTATGCAGACTATATTTTTACTTTGAAGTAGTTACTGTAAAAAAAATGTTTAAAAAAAAAATATAAGCTTACGGCACTAGGACCATCAAGAGCCAACCGGCGGTGCTGATCTCCGTTTCTTGGCGCTTCAGCCAGGAAGTGAAATGGGGGTTGGGGGCCAACCATCCTGTGCTTTCACACACCCTTCCTGTTTTACCTTCCCCAGATATCTCCAGGTACCAGTTTAGAGCTGGGTCGACTCTGGCTGAGCTTACAGTCACACCACTGACCCTCGTCCCAAATCAAATAACTGGGTACACCAGGATTCGAACCCTCACCCTCTCGGACAAAGAATCCCAAATCCAGCGCACCAGCAAATCCAACTGTTTACCGCTTAAAAAAAAAAAAAAAATCAGCTTTAATACTAGGACAATGCGGATTAACTGTATCAATTTTGGAGAAAGATGCGGAGTATAATGTCTATACAACAAATGCTGCACATGGTGTATTAAAATAGTGTCCAGAGCCAATGATGGACCTTGGAAAAGAGAAGAAGAATGCAATCTCAGTATAGCCAATGATACACATTCTACACATTATTTGCATACCCGTGTGCATAGCCAATAACATACCTTGGAGAGACAAGAGGATGGAAGACAAGAGAATGAGGTGATGGAATACATTAAGCCTAGGATGTGTAACATACGTAATCATGTACTGTGCACCGTATTTTGTTATAAACGTTATGTCCACACATGGAAAGAGAGGAGAGCAATATAATGTCAGAAACAGCGCGATTGTCTTGTGGAGCTTCACATGTACACAAAAGGCTTGTTCGTGAAGAGCAAGTTTCCACATACAACCCTGACCCCAATTTTTTTTTTCTTTTTCTGTCTCTCAGTCTCAGCCCACAAAGGGTAAAAAAAAAATGGTCATTACATCAGTGCTCCCACTTTTAGGTTATCCGAATTTGCACCAAAAGAAACTTGTGGTCCTCCAAGTCTCCTTAAAAATAAAATGTCTGTAGTTACGAAAGTTAGATAGAAATCTTTAATGTTTGTCAGTATTAATTATCAGTGACACTTAGGGAAGTCCAGTTTTTTGGGGGGATATTTGGGGAATCCTAGTATTTTTCGGCGAAAGTGAAAGCACTGGTTCATATTATAATTATGGAATATTTTGAGTGACAATAGGATGTATCACAGAATAAAAAGAAGAATCATTGTCTCTTGGCTACGAGCCAATAAAATATGTGGCCGAAACACACTCCCGATATTTCATGCATTAATAATGTGCATCCGCTGCATGTTTTACTACAAAAATTTCAGTGATGCCAAAACAAAAAAAACAAAAGTTAAAAAGAATTTCCAGATTTTTTTTTATAGTTGTCTTTTTTAATGGAATTTCAATAGATAAAAGAGGCGGTTATACAGTGTAAATAAAACATTACTAAAATACCCTTATTATTCTATCTTCACTGCCTTTGCTTATTTAGATATATGGCATAAAATGTTCGGAGATAGTCGTTATATAATGACATTATAATTTTTATTATAATAAAAATAGACATTATATTTTTTTTTTTTTTTACTGTACATGAATGTTACAACAGGATAGAAAATCGGGCAGGAAGAGGAGAAAAACAACACCTTTTGTTTTAGGCTAAGCGACCGTGTAGACATGACGGAACACCGTTTTCCCTGTTTTTTTTTTTTTTTGTGAACTTACCATAATCCGTTTCTGTCATCTTTTAGGAGCATCGGTCCAGATCATACGGATCCCTTGCAAGTTTACACATAAATGGCGAAGGCTCCTTCAGAGAAGATGATAAAAAGGAGCGGGAGTTGCGGGCAGTTGGTTCATGAACTTGATTTGTCCAGTGATGAGCTCGAGAGGATAGAAGTGTCCCCTGAGGTGTATAAACAGGTGAAAAGTATACGCCCTCAACAACGGTAGCCCAAGTAAGATAATTTATTTGTTACTGCTTTAAAAATTTATGGTGTGTGACGGATACTACAAGCGTAAAAAAGTGGATGATTTAATATACAAGCCAGTTTTGCCATAAAGAAAATGAACAATTTTGATGTAGTAGATAATCCATCATTTGTCTTGAAAGGAAGGGCTGATGTACCTTTTTTATGAGCTAAAAAAATGAGAAAGCTATACCCAAAAAATATATGTCCAAACTATTTTTCATCATGGTGAAGCAATGCATGCTAAGTTCTTTTTTATGGAAAAGTGGGACCAGAAGCAACGAATGAGGTTCCTTTTGTATTGGCTGTTATTTCCATGGTTATGCTATTTATTTCAGTGGATAAAATTATATTCTATCGAAAATAGATGGTATTATCTGACTATTTCTTCAGAACTGATTTAGAAAGTGAGAAAGACTTGCTTGATAGGCCTTAATTAACTTTTAATATTTGCAGAGGCATAAAACTGAGGCAAACATTGTTGTCAATATAGCTAAACAACTTCTTATATATATTTTATGCGATTATTTAATATCATCTTATAATGTTTAGTTGCTATTCCATTATTTATTCTTTTTTGTGATCTATTATTATTGTTTCTTTAATTACTATTTTGTATTATTAAATATTCTACTATATATCAGAATAATGTGATGTGATTTAGCTACTCAGTATAGCATTTACATATTTATTTTCATTAAAACAACAATTCCCGAGAAAAGTTTAAAAACGTATTTTGCAACCTTCTGACAAAATTATAAATCCCGTATATACCCTTTTATGTTGGACATGGTGATACTAGAAACATATTGACGTAATGGTCTTTTGTAATGTAAAAGTACTATATATAAGAGAATAGTGTTAAAAGACGGAAATATTAAGGTTTAAAGTTATTACCATAATTAAAGGAATAAATGGATTGCCAATAGCTGGCTCACAAGCTTGAGGTATATATTCCACGAAACATTTTTACCATAATATACGTTATTACCATTATTACCGAACGTTATTACTATAATTAAAGAAATAAATGTATTGCCAATAACTGGCTCAAAAGCTTGAGGTATATATTCCACGAGCAGTTTTACCATAATTAACGTTATTACCATAATTACCGAACGTTATTACTATAATTAAAGAAATAAATGGATTGCCAATAACTGGCTCAAAAGCTTGAGGTATATATTCCACGAGCAGTTTTACCATAATTAACGTTATTACCATAATTGCCATTATTGCCGAACGTTATTACGATAATTAAAGGAATAAATGGATTGCCAATAACTGGCTCAAAAAGTTTGAGGTATATATTCCACGAACAGTTTTACCATAATTAACGTTATTACCATAATTAACATTATTACCGAACGTTATTACCATAATTAAAGAATAAATGGATTGCCAATAACTGGCTCAAAAGCTTGAGGTATATACTCCTCGAACTGTTCCTAAGAACAGTTTTTGGGTGCTCATTTGAATGGGCCTTATATCGATGAATAACTATACAAAACTATAATTCATCCGTACTTTTTAGGGTGTAGTCCAAAGAGTACGGGTAACTCACAACAGCAGAAACTAGTGCAAGTGTTGTAAAGAAATCACAAATCCCATTTACTTTTGGGTTTTTCTTGAAATTTGTTGATAAGGAGAGATTAGAGTGATAAGTGTACCCAACTCTTCGGGTGTGGTAAAAAAAAAAAAACTATATAGACCGTTAGATAACACATTCTCCATTGATTTTTACTTCTGGGTTTTTTTTTTTTTTTAGTAAGAAAACTCTGCTTTAGGGCTATATTTTTCACTTTCTCGAGAAAACGGCTGCTAAGACGCATGAGGAGGATTCTCCTCACCTCCTTGGTGCAGGTTTACTAGCATAAGTTGCTAGAAATTATATATTTCGATAATCCAGCTGAGGCTAAACGAACACAAGATGTTCTTGAATGAGGTAGGGAAATACCATAAGAAAAGATTTAAAGAGAGCAGGAGCTTCAGGGGGCGGGATAAAAGTGTATTTCTAAGCAAAATGGAATTGGAAATTCAGGTCTGCGGATGTGCCTGCTTCATTCGGCCTGTGCCGGGAAAATTTCTGACTGAGAAGGTTAAACAAGATGTCTGATCGACATTTTGAGTTAGCTATTTTTTTAATTCTCCGTGGTTGCTCAATTTTTCATGGGAGGGGGGGGGGATTTTCTGGCGGTGAAAACGCCGGCCTCCGGTGATTCATAACGTACAACACTAGGGAGGGAAGAAACAGATGAAAGAAGTATTTAACAACTGTGTTGCATCGTTGCATCGATCATCGTTGCATCGAAAAAAAAGAAATAAAAAAGAAATAACGGCATAAAAAAAAACAGAGACGAACGCGGATAAACAGAATAAGCGCAGCTATACTTACCGTAAGATTCTAAACGTTACCCTATGCTTACACGTAATAATTAAGATATATTAATAATATAATCATTTATTAAACGTTACGTATTATGCAAAATTATTAAAAGAATTCATTACTATTAATAATTTCATATATTAAACATTAAATAAAATTAAGGATAATAACAATTAGATTTAAAATTAAGCTTGAATATCAACGAAGTTTCTTAAACTTTTTTTAATCAGATTTGAATTTATGAATCAGTTTGTAATTAAAACTTACAATATGTAAACATAGAAAATTAACTATAATTAAACTTTATTATTAACTTTTGAATATTCAATATTGGTTAAATACTCTGGGTTGTTTCAAAGTATTACATCAGCTTATTCCAATTCAAGTAGTTCTGTTCATTAGTTGTCATCGAATAATTCAGTAAATTTTGCAACATTATTTTTTTTCCATCTCATTTACATTTGGTTATATCTAACTTCCAAGAAACTATGTGCTCTTTGATTCAAGTTTCGCAATTTGGAAAATTTGCAAAGATAATAGTTATTTGTGAACGAAATTCTGCCAAGAAAAAAAACAGGTTTTGTTTCAAAATACTTTTTTTTTAACAACTCATAGAGGGCTTCTTTATTATTTGCAGAAAGAATCATAATAAAAACTGAGAAGAAAAAATAAATACGTTTTCGTCAGTTTCAAAGAGTATGAGAATATATAAGAGTGGAAAACTAGCGCGTTAGTGCAAACGTAGAAGAGAAAAATCACTGACGCTATCTAACGTCTGGCGACATTGTTTGACCCTAAACTGCTGCATACCCTTCTTTTCAGGTAGTTTAAAATCTAGTCAAGCGTAAAAAAAAAGTAGTACTTTGTCCCCACTCAAACTCTGTCATCTATCCACTTAACCTGCAAAAATTTCACAAGGTAGCCTAGGTGTTTTGTTTTCACAATTAGTTGTGAAAACAAGAACAAAACATTTGAAAATAAACAAAAACAGTTAGTATTTTTGCTTCGGTCTGCAGTTGGGATGAAGGGGGGCATTCTCCCCTCTACCCGTTGATATTTTTTTTTGTATTTTGCTTAAAATAGGTCGACTTTTCGCCTTTCTCAATTCCACTCTACTCCGAAGTGCCTCCCTCGAAATACGTAATTTGTATGTGCCTGTTCAATTGTTTCTGGTACTGACATGGTAACGTCTGAAATTAACCCTCATGGTTGCAGCGGTAGATGCAACCTAGTAAAGAGCAAACCACAGCCCATAGTAACCGAAAGTTAAAAAATGTGTTTTGAAAAAAAAAAATACCTAGTGAAAATATTGCCATGTAACACTGATTGAGGAATGATAACTATTATTTCGGTTTGTCTTAAAAATAAAAGTTAATTGCGAAAAGAAATTTATGGTGGTTTCATAAAAAAAGCCTGAAACCCCTCGAAAATGGCATCAGATCAAAATGAAAAATTGCACCATTGGAATCAGCATGGTTGAAAACCTTGTAAAGAGAAATTACAGTCCCCCTCCTTGAACAACAAGGAAAATCACTTTTTTGCATGGGTGGCACTAATCTGTCTCCCTTTTTTTTCTACCAGGGCTAGGGGGTGACCAGAACATCATAGAAAGGTGTGTAATAGCCCATTCGAACGGAAATTAAATTTGCTAGTGCCCTTTTTAAGTGACCAAAATGATTGGAGGGCAAATAGACCCCCCCCCCTCCCTGAAGGCCTTTCTCCCCAAAATCATCCAATCACGATTTTGAGATAACCATTTTGTTCAAAATAGTTCAAAAGTCAAAATATGTGGTTTTGGTGATGATATTACCCCCCATAGTCCCTGGGGAAAGGGTTGCACACTGTATCAGCATCGGATGTATTTATATGACGCGTATCGGTATGAGCGTATTGTTATTGGGCGTATCGGTATCGCAGGTATCTAGATAGATTTTTTAATAGCTCATATAAAATATTTTTCTCATATCTACGTCCAGAGGCGTAATTTTGTCAAAATCCGGGGGGGGGGGGCAAAGCTGGAGCCAATTTTATCAAATCAAGTGAAAATGATAGTGAAAACTGAAAAATGAGCCGTATATTACCATAGAGGCAAAGATATACTAAAAAAAACTGACCTGTTTCTCTGGATACTTGAATTATGCTGGCTTATCTTAGTTTTGACAAGATTTTTTGCAGAAACTAAATTTCTGCTGGGGGGCTAAATAAGGTCGGAGGGAGGGGGAGGGGCAAACCTGGGGCTGGAGGAGGCAGTTACCCCCCTGCCCCATAAAAAATTACGCCCCTTTCTACATCCTTCCTATAAATTCCACCATCAGCAATTTCCGAATGGCACTAAAAGTACTCTTTACAGTGACGTTTAATGGCTTATTTGACAGCTATTTTTCATATCTACGTGATGTTTATCAATTCTACCATCCGTAAGTGTGATATACCACTAAAAACAACACTTTTAATATCACTTCTTAAATAGAAAAGCTTGGAAGTATAAAACGATATCGTCATTGTAATTGTTATGGTCCAAAACCTTTAACCGGAGGTTTTTCAAGCGCCCCTCCCGTATGTTCATCCTCCAAGCCCCCTTAATAAGCTACGTAATTCAGATACATGAACTAATATATCAAAATTAGATTATTAGAGGTTTGGTTCTGTTGGTAAAGCGTTCGACTTGAAATAAAGTGACTTGCGTTCGACTCTTGCTGCTTTTTTTTTTTTCAATCATGGTTTTCCCCCTTCTATACGATCATTTTCAGATATTTTCACGGTTTTTGTAAATGTGATGCACTCATTTTTTTAACGCATGTCCCAGGAAGGTATTTGGTCAAGCATTTTGATTCAAAAGGGAATAGAGGTCATCCAGTCCATGGTTGGTAACGACATTCTGAGTAGATCACTAAATCCTAACCCCAACGAGTGGCATAATTTTGTCAAAATCCTGTGGGGGCGGGGTCAACGTTGGAGACAATTTTCCCAAATCAAGCGAAAATGACAGAAAACTGAAAAACAAGCCGTATAGTAATAAAAAAGGTAAAGATGTACTAAAGAAAAATGACCTGTTTCAGTGGATGCTTGAATTATGCAGGCTAATCTTTGTTTTGACATTTTTTGGAGAAACTAAATTTAAGATGGGAGGGGGGGGGGTATGGGGTCTAGAGGAAAACTGAAGTCTGGGAGGGAAATTTTCCCCCTGTGCCCCATAGCAAATTACGCCCCTGACCCCAATCCCCTACCACTTAGTGGTTGGAGAAGTGTAGACATGTGGTTCTGGAGCCACTCAAAGTTGTATATTAAAAGAAGGATTACTTATTGTTATGCTTACTTATTCAAATTATTTATTCGGTAATTCCACCGTAATATTCTCTCCATACATAAAATTGTGCATCCAAAGAGGAAGAAAGATAAATGAAAATAGTTCTCTAAGAGAATTCAGGTAATTCTTCCCAAAATTTGTGAAAGAAAAACAAACTTAGTTTATAATACCATATATCGTACCTACACTAGAAATAATTATTTTTTGAAATTTCCATTCATTTCTGAATAATGAGCGGCATTTTTATTTAGGGACAGATCGAATAAATCCCTAAGGCTAAAGGCACATTTCTGTTGAGCTGGTAAAATTTTCCGCAAGCATGTCGATACATAAACCTGTCCGCTCAGTTAAGCTTTTGTGTCGTAGCTACTCGCCTGGAGCTACTTTCTTAAGTGTTACTAAATTTAATTTTTAAAACAAAGAATTAAAGATCTATTTTTTTTTTTTTTATTTTTTTTTTACAAAAAGAAACGGTACTATGTTTTGATTTTTTTTTTCCCACTCTAAACATTTTTTTCCTTCAATTCTTGTACGGCTTCTTAGTTCTGCTCCTAAATAAGTGTTGAGATGTGGGAAGATTGGAGGTGATTAGAAATTATTAAAAAAAAACCAGAAAGTTTTCAACTGAAACTAAGGACGGACCAACACTAAAACTTAAAACGAACAGAAATTATTCCGTATAAACAAAAGAGGTCATATCAGTATTATTTCTAAATAATATTTTAATCAAAAACGAGCGTAGATTAATTAAAAAAAAAAAACAAAGTTTTTCCGAGGGAAGTATAGAGCGAAGTTGAAACCTTAAACGAACAAAAATTATTACTTCACAGCCTATCTAACATAAATCAATAAAACCAATGCAAATTAAACAACTGGTGATATTTCCCTATGTTTGTAACATTACAGAAAACTTTCATTTTACTGAAAACACAAAACAATATAGGAGTTTTGGTACGGTAAAAGTAAACATTTTAAGGACACTTTTAACAGTATTTTTAGATTGTTGCTTTATTTTATTTTTTTCGTTTAATTTGGCATCACTTCTGAACAATGAGCTAAATTCAATGATCGATTGTCGTTTTGGATCTGCTTTCATGATTATTTTGTAGACGAGTTCGAAGTGTCACTACAGACTCGCTTTAGAATTTTTATCATAACTTAATATTCTCCGTTTTATAGAGAGAAATAACTGGATTTCCAGAGTTCTTATTACGGTTGATATGTTCTTCATTTCATGTAATATTAGGTGAGACCAAGATGTTACACCTGATAAATCAATCCATTATTTTGTATGCTGTGTAATCACTTTAAACTTAAAATTTTTCTGCCTACGTTTTTAAGATAATTTTAATTATATACTGAAAGTTACTGATATCACAGCTCCTGTAGGACTATGAAAAGCGTTATAGATTAGTTTGCTGTTGTGAGGCTACGTATTTACTTTTGACTCCTAAATCAATATTCTCGTTTTTTATACTTGGCTTTTGTGTTTTCAGTAAAGAGCTAGTTTTCTGTAATGTTACAAACATAGGGAAATATCACCAGTTGATTTATTTGCATTAGTTTTATTGACATATCTTAGATAGAATATGAAGTAATAATTTTTGTTCGTTTTAAGTTTCAACTTCACTCTTTACTTCCATCAGAAAACCCTTCTTTTTAATTAATTTCGAATAGGAAAGAGTGCGAGGATTATACTTTTGAATGGAACAGGCAGAGTTGCCACTCAACAGGTTTTTTTGGTACCACCTTGGGTGGCAAAATAGTGTCACTTTCGTATAAAAAAGTGTCATTTTTCAAAAATTTGCCGCTCGGGACGCTTCGCGTCGCTCGCGCTGGTATCAACAACCTTTTTAAATAATTGAAAATATTGGCCAGTCCGCTCGGGATCACCTCCGCACGGTTTTCCGTATCTTTAAATTGTCCAGCACGAAAAGACGGCTCTAATTTCATCTATCAACTATAAAAAAGTAATATTGAGTTTTTACTTAGGTGGTGCTAATTCATCCACTTTGCACAGCATTTCTACTTTTGTCAACTTCCCCCCCCCCCCCCCCCCCCTTCCTAAAAACCCGCTAGAAAAACGTAAACGGTGCTTACTGCATAATATGGAAATTCGTCCCACAGAGTAATTTCTTCTTTTTTTTTCTGAGCAGTCTTTGCTCATAGAAGGCAAAAGGAACGAAAAAAGAAAAGAGGAAAAGCCGTCAGTTTCTTTTTCTATTGAGAAAACGAAAAAAAGGGACAGCTATACTTGTCTACATTGAGATTTTTTCATCCAGTTTTTCCACAAAATGGACTATCTAGACTATTACAGTGCGTTCGTGTACTTCAAACGTTTCTTTTCTCCGAAATACTGAAGAGAATGTCAGGAACATAAAATAGCAGCTATTGATGACCCTATGATAAATACAACTAATAATCGATCAGACGCTAACTCTTTTAAATAATTTACTTGGCAAAAACTTTAGGATATCCTTCTGCTGAGGTATATGGGAGACAAAACTTAAGGAAATTATGACTTATTACACTCAAAATTTCGTGACCAGAAAAAACCCAAAAGGAGGAAGTGCGTCCAAATTCAATGTATGAAATAATGCAGCAAACGTTTAATACCACCAAGGGTTTAAAGAAGAAATATGACAAATCCAAATGGGAATATGGCTTTTCTTACTCTTTCCTTCTTTGAATTGCGGTCGATCTTCAACTTGTACTACATGAAAATTGGATTTGGACCCACTCAAGAATTGCGACCTGCTTGGCTGTTTCATCATCTACGAGCCTACGAATTATTGCAAAAATTACGAAATAGTGGACAAAAAATGGCTTCAATAAGACAGCTATATCATCTAATCTGTTTATCCCAACCTGAATAGAATTAGTTTCACGAGAACTCCCGGTAAATTTTCTTTCTAATGTCTCCAGGGACTAGAGCATAGGAATAGTCAACGAGTATTTTAAGTATCAATATGAAAGCACCTTTCTAATAAAAAAACGAGCATTTAGAGTATCCGTATGAAAGCAAATTTACAATCAAATATTAGTGGGAATGAAATAACTAAAATGAGAAAGTGCGTCAGAATTCAATTTAAGTAAGAAAAAAAAAAGTGAAATTAGATTGTAATTTTGCTAATGATTGCATTGGATTTAAGATAGTGGAAGTTTTGTTATCATTTCAGTTTTTAGTATGATGGTTATGTATGGCCATTCATTCGTTCATTGCCGAGGGTTGAAAGAAGAAATATGAAAAATATGAACGGAAATGTTAGAGCGCATTTTTGCGTCACTGAAGAGGTCACTGGAGGTTCTTGCGGTACACCAGGGAGCTCAGTGGATGTCTTTGCGTCGCTGAATCGTTGTGTGATGTCACCAGTGGGCTTTTCAGTCAATAGGCTTGAAGAGCTCCAGTCACTGAAATCATGAAAAGACGCGTACTGTTAAGCAGTCATAGGCCCAGTGACTGGTTAACATAGTAACGGCTATTAACATAGTGGCGTAAAAATGCGCTCTTAGATTTTCTTGCTCTTTTCTTCTTTGAATTGTAGTCGACCCTCAACTAATAAAACATAAAAATTGCATTCTGACCCACTTAAGAATTGCAAACCGCTTGACTGCCTTATCATCTACGATCTTACAAATTATTGCATTAACACAAATTAGTTGAACGAAACAACTGAAAACAATTGAAGGCTTCTCCACCACATTGCAGTTAACTATGTGTGTCTGTCTTCTTCATTGCTAAGTATTTTGTACCGAAGATCACTGGGTATGATTAATGTGATGAAGAAACATAAGGTTTATGATTAATGTTATGGAGCATTAACATAGCAATAGAGCGTTTCTGGATCTGAAAACAGACAGATGGAAAAATGAAAGAAAAAAGGATATTGATGCATATCTACATTGACAGTTTTTCTTCCGTTTTTTTAGTCTGAAAAAATTTCTTTTTTGTAAAAAAGTGCTCTTAGAAAAAAAGTGCCACTTTTGCTAAAAAGTGTCACATAAGTGTCACGTTTTACCGAAAAGTGCCATTTTCAAGAAAAAGTGCCAAAAGTGACACGAAAGTGTCACCGGTGGCAACCCTGGGAACAGGTACGGCCTGCAAAAGTGACCAAAGGCCCAGCCTCTCCCCTCAAATTCTTATCTACTCTATTGTTTTGCAGGAATGCCTTGTTATTTCATATCTCACCTGCTTTTGCTTATGGACATGCGCACCTGCTACTTAATCCGCCCCGGAAACAAGTTCCTGCGTAAGTTGATGATGCATTCAGCGTAGAAAAATAGAATCGGATGTTGAATGTGCACAGAAAAACTACTTTTAAAGAATCTTGTAACTCAAACTCAACTGTTTGTACGTTTTACCGGCTTAAAACCTAAGACAGAAGAGCTGATCATTTGGGCACTCTTGAAACAAGAAATAATGTGATTGACTACGAAAATGTCATTGATTAACCCATATTAGCCAACAGTGGTGTCAACCCCAAAATATTCTAGGGGGGGGGGGGAATTGGTACTGTTGCATTATGCGGGCACTGCTATATATTGTACAAGGAAACCAATCACGAAACCTGTCAAACAGGCTATTTGCAAGAGACCGCTATAGATAAATGATTGCAAAGCCGTGGTGTCTAAATGAGTTACAATATTTAAACGATTGTTTTTTGGAGCTTAAGGGGGGGGGGAGGTACCTAGGTTAGGTTATGTATTTAATATATGGTATGCCCCCCCCCTCCCTAATGTGCAAATATTAAGCCCAAATTTGTTTATAAACTATTATATATTCATCTTATTTTATTTTATTTCATAAGCATTAACCAAACTTGACTTCTTCAGCAGTGCCCGCATAATGCACCAGTACTGGGGGAGTTTTCAAAATGTATGGGGGGGGGGGGGGTAATTTTTCCCATTTTTTGATGGGAGTACCAAAATATTTTAAAATGAAAATACCGAAAAAGGTATTTTTAAAAATCTGGAAGGGTCGGCAAAAAAATCTGGGGGCAAATTATATGAAATAAGCTCAATGTTATTGTTATAGCCTGCAGAAGAAACTACCATTTATGTGCCATTGACCCGATTAAAATATTTTTTTTTTTTTTTTACGAAAAACCTAATTATCATTTGTTTATCCTAAAACTTAAGCCGTCATTGAACATATATGCTCAAAAACATTTCAAATAAGATGGAAATAGTTACGAAGTGTTGGCTATTAAGTGACCCGGGGATGATGGTGCTGTCAAATATATAGTATGAAATAGGTCAAAAATTATCCATTTGCTTCAAAAACAACGAATTAATCACACTCAGAGTGATCATTCACTCTCCGCCCCTGCTGTACATCTTGGAGTGTCACTTCCACCTTGCGTGGTATTTTTCAACCACACCATGGCTTTTCGCATCACCTAATGGCACACTTCCATCCCGGGTTGCGTGTGTCATCTGGTTTAACAGGATTTTGGAAAGTAGGCAGCCCTTCATCCCTTGGTTGTTGGTCTAAAAGTAGCGTAAAGGTGGCAACAGAATTTTCAAAATATTGGGTATTACTGTCGAAGCAAATTACATGGATCAAGCAAGAAACATATATGTATTGTTTTACGAGCCTAAACGGCCTATCTGACATGTCTTTCAAACGAGTCTTGGATGTTTATACGTTTCACTGGTCGCATTTATAAAAACATGTTTACTTCTAGAGAGATGGATTAAGATTGCGGCAAAATTAAGTACTGCTACACGTACTTGTACCACAAGGGTGAATTGGTCGAAATCTTCATGATTTGTCCTTCAATTTCCTACATTTTTGAAATAAAGTGCTCGAGGGGTCGCTCTGTCTTTGTCTCTCAGAAATCGTTTACACCGGGTGGCATGAGCCAAGCGTTGCGGAACTGTGTGGTAGTACACATAGCGTTCCGAAATGTGCATCAGGTGGTGGAAAGTCAGCCCCCCTCGTATTTGCTTCTATTTTTCTTAAGGTTGGAGCCACCAAAACGGGTACTGTTGCATTAGCTGGTACACGCGCAAAATAGATGCTAAAGGAAACCTAGTCAAACGGGTATCTTTCAAAATAAAATTGGATCGCAAGCCGTCGTTTGTCATTCCGTTTACAATATTTAAAACTATTGTTTAACGGAGTTTATGGGGGAAAAGTTACCTAGGTTAGGTTACGTATTTAATATATGCTACGCTTTACGCCCCCCCCCCCCCCTAATGTGCAAACATACAGCCCAAATTTGTTTCTAAGCTATGATATTTTCCTAATATTTTGTTTTATTTCATTAGCATTAACCAAAATTGACTTCTCGCGTGTGTACCAGCTAATGTAACAGTACCCCAAAATGTTAATCCCCCTGAATAAATTCGTACGTGAGTGACTGCTACCACAAAGCCTACCTAACTTAATCGTATACACTATGCACTAACCAAAGCCACGTGGTATGACCTAATTTAGGAACACACATTAATTTTTGGAAATCCCCTCATTTAAATTCACGAACTATATTTCCCACGATAAGTTTAAAACCGTTGTTCAGTTTCCTGTAAAATTGCCGACACTTAGGCCTAGGAATACGCCCTTTTGTTTTTAGAATGACAATAGACGGTATAAAATACAAGTGACGTTGAACGCTGCCAACGGAAAAGTTTTAAGAACTAAGAACCCCCCCTCCCTTGTAAGTGCCTTGCTCCGGCCATTTGTTGCAAGGCTATTAGAATACAATTTTCATACCAGTTCGAGGAATTGCAGGAAAACTGACACTCAAATACCTAAAAACATAGGCAAGGAGGCTTCGGGGCCCAGCTCCTCCCCCGAGGCCACAGAATTAGCCGGATTTTTGGGCTTTTCTTATTCGAACTATCCCGCTAAATCCGTCCCCCTAAAGAAAAGAAAATGCGTACGTACCCAGGGTTGTCACCAGACCAAAAAATTTCGTAACGTCCAAACTCTTTAAAACGTAACTTTTGATAGGAAACTCTTTTCAAGGCAGGATGCCTTAATTTCGCTATCAAGAGCGGTACTTAAAGGGGGGAGGGGATATTTGTGGCCTGTATAATTTGAAAAATATGTTTTTACGGAATCTCATTAAAAATCCTCCCTCCAACTTTTAAAAGGTGCCTAAAAAGTATACAATAATAACAATTCATGTTTCTTTACCTTCAGGAAATTCCTATTTACTGAACTGTAAGTGCTGCTTCCAGTTTACCTGCACAACAGAAAGACACCCCCCCCCTCCCCGATGCGTGTATATAACCCCAGGCTACTATTTCGCTTATTTTGTTGCTGTTATTTTTAATTGTCATTATTGGTATTTTAAAACCGAAAATTGATGAGTAATACCTACAAAATAAAAGGCAAATCAATAAACACAGGACAATTTAGAGTTTTTCAGAAAAGAAGATAACCAACTAGTTTTTTTATTGTTAAATTTCAATAAAAAAAAAACGAGATTAATAAATTCAGCTTCTTAAAAAAAAAACCAAAAAATCATTTTAATCATTCCTTTCCCGTCTAACATTTTAGATTGACACGGTCCCAATCTCATCTCCTCCATCTTACAGTCTACGAAGGTACGTAACGTACCTTCGTAGACTGTGATTTTTTTATATATAAATATAAAAAAAGAAAGGACAACGTGACTTGTGGATTTTTTAACTACTGTGCTAAAGATGACCAGAATGTTCGGTCATAAAATTTCTAAAAAAGAGAAATAAGGAAATGGTACATTTTGGAAGAACAGAAAAATTCAAAATTTCCGAAGAGCCAAATGCCCTCTTTACTAAATATTTGGGATGGTGTAAAAGCTTTACAGTTTAACAAAAACAAAAACAAAAAAATCGAAAAACGACTGCTTCAGGCTTGAAGCTTAACCCAAAGCTGTGTTGATTGGTATGAAAACAATCACAATATGGGAATAGGAGTTCCTAAGTCACGGATAAATACCGTTCACGATAATTATCAGAGCCTGTATTATTCCAAATCGGGTTAAAGGACTAGACAGTCTAGGGATGTACGCAAGGGATCCTGGGGCCTGGGCTCCCCCAATATCGAAAGTTTTCTGAACTTCCAGGGACTTCTAGTTCAAATTATCCATTTTCTCATTTTTACAAATTTTATTTTTAAAACTGGAACTGGCTTGTGAACGTTTCGCACAACCACAACGTTTCAAATTGAAAAAGCATCAGATTGGGAATATCTCCAAATATATCAAAAACACAATAATTATATATAATGGTTCCTTAGGTGGGGGAGGGGGAGGTAAAATAAAGCAACCATTACGAATGATATGGGTAAGTATTTTAAAATGTAGATAAGTAAATTTCAAAGTTCATAGTGCTTCTTTTAGAAGTGGCCATTTACATGGGTGATGCCCTGTTTCTTTTCATAGACTATTTATTTTTCAAAGAATCCTTCTTTTCTGAAGGTTTCACTTAGCACAACTTTTTTTCAGTTTCTGAGAAACCAGAGCTGTGATGTGGAGAAGAGGTCTCATTCATGTAAACCAGCTCAGCAGCTTCCCAAGTTAACAAAAACTTACCTTTTTTTCAACTATTACAAAATAATTATTTTCCAAAATAACTTAAAGATTTAGACAATCTTACTAACCTGAAGAAACTCACATGTTACGGCCCTATTAAGTCCTTTTTTAGTGACACATCTTTGAGACTGAATCGACACGGCTTATATCAGTACAAAAATACTGAATTGTACCACATTGTATCATATTTTGTAAAATGTACCAAAATGGTGCAATTGTAGCGCTGTTGGCAACACTGGATTTAGTTTGCCACTTGGTTTTCCATCGGAAACATTTGTCATTGCGCGTGCGCGAATGCAGGGCCATAAAGCTTGTGTGGTTTTACATGTGTGTCAAAAATATTCAATGGAGAGTATACGACCTTTTACTACTGCATATTACCTTTACTGTGGCCCACTGGTACTTAATATTGGCTAGGCAAAGATACAGAAGTGTAATTGACGTTCAACAGGGAGCTCCGGAAAATAATAACTTCGGCAAGTGTAAGAGTCCTAGCCACTCTTTGCTGTTCATTATTTTTTTTTTAATGTCTTCGTGCATTACATGTCACTTGGCCAACTTGGAAATGTATGTTTGCATTGTTTATCGCGCACAACGCTTCGCTCTGACTTGACTTTCAGCGGTAATCATGAGTGGGTGTTTCTTCGTCTTTTTTCATTTGTTGTGTTTATGAGCGTTTTTTTTTTCTTTCTTTCTTTCTCCATCGCCAGCCATAAAGCCTTTCAGGGAGCATATGATGGTGTATTTGCTTTTATTTATTAAATTTATGAGCTCTTTTTATTAGCCGTCCTAGCCGATTGATTAGCACGCTAGACTTGAAAGCCTTAGCTGTGAAGACAAGGGTTGGGGTCCTGGTTATTTTGTTAAGAACAAAGGTTAGTGGCGTGACTCTGTAAGCTCACCGAGAGTCGACTTAGCTCTAAATAGGAACCTATAGAAATCTGGGGAAGGTAAACAGAAATGATTTGAACAAGACCAGGATGGCTCGCCTCCAGCCCCCCTCCCATTGTACCTCCTGGGTGAAGGATTATGAAACGAGATCAGCACCGCCGGTAGGGACTGTAAAATCCAATGCCATATTTTTTCGCTTTTTTTAATCTATTTATCTCTGGTCCACGTAGTTAAATAAGAAACAAAACCAAAACCGGAAATTTGGGTATTATTAAAACTTTGCTCCTATTTTTCAGGTCTAGTCAGGATCATGAAGCATTTAGATCTGAAACAAGTCTTAAAAGCAAATACAGAGCATGATGATACAACGGCTTATTGCAGATGTGTTAAAAGTTCTTAGTTTGTTCAATAAGACGATAACAGTATTGTGCATTGCTGGATTTAACAGTTGAATAGGAATTTAAAATTATTTTGTTCAATTTTTGTTCATATTCTTTATTGTTCCGTTGTTTGAATTATTTTTTATTCATTTCAAGGAGTGTTTTAGTGAATTAGCAGTGGTATGATATAATTACGTGTGATGAAATAAAACAATGTTATTGTACAGCTCAAGTGGTATATCTATCTACATAGAAGGGGTGCCTTTTCTTCGAGGGGTTCTTATTTTAAAAGGAAGACGTTTGGTTTTAAACGTAACCAGGGTGATGATTTGGCGTTTAGCCCCTCTTTTTTACTCTTAAACGCTTTAAAATAACGGCCCTTTGGAATGTATATATATTCAACGCAACACAAACCAACCCAAAGTTCATCATAGTACAAAGCTGTGGGATCTTCACGGCTCAAGTACCTCAAGAGTACTACCCATCAAGGGAAAATGCCTAGTGATATGGAAGTTAGAACTGGAGTCCTAAGAATTTCCAGTTGCGGCTTAAGCCACTGCACTGTTACAAGGCTGACGGTGGTTGGTACTGGCCCATTAACAATGATATTTTACTAATATCGAGATTTAGTTAGTGCTAATTTGAACCAATGAGATTTTTCCAAAATTTTCTGATTCGCTTATATCAGCACTACCTAGATCTCGGTATTAGTTAAATCTCTTTGTGAATGTGCCTTAACGTAAACAATGAGTGGCTAGACAAAACATTACTTCCACATTCCACTATACCCGAATGACAATTGTTTTTTTGTTAATCTCACGAAAATTAATACTCATAATGCACGAACATTAATGCGACACTTAAACCGTTAATTTTCTAGATAGTTTTTGGGGAGATCTCGGACACCCAATTTTCTTTCGATGACATTCGGGAATTATAGAAGCACTGGTCCAAAATAATGGGGGCTCTGGCGTAATCCCCCCCACGCCTGGAAAATTCTCCCCTCACGTAAAATCTAGAAGCCAAAGGGAAATTGAGACGAACAAAAGAATGAAGAAAAGAAAAGATTCTTGAATATTCTTCCTTTATTCCAAAATAAACGTAGAATATATGGTGAAGAATATCCTATAGAATATATTTTATGTTTTATTTCTTTTCATTTGTTTTTTTTTTTTGGGGGGGGGGGCTGAGGGTTGAATTATCATAATAGGGCAAGATAAAGGCTAAATAAATTAATTTGCTTGCTTATTTGAAATTAGGACTTCTGTTCATCTTAGATTTTCTTGATCCTTACTCACGGTTTGACTCCATGTTATTGTATATATATATATATATATATATATATATATATATATATATATATATATATATATTATATATATATATATATATATATATATATATATATATATATATATATATATATATATATATATATATATATATATTATATATATATATATATATATATATATATATATATATATATATATATATATATATATATATATATATATATATTATATATATATATATATATATAACGCCCTTTAAAGGTACTTCGACAGGAAAACCGTCTGATATAGGCAAAGTGGACGCATTTTGATCAAAAAGTGTGATGCATTATAGATGTCGATGTCAGACAGTGCTTCCACTTTTGATTTTTACAAGTCTTCAGGATTATTTCCCTTTAGCTGCTTAATTTTGCATATAGGGGTTATTTTTCGGGGGGAGGGGGGGGGGGGGGGGGGGGGGTGGAATATGCCCAGTACCTAAATAAAATACCTCCCCGGAACAGTTTTGCGTTTACACTACCCAGATGATGGATGGGTCTGCAGCCTCATTTTCCTTCCACCTAATGTCATAAGATTTCCTCTGGAAAGTTGTCGTTCCTTTTCATAGAGTCTGCCTGTTTGAGCTTCATTTCTTTTTCTTTGGAAAGGAGTAATTTCCTGTGTACATGTCTAGCTTAGAATACATCAAACTTTAAATAACTAGCCCTCCAGATGAATTTTATTCTCTATCTTTGAAGACTGTAGTTATTAAACTTTGTTGCAACTTTCTCTTTTATAAAAATAAAAATTAATTTGTAACGGATAAAATAACGAAACGTAAATGGCTATTGTTAAGTGAAATTCTGCTACAGACAAGATCTGATCAGCCAAGTGAGAAAAAAAAAGCAAAGAAAAAAGACATGAATACGATTTAAGTTTCTTATTGTAGAAGTGTGAATTGAAATGAAGAAGGATTTTTTTTTTTTTTTTTTTTTTTTTTTGAAATTATGTTTTGATCTGAGAGAATTTCGAAAATAATACTCACCAACAAAAAAAGAAGAGCTGATAAAAAAAAAGAACTTAACAAAGCTTTATGGAGGTATGGCGAAGGTAAACTTCACTTGTAATTCTAAATCGCAAAAACTGTAAGTTTATTTCTTAAAGTATGCACCTGACGGACCTAATTACATGCAGTGATTTCTAAAATCCTGAGGATGGTGACAAGATGGGAGAATTCATCCAAACTAATCCGCTGGCAGGGATAAACCCATCTTGATGAATATCATTCTTGATCACCTGAAATTGACTTTTTTTTTGTGCTTTTCACCCTTTTGTTGAAACTTGATCTCATAATGCTTAATCAAACGCCATTGACTAATTACCTTATTATTTTTTCTTGATGCAGGGATTTCTGAGATTATCTTTCGTCCTTTTTTTGTGTACAAAAACAAAGTTAAAAGAAATTTTGGGGGCTACAGATTTTAGTGTCCAAAATACTGATTAGTAGAATAATAAATAAAAATACATGTCAATTGCTTTCAATGTGTCCGTCACTTAAAAACCTTCCATTTAAAAGACTGAACTCTTCTCTCATAAAGCGTTTAAATACGAAGAAACTCGCATTTTGAAGGAAATGCAGTTCACACAAAATATCATTGAAAAGGATATTAAAACTCTTGGCAAAGGAATTGCAGAAACTAATATACAACATTCTTAATATATTGATGAACAACACAAAAGAAGTAAGTCAATCTGCATAAAAAAAATGGTAAAAACACAGAAAGAACGAAAAGGCATAGATGTCAAAGGAAAAAGGACGAATAAACCGGTTTGTCTTCATTCTACCCCGGAATTCTACCCATTAGACAGGTAAGCAACACAAAGAGGTTGAAGGTAGAAGAAAACGGAGATATAAATAAAAAAAGAAGAATGCAACTTCAGGTAAAGGATTATATCCATCGGATTTTTTCTTTTTTTTACGATCAGCCATTTCAATGATCATCGAAGGTGCATATGTAACAGAAAAAAGTACGTACATAAAGAGGGCACATGTAATAAATTCTTTTCTAAATCAACTAATGTAGCAACATTTTACACCTCCTCGTATGTTTTTTAGCGAGAAAGGGAGAGGGAGGACCGCGTCCCACTCCCGTGATCCCCATGTCCCTTAATTACTTTTTGCCATAAGCTATTGGTGTGTTGTTTACAACTAATCAAAACTTGCTAATATTTATACCAGGGGCGTCAATTAACCGAAATGTAGGAGGGATGCAAAATATAATTTAGTAAATCTAGAGGAGGGGAGGATTTTTTTTTGTTTAATTCAAAAAAGTGTTTTTAATTGAAAATACAAAAAGGTTTTTTTTTTTAATTTAAGGGAGAGAGGCAGAAACCCCGATGGAGGGGGGGGGGGGGGGTAATCCCCCCGTCAAGGCGCCGGACTGATACCAACATTTACAAGTCTTGGTCGTTTGATTTTTAATTAACTAAAAAAGTAGTTAAGTACTCAAAGTTGCAGAAATATTCATAGATAAAATATCGTCTCTTCCTTTTCCATTTATAGAACTTTAATTCTAATGGACAAAATAAACCACTTACAAAAATGAATATACAAACTACACAAACACTAGATTTATTCAAACAGCAAAAAAGGCACATAATATCACCTTGAGGAATATTAACAGTAAAAACACTGATGTTCATTTTGTACATTTAAAATCAAATACTATAACTCTATAAATGCTAGTTACAGGAAAGAAGATGGCACTCTTTATGGAGGGGGTCCTTGAGACTCTCCACAACCAGATTTTTACCATTTCTCCCGATCTTTTTTATGATTCGCCTGATTTTGCAGATTTTGGTTGCCCCTCCCCAGATTAATTCTTGCGTACAATCCTGATCACTATAATAACAACGTCAAAGAAATGAACTTGACATTTAAGTACTTGAATGGTTTTTTAAGTATTTTAATTTTTTGGCTATTCGTTGAAACTATCTTTTTAATTAGTAAGTGCTAATGAATTGTTTATCGCTATTTAAGATACTGGTATAAAAATGTATCGACTGATCTGTGTAAGTACTTAAGCACTCGAATTAGCAGCCATAAGGATGATGTCAAATGAGATGTCAATTTAAGTGTAAAAATTCAGATATGAGCTGAACATTTGGGTAATTCATAAAGGCGTTATTCGAGGCGGTAATTCGAGAAACGTTATTTGACTTTTTTTTCAAATCAAGACGTTAAGCCTATAGTCATAAAACGGTTTGTATCACCTTTCTCGCTCACAAACAAAGTTTGACAAGGAAGCTACTGCATTTTAAACCACATTTTTTGCGACAACAAAATTTCACTCTCTAAAATTCATTTATTATGTTTTTGCACGAAGAGTAGGCCTATTGGTTTTTTTTTTTTTTCTTTTACTATTGCTACACCTTTTTTAGGAGTTTTATTCTTTCTTAATTTAGTTTTTATTATTTTTTTTTTACGAAGAATACTTGTTTTCTTTTTCTTCTTTAGTATTACTCCACTTTCCTTACGAGTTTTATTCTTTCTTAAATTTAGTTGTTTTTTTTTTTACGAAGAATATTTGTTTTCTTTTTCTTCTTTTCTATTACTCGACTTTCCCTTTCCTTACAAGTTTTATTCTTTTTTGTGTGTCAAAGTTCTTGTTTTCCTTGGCTTGTTTCTATTACTTTGCTTTCCTTTTTTCTATGAAAGGAAGAAGAGAAAATTATTGTTATATTATACGTTTACTGGTTTATGATAATCTGAGTAATCTAGGCTTATTCTTTATACTTTTCGAATGCTTATCACTTTTGAAAGGAGACTGGCTTAGACAATATATTTTAGAATAAAAATACAGCCTATAACACTCTTCAGAGTAGAGACTTTACGGGGAAGAAAGAGATGCATCCCTCCCCGACATCCCTTCATGTTTTTTTTTTTAAATTTAGGATCCCTATACATAAAATACAATAGGGAAATGAGGTATTTTCTTGATTAAAAAAATTAAGGACAGAGGAAAATACATAAGGATAATTTTTGATAAATCATAAACTTACTGTTTTCAAATTTATATTTAACTCATTGAGAACACCCCTGAAAATTCTTAGCGGAATGAAAGGCACACACGAAGATTTTTTTTTCCATGCGCATTTCAGAGTACCCTTGTCTATTAGAGAAGGATATTTTGTTAAACTGGACAATTTTTTTACGGATTGGGGATGATCGTCTATGTATGTGTCATGGAGCGGAGGTGATTTTCTTAATTATTTTTAAATAAGCGCAGATATAACCAATTTAATTAGAGCCAAATGCCCGAAATACCTAATGCAATGAATAAAAAGGTAAAAAAAATCTATTGTCTGGATTATTTAAATAGAGCACTTTACCCTTTTCATTGAGTTAAGGTTAATTATGATGAAAAGATATTGCTTCCTAACCATCGTCAAACCTAAGCGTTATTACATATAATACTATATGGTTTAGCACAAAACAAGAACAGAGCAAGAAAAAAAGCAACAAGACACAAGAATAAAGAAGAAAAAAAAACGAAAAAAAAAAAAAAAAAAAGAAAGAAAGAAAATAAGAAGAAACAAGAACAAAAGCAACCAAATAGGTGATCAAGTCAGCCTTTAAAATCTTGAAAAAATAGTCTACCTGCATTTAAATCAAATACAAATAAAATCAAACTAAAGATAAAAAAAAGGTATAGATAAATACAAATGAAGATAAAGGCATTATTTTTATAAAGACCAAAAGAAAAACCAAGAAACTGACCATTTACACAGATAAATCATTGGCAAGTACCCTTAAAAACATTTTTTTTTTTAGTTTTAAAGCATTCTAGCAAATGATTAAACCTATTCAAGATTTACAGCCTCAATTCTAAAAAGTCAAAAATTTAGAATTAGAAATTCTTTTGTAGATTTAAATTTTTGGAAAAGGATATTATGCATTATTAAACCTTGATAATTCATTAGTGCCATCTGCCATAGAAAACCAGAAATTTTCAAAAAATTATTTTTGACAACTATCCTTGAAAATAATTCGCTTTTTTAGTTCTGGTTCTAGAAAACGAATATACGTATCCAGAATTTACAGTCTCATTTTCTAAAACACTGGACAAATTAGAATAGTCCGGTATTGGTTTTTTTTTTCTCCCACAAATTAGAAAAAATGAAATTTTTTTTTAAACAAGTAAATCCTGAACATTCGCCAGCCCCATTTATCATATCAAAGCTGCAATACAAAAGGGAATAATGCTAAGAGAGTTACCTGCCAGGTAAGATTGATTCTAGTAGATGCTCCAAGGAGCCAACTACACACACTTTTTGAGGTTACTATCTCCTTTCATGAGCATAAATATTAGAATATTATCCATTATTTATTTCATGAAGCAATGTTGTCTCTGAAGAGGGGAGTTTGAGTTTCTTTGAGCTAGCCACCCATACAACTGGAAACTTTCCAATTGTCAAAAATATTGACATGCTACTATGTGCAATAGTTCATACCATGATTTTAATAGCTCAAATAATTAACGGTACTAAACAGTTTATATGAAAAAAAAACAATAGTTAATACTTGATTTGTCAGTCCAACGGTCAGATAGATTTTTTTTTCTGCAAAATGCAGCCCACATTTGCTCAAATTCATTTGTTTTTCTATTGATACTTATCAACGCTAATACCAGAAAATATATAATCAATTGACAATACATTGGAATGATTCTTCCTCTTCTTCAGATTCCGTATATGAAATCTTTTTCGCCTCTGATTCTGCGCACAAGTGTCATGTCACTCACTCTTAACGTTACTCGTTTCCCATGTACCATGGCCATTACAGAATCTTCAAATAATTGTATCATATAACTTTCAGCAGCAGACTGGATAGCCTCTAAACTGTCACGCTGAAATCTAGAAAAAAAAAAAAAAAAAATAGAACAGTCAGAGTTAAATGAGATTCAGTAACTTGTGTTTTTCCATGATTTCTAGAAACAATAACACTAGGAAAATGACGACATTTCAGAGAATTCAAATAAAACGTGCGTTATATGGGAGTCAGCGTTTATCCCCCCCCCCCTGCATGGTTAGTCTCCAATCGGTTTCGACCTGTAAAAAAAGGACTAGAAATCTCAATTTTCGACGTAATGAGCACCCTCCAAAAGGTTCCGCGATAATGAGGTGAGGTGGGGATGAGGAAGGGGCAGTTTATACGAAAAAAATTCTTCTCATTTTGGGGTTTAATGTTGCTCTTTACTTTCATAATAACGGCATAGACCAGACAGATTCCAAGCAATCAAGAGGATTTAAATTAATTAAAAAAATCTGATAACCATATTATAGAGGTTTTTAAAGCGCTTATATGCAAATGTTTGGAATTGCAAAACAACATGGAATTTTCCTAAGACAGTGAAATTTTTTCGACCTTAAAATATTTCGGCTAGTTAGGGAGGGAGGGAGATACCCCAAATTATGCATTTTAATGCCAAAACATTCCAACTCTCACTGAGCCTTCAGATAACTACAGAATTAGTTCTAAGGTAGAGACAAAGGGAGGGTGGAGGTAGAAATTGATGCATAATCCCCAGGGCCGTTGTCCAGGACTTTTGTTCTCCCCTCTTAATTTCTGGGAATATTTGTGGTCTATACTATTATTATGAAAGTAAAGAGTAAAATTAAACCCCAAAATGAGCAGAATTTCTTCCGTATAGGAGAGAGACCAATCAGCTGCTGGGGAGGGGTATTTTCCAGGGGGGTAAATGCCTAAACTTGCGTTATATCATCTCTTGTCAAAAGAAACGTTTTTTATATCATCTTGTATATGAAGAAGCAGTTTTTGTCAAAAAATTGCGTTTTATTTAATTTAAACACCAAAATGAGCAGAATTTCTTCCGTATAGGAGGGAGACTGACCCTTCCTCATCCCCAACTCCGCCTCGTGTCGTAGAAACTTCGGAGGGTGCTAATTCGATCAGAACTTGAGAGTTGTAGTCCTTTTCATACGTCGGACTGGAGACCAATCAGCTGCGGGGGAGGGGAGGGGTATTTTCCGGGGGGGGGGGGGGTTGAGGGTAAAAAGAGTTTGGAGGAGGGCCGCAACCTTTCTCCCGTTTATGATAGGTTTGGATCAAACAGTTCATAGTAAAAAACTGCAATTAAACAGTAACTCTTGTCAATAGAGAACAAAACTCTAAAATACAGGGTTTAAACTAAAATACATATGTCAACAGAATCTACTATTTGCGTATGCTGAATCTGCAATGAATAAACTTTATGCAATGAAAATACAAAATCATTAGCCTTGAATTTGCTCGTCAAAAAGTATTGGTAAATGAAGATTTGCTGAATTGTAGAAAAAGGACTTAAAAATCCCTAACAAGGGCGCGATCTAGATGAGAATTATAGAATGGCATTTAACATGTATGGAAACCTTAGAGCTACTATCCACAAACATATGAAAGTTCTTATTTTTCCAGAGAAGGATGGTCACACATGCGTGTTTTTTTCCAGGGGTGATTACATTGAAGTAGTAATTATAGATTATTGAGTGAAGGCCTATTCGGATAAAAATTTAAAAACTAGTATCCCTTTTAAGTAACAGAGATCACGTCAGAGAAAAGTGCCAATTTCTGGCATTTCGTTTGCTACCGAACAGATATGCTGAAAACTATAGAGAGTATATAACCTTCCAGTCTCAGAAGGCATACAGGGGTGCGGTATAACATTCATCCCTAAGTATACATGAAGTTCATAAAAAATGTACCGATATTATAGAATGCTTGCCTAATAAAAGTGACTAGGCTATCGAGTATCACATACTTGCACCCCAGCTACTAGGGTGCACGAAGGTGGATTCTTTTTTATAGGCTAAGGGGTACTTAAAGCCTCTGAAAGAATTGTAAACATGCGTTTACAAACTTGCCATGGGGTTCCCCCGTGGTTCAGCCCCATTCAATTGATTCATGCTGCATGTCACCCCTATCTTAAATTCACTCCTGATGCAACTAAACACCAACGATCATGCCTTCCTGACGCGCCTCAATTTCATTTAAGTCAACCTAACTAACTCATCAAAATAACTGAACGACGTGTTTTTTTTTTGTTTTCTTTTTGCTGCAAGAGACATAAGTTTGAATTGTATAAAATTTGACTTTATTCAATAGTTGCCTATTGTGTAGTTTTTATTTGATGCTATTTTAAGGAATTTAAAGGGGTATAAAATTATATATATATATATATATATATATATATATATATATATATATATATATATATATATATATATATATATATATATATATATATATATATATATATATATACCACCAGCCATGGGCGACCATAAGCTGAATTCCAGGGGGGGGCAAACTTCATCTAATTGGCACTTTTATGCTATATAATAGAAATCTCAGAACAAAAATATAAAAATAAGGCAGCATCATTCAGCCAGGGGGGGGGGGGGGGGGGGGGGGCTGGAGCCCCCCTGCCCCCCCCCCCCTCCCCATATGGGCGCCCATGCCACCAGCACCAACAAAAATTTGGATTTGAAAAAAAAGTTATACATAAGATTAAAAATAACTTTACATTTTTATTTTGTATAATACCCATGGACAGAATTTCCGCGCGAATCAGACATGGAAGATTTTTTGGTATATTTTCGGGTCCTTGAGGAAATCAGGTTTTAGATGAATATTTTACCATTAAATGTGAGTTAGCTAAACCAAAAGGTTTAATAGAATATTAATGTGGATTGAAAAAGGTTGGTTTTCATGAGGTTGAGCTAACTGAGGTTTAGCTGCACGGGTTGAGTTGGTTTTCAGGTAAGCAGTTGAGCGAATTAAGTTCAAGTTGAATGCGGTTGAGTTGAGACATATAAATGAGCAAATGGGATCAACCAACACGGTCAGCTTCCATTAGAGGTACTTCAAGTGAATTGGAGGACGATTCAGATGGATATAGATTATCTCTTGCTTCCCGTCTAAAAGAATAGGGGTTGACACTAATGAGAGCTGAGTTTCATGGTGTTGCTTCATAAGATTTGGATGAGCATTCAGATGAATATCGATTTAACCTCTTACTTCGCTTTCTTAGAAGAATATAGATATGGATTAATATAGGATCAAGCGTATGAGGGGATAAAAGCCCACCTCTTATTCTGGAAAAAACAGTTCATTTACGAAAATTCAATTTTGTTTTGAAGAGCAAATGCACTAAATGAGCCCCCTTTTTCGAGGCATCGTTTATACAATAGTAAAAACTTAATATTTAGAGAGCTGGTTGACTGAGTGGAAGTGACTTCACATGACTGGTTGACTGTGACTTCACTGAGTGACTTCACATCATATTCTAATATAACCTTTAATATGGTATAGAAAGGAGGAGAAAATAAATTAAAAAACTAGTGTTTTCAAATGAAAGAAAAGAGCGATATCAAAATTACGACAGAGATAAATTATCCTGTATATGAGGGGGGGGGGGGAGTGCTTCCTCCGTCCCCGCAACCTCCTGCTCTCTGCACTAAAGTATGACTTATACCTCAACACTTAAGAAAAAAAATCTCTAAAACGAAGACAATAGAAATGGAAAAAAAGGATTGTACCCCTTGACTCAAAACTGGAAGTATAAAAAAAAATTGATACACCGTTGATTTAATCAGTAAAATTTTCAGTCCAAATATTTTGAAATAAAAGTATAGCAAAGGACTACTAAGGAGATAAGTATCGAGGGAGGGAGGGAGGGGCCATGCCATACGGCCCCGGATTCCTTTATTGAAAAATACTCGTTGGTAAGGGGTATGGTTTAAATGTATACTGATCATACGATGAAAATCCTAATCCAAATTTTCTACGATAGAAAGTAATTTTGTTGAATTAACCATAAAAGTCGACATTAGACCCATTCTAGTAAACAGAGCGCCCGCCTGCAAAATTCTTGTATGAACAAAACTTATCACAAAACCAATGCTACCACTATTAACAATTCACTGCAGAACAAAGCCACCTGAGCCACGCAGCTACGCACGCTCCTCCTCCCCCATAGCCAACTGATGTATCAATATCTATACCTACCGACTTAAATCAGAGGTGCTATAATCATAGGAGTCATCTTCAATAAAATTGAGTCTGAAAAACCAGAATTTCTTTGAGTTAATATGATTAACCACAAGCCGTGGTCTTTTCCTCGTATAAACTGAAACCTCTTCAATGGTTATACTAAAATTACACTCTGGGGTTTTTGCACTAAAGCCATGATCGAAAATTTCTCACAGCTATTGCAAAGACAATTGGAGTACAAATAACCCCTAACTTGAGAATGGCATATACTTTTCAGCTAAGACAGCCCTTGTGGCAAAAGCTGTACGAGCCACAACATTCAAGCTAGAGTAATGTCAGATGTATGTTTGCTTGTTTATTTTTCTTTGCTTGCAGTTCTTTTGTGTTATTTTTTCATAGTCAGCAGGGACAAAATTATTGAATTATTTATTTACATATATATATATATATATATATATATATATATATATATATATATATATATATATATATATATATATATATATATATATATATATATATATATATATATATATATATATATATATATATATATATATATATATATATATATATATATATATATATATATATATATATATATATATATATATATATATATATATATATATATATATATATATATATATATATATATATATATATATATATGTGTGCGTGTATATCCTTCAACAAGTTTTTAGTCCCTCCCCCCCTCTCTTGAAAACGGCTCTAAAGTATGCAGATCAAGCCTTATAGCATGACGTAAATGCCGAAATGAGTTGGGTCTTTATTCATCGTGAGCTGATGTTGACTTGAGTGTAGATGCGAGTACTGTTTTTTGTAGATCAATTATCAGCATATGACTTTTTTAAGTAACAAAAGCAGTCAAGCCACAGAAAAGTGGCATTCTCAAGTATTATGTGTCCCAAAACATCAATATTTCCCCAAAGAGGGGCAAAATACCTGGCAATCCAAATTATAAGATCGCCAATGGATTTGTCATGGTCTCAAACCCCTCAAAAGAAGGGCTTTCAGCGTCCCATTTTGAAGAAGGAGAAAGTTTGCTTTTTGTTTACTGTTAACACGCATCTCATTATGTATTTCTAATTCTTTCTCCTTTTATGGCTAGCTGGCTACAGCAATATCGCAAGGATAGAAATATTCGGAATATATGGATAGCAATATTCGGAAGTTTAATAACTCATTTTAAAGCTACTGCCTCTCTCTACGCCCCTCTTTTAAGGCCATCTTAATAACTACATCGTAAAGTGCCCTATGGTAGGCTACCTTACGAAGTAAAAAGGCTGGGAGGCATAGTAAGGGTACCATTATAATCTCTAGTCAATTTGGTTTTAGAAAAAATATGTCTACAGAGCATGCTTTATTATTTTTGACAACATTTGTTAACGATTGCCTAGATTCAGGGTTAAAGGTGGGTTCAATTTTTCTAGATATTATGAAGGCTTTTGACTGTGTTGATCATAAGATTTTATTGGATAAGCTTGAAAATGCTGGAATTCGTTTTAAAAGTCTGAACTTGATTGCTTCATTTCTTGAAGGAAGAATGCAAAGAGTACGGCTGGGCACAGTCCTGTCAGAAGAGATGGTAGTAAAGTGCGGTGTGCCACAGGGGTCTGTGTTGGGTCCCCTATTATTTCTTGTGTACATTAATGATTTAAATGGATGCCTCAAACAACTGTCAACTCCAAGGTACACTGATGGCCCGGTGCGAGCAATACTTCCAAGTTTTGCTGATGATACTCAATTTACAATGGCTGCGAAAACAGAAGCGGATTTGAAAAATGGCATGAAACAAGGAATGGTGATAATCGAGAGGTGGATGCGAGTGAACAAACTGCTTGTTAATCAGAAGAAAACAATGTTCATGTTATATGGCAGAAGTGCAAATTACTATCCATGGATTGAAGAAATTGAGTTAGTAAATGGAAGTATAAAACGGACAAGTACAGTAAGGTATCTTGGTGTAATTGTAGATGAATGCCTAAGTTTTTAAAGATCATATTGCATTTATAAGTACTAAATTAGCCAAAAATGTTGGAACTCTGCGGAAGCTGAAAATTTTTTTTCCTAAAAAGGTCATTAGAATGTTATATTTTTCTCTTATTCATCCATATTTGCTGTACTGTGTTACAGTTTGGTCGTCGACGTTCACTAGCCATTTGTATCCGCTCCGTGTGTTACAAAATAAGGCTGTAAGAGTTTTGACCAATGATTTGTCCCAAAATTCGGTAAGATCGAGGTATCACCAATTAAAAATTTTACCATTCTTTGGTTTGGTTAAATTTTATGTAAATTTGTTTATGTATAAATTTTTTTTTCTAATTTGTTACCTGCATGTTTTTCGGAACTTTATAATGAAAGGGATCATAGTTATGAAACTAGAAATGTTGAATTAGTTAGAACGCCGGTTCCAGTTACTACCAGATCTAAATTTTCTATTAGGTATATTGGTCCTGAAGTATGGAACAGGCTTCCGGCGGAACTAAAAGGTAAGAAGGTTCTTGAGGAATTTCGTGCTTCTTTGCGATGTATTTGTTTTAACCAGTATTGTAGACACGGATAAGGTGATTGATCTGGGAGTGAGTATATGTTTGTGAGTGTTAAAAGAGAAAAATTTTCCTGTGTGTTGATTGAGGTGATTGTCGGTATATGAAAGGAAGCATGATGAATCATAGAATATGAGTGTTGAATTCCTTTAAGTTCCCTGTAAAATAAAAAAATGCATTATCCTTAGAATGTTGATTAATTGTTTTAGTAGGGGTGGGGGAGGAGAGGAGGAGTCAGAGAGTATTATTTCCCCGAGGTAGTGTATTAGTGTATAAGTAGTTGAAGTGATCCCTTTTTTTTGGGTCATCCCAAACACGCTAATATGCGTCGGGACCTAATTTGATATTGTTGGTATTATATGCAGTTTTATTTTGTTAGCATTATATGGAGATTTGTATGTTGTTTTTTTTTTGTGACCCATTTGTTAATAAAAAAAAAAAAAAAAAAATCACCAAGGTAAAAAATCTTTAACCGGATGTTTTCAGCGTCCGATCTTAAAAATTGACGATAACCACATTTTGTTTAGCCAGCTCTGATGGATCCTTTTTTTTGTACTCTAGGACTTGGCGATATTATTATCTGAATTATTTTGATTTTATCTTTATTCTCTACAACCGCAAACCACACATACCTTAATTCTGTGGGACAAATTCGTGATGTTATTTCTCTCACTAATCTCCCAAATGGAGCCCTTGGAATGAGAGTGGTATATGTCCTCTGATAAGCTCTTATTTCTCTTAAAGCCAATGTACCTGGTCTCCAACGTTTCTTTCGGCTCTGAAAACAAAAGAGATAATTTCTCAAACACAAATAAAAACATGGTAGTAATTAATACTAGAAATAAATATCCATGAAACATTAATAAATCTCTTTGCCGCATAATTTTATCCCGTGCTTATTGGCTATTTAAAGTTATCTGATTTATATGGAACAGTAAAGTCTAAAATAAATGCAAGAAAAAGACCGCAAGGTGTGACTATTGATCTAGAGAAGGAAGCTCTGGCTAGTCACTGGGGGAATCTTGGGTTCAACTCCCATGGCAACATCGATTTTTTCAGCCAATTTCCCTCAATTAGGATTTTTTTTTGCATTTTAATGGCTACTAAAAAGTAGATGGCTCTGAAATCGGGGTAAAAGAACACATTTTAATCGATACATGTCAATAGGCCCATACGTACAGTTAAGGGACTTCTCCCCCACCCCCGAAAAAAAGTATGAGAATAAATTTAACACATCAATTTCTCATTACATACTTTTTTCCAGTAAAAAAAAAGTGGGACATTCACTGATGCTTAATAGCTCCAAGGATTTTAGCAAGATGGAAACTCAAAAATTGTATTATATACTTTAAATGACATACCCAATTCTACAAAAAAAGGAAAAAACGACAGACAAACAAAACCAGCACATTTAATACCCATTTGTGCAGTTAAGGAAAATTTCGCCCCCTCTCCAGAAAAAAAGAATTGAGAATAAACATAGCCTTATCAAGTTTCAGGATTTCATTAAATTAAAATTTTCTAGAAAAGAAGATGGAACATCCCTGAGAATCAAAGCTCCAAACAAAGCTTAAAGCAAATTTTAATCCTAAAATATAAAAATTATCACAGTTATATTAAGTTTCAATCAAATGGGAAAAACAAGAAATTATGCCAAAAGATTGCCTCCAATTTAAGGCTCACGAGTCCATCCCCCCTCCAAGGAAACGACCGTACACTTGACATTATCGCATTTTGGTACGTTATTAAATGGCTTTTTTTTCAAAAACAAAACATGGAACATATAAAAATAGGTTAAACAAGTTCTAAACCCTAAA
Organism: Artemia sinica; assembly: GCA_027921565.1. Classification (NCBI taxonomy): domain Eukaryota; kingdom Metazoa; phylum Arthropoda; class Branchiopoda; order Anostraca; family Artemiidae; genus Artemia; species Artemia sinica. The sequence goes on from CM051275.1 coordinate 14,445,217, forward strand.
ATTTCATCCAACAATTTAAGTAACATTTTAACATAATGACGTTTTCCAATTAGTATATTTTAATTAAGTCTCAACTAGTGAGAAAAAAAGAGGACGTTTGAAAAAATTCATCAACATTCTTCGTTAGAATGTTTGCAATCGCAAGGTAATATAATATGATAGCGGTATTTGGCAACCTTTTCACTTAAGTGGCGAGCAACATTATTTCTAACATTGCTACCAGATTCATACGGTTATTCAGAGACCACTAGCACGATCAAATGCATTGCTCTGAAGTGTAAAATAAAAAAATAAAATTTTAGCATCACCACTAGAATTATAGTTATTCAATAAACACCAGCATGATCAAACGCATGGCTCTGCGGTGTGACAAAAAAATCTAAAGATTTTCTACCGTTGCTACCAGCTTCATACGGTTATTCATTAAACCATCATCATGATTAAATGCATTGCTTTGCAGCGTCAAAATAAAGAAAAAAAAAGGAGAAAATTCTACCATTAGCACCAGATTTATATAGTCATTCAATGAACACCATCATTATCAAATGCATGGCACTGCGATGTGACAAAAAAAAGAAGAAATCTAAGGAATTTCTATCGTTGCTACCAGATTTATACAGTTATTCATTGACCATCAGCATGATTAAATGCATTGCTATGCAGTATCAAAATAATCGCGCTGCCTAAGTAAAGAACGATGTTGGCATAATTTATTTATTATTTTTTTTTTTTTTGGTTTCCATACCAGGACACTTCGTATCGAAGGAGTTGTCGTAGAAACTTCGAAAAGAGCTCATTCGATTGGAAATTGCAGTGGCTAGTGCCCTTTTTAATAGTCGAAAGTGATTGTAGGGCAACAAGCCCCCCCCCCACGCCCATCATTCCGCCAAACACATCCAATCAAAATTTTGAGATAGCCATTTTGTTCAGCGTAGTTGATTTCCAGATAGAAAATATGTTTTTGAGGAGGACACTCCCCCACAACCCTCAGGGCAAGGGTTTTAAGTTATGCCCTGAGGGCATATAAGAACGATGTTGGCACAATGTATTACTTATTATTATTTTCCTTTAGAGCAGGGCCCTTCGTATCGAAGAAGCTGTCGTAGAAACTTTCGAAAAGGGCTCATTCAATTGGAAATTGGAGTGGCTTGTGCCCTTTTTAATAGTCGAAAGTGATTGGAAGGCAACTAACACCCCTTCCACGCCCACCATTCCCGAAACACATCCAATCAAAATTTTGAAATAGCCATTTTGTTCAGCGTAGTTGATTTCCGGATAGAAATTATGTTTTTGAGGAGAACACTCCTCCACAGCCTTCAGGGCAAGGGTTGTAAGTTATGCCATGGGGGGCATAAGGTTTTTATAGAACGCGTTGTCGGAAGAAACTTGAAAAAGGCTCATTCGATTGAAAATTCAAAGGGCTAGTGCCCTTTTTAATAGTCGAAAATGATTGGAGGGCAACTAGCCCCCCTCTCACGCCCACCTTTCCCCCAAACACATCCAATCAAAATTTTGAGATAACCATTTTATTCAACGTAGTTTTAAGTTCTGGAAATTAGGTCTTTGAGGATGACAACCCCCCACAGCCCTCAGGGCAAGGGCTGTAAGTTATGCCCTGGGGGCATATAAGGTGTTGATAGAAGGCGTTTTCGTAGAAACTTCAAAAAGGGCTCATTCGATTGGAAATTGAAATGTCTAGTGCCCTTTTTAATAGTCGAAAGTAATTGGAAGGCAACTAACACCCCTTCCACGCCCACCATTTCTCCAAACACATCCAATCAACATTTTGAGATAGCCATGTTGTTCCACGCAGTTTAAAGTTCAGTAAAATTATGCATTTGAGCAGGACACTCCCTCCACAGTCTTCAGGGCAAGGGTTATATAGTTATGCCCTGGGGGCATATAAGTTTTTATTGAAATCTTTGTCGTAGAAACTTCAAAAAGGGCTCATTGGATTGGAAATTCAAAGGTCTAGTGCTCTTTTTAATAGTCGAAAGTGATTTGAGGGCAACTAACCCCCCTCTCACGCCCACCTTTTCCCCTAACACATCCAATCAAAAATCTTAAATAGCCATTTTGTTCAGCGTAGTTGATTTCCAGATAGAAATTATGTTTTTGAGGAAGACACTCCCCCACAGCCCCCAGGGCCAAGGTTGTAAGTTATGCCCTGGGGGGCATATAAGGTTTTTATAGAACGCGTTGTCGAAGAAACTTGAAAAAGGGCCCATTCGATTGGAAATTTGAAATGGGAAATACCCTTTTTAAAAGTCGAAAGTTATTGGAAGGCAACTAACACTCCTTCCACGCCCACCATTTCCCCAAACATATCCAATCAAAATCTTGAGACAGCCATTTTGTTCCACGCAGTTTAAAGTCAGGAAATTATACCTTTGAGCAGGACACTCCCCTAACAGTCTTCAGGGCAAGGATTATAATTATGCCATGGGGGCATATAATTTTTTATTGAAATCTTTGTCGTAAAAACTTGAAAAAGTGCTCTTTCGATTGGAAATTCAAAGGGCTAGTGCCCTTTTTAATAGTTGAAAGTAATTTGAGGGCAACTAACCCCCTGTCTCACGCCCACCTTTTCTACAAACACATCCAATCAAAATTTTTAGATAGCCATTTTATTCAACGTAGTTGAAAGTTTTGGAAATTAGGTCTTTAAGGATGACAACCCCTCCCCCCACAAACCTCAGGGCAAGGGTTGCAAGTTATGCCCTGGGGGCATGTAAGGTTTTTTATAGAAAGCGATGTTGTATAAGCATCAAAAAGGGCTCATTCAATTGGAAATTTAAAGGACTAGTGCCCTTTTAATAGTCGAAAGTGATTAAAGGGCAACTAACCCCTCTCTCACACCCACCATGTCCCCAAACATATCCAATCAAAATTTTGAGATATCCATTTTGTTCAACGTAGTCGAACGTTCTGGAAATTAGGTCTTTTAGGATGATACCCCCCTCAGAGTCCTCAGTGCAAGGTCTGTAAGTTATGCCCTGGGGGCATATAAGGTTTATATAGAAAGTTGTTGTAGAAATTTCAAAAAGGGTTCATTTGTTTGGAAATCGAAATTACCCTTTTTAATAGTCGAAAGTGACTGGAGAGTAATTGACCCCCCTCCCACGCCCACCATTTACCTAAACACATTCAATCAAAGTTTAGAGACAGCCATTTTGTTCAACGTAGTTGAAAGTTCTGGAAATTATGTATTTAAGGATGACAAACCCCCCAGAGCCCCCAGGGCAAAGGTTGTCAGTTATACCCTGGGGGCATATAAGGTTTTTATAGTTAGAGTTGTAAAAAAATTCAAAAGGGGCTCATTCAATTGGGATTTGAGAGGGCTAGTGCCCTTTTTAATAGTCGAAAGTGATCGGAGGGTAACTAACCACCCTCTCACGCGCACTATTCCCCTAAGAACATCCAATGAAAATTTTCAGATAGCCATTGTGTTCAACGTAGTAGGAAGTTCTGGAAATTAGGTCTTTGAGGGTGACAACCCCCCCCCCCATCCCTCACGGCAAGGGTTGTAAGTTATGCCCTGGGGGCACATAAGGTTTTTAATTAAAAGCTTTGTCGTAGAAACTTCAAAAGGGCTCATTTGATTGGAAATTGAAAGGGCTAGTGCCTTTTTTTAATAGTTGAAAGTGATGGGAGAGCGACTAACGCCCCTCTCACACCCACCATTTTCCCAAACACATCCAATCAAAATTTCAGATAGCCATTTTGTTTAACGTAGTTGAAAGTTCTGGAAATTATGTCTTAGAGGATGACAACCACCATCACAGCCCTTAGGTTAAGGGTTGTAATTTATGCCCTGGGGGCATATAAGGTGTTTATAGAAAGCGTTGTCGTAGAAACTCAAACAGGGCTCATTCGACTGAAATCAAAAAGCCTAGTGCCCTTTTTAATAGTCGAAAGTGATTGGAAGGCTTGAAATTTTTATAGTAAAAATCGATGTGGGTAAAATGTATGATTTTTTGTTGTTGTTGTTTAGACCAGGGCACTTCGTATCGAAGGAGTTGTCGTAGGAACTTCGAAAAGGGCTCATTTGATTGAAAATAGAAAGGGCTGATGCCCTTTTTAATAGCCGAAAGTGATTGGAGGGCAACTAATCTCCCTCCCACGCCCCACCCTCACATTTGCCTTTATGTTTAAAAAACTAAATGTTGCCTTAAGATTAAATCAAAATGCACTGTGTTGATACTAATTCCATATAAGGCATCTCAGCAGTATCCCAAGAACGACTGAGGGTATTATGTTCAAACTTTCGGGGCTACTTCTGCTCTTAAATTTAACCAAGTCAAAATAGCGTAAGTGTAGCCAAGCTATCAAAGAAAGTAAGCAGATTTTTTTGCGAATGGTATCAAGTTTTCCATTTCAGGTCAACTAGAGGAGATATGACACGAAATTAAACACTACTATTTGTGTCCAGATTTTTAAAAGGGTGTATGTTGTTAAAAATTGCTGAAAATTTTTCTCTAGCATACAAATAGCATACCAAACTATAAAGTCTTAAAAAAACGAAAAGATTTAAAGTATTATTTTCTTCTTCCCTGAAAAGACTATGTCAATATAAAACGAACAGAAATTAATTAAAAAAACTTTATCCACAAAATAAGTTTTTCAAAGAAAAGTAAAGAACTCCATTAAACAAAAAATGAGCAAAAACAAAAATTAAATAATCCACGAAGCGTGAAACTACCGCAAATAAGCATCGATAAATAAATGAAACCCAAACGAACAAAAATTACAACATATAACCGAGTCAAACTCAAAACGAGCAGAAATTAACATAAGTTGGGCTCAAAACCCTATGCCTTCCCAAGGTCAGAGCATAATTTGCACTTTACTGAAAAGATACAAATGCTACATTGTCATTTTAATATACAGATACTGATATTCAGTAATCAAAACGTTAATATTATTTGATTTATTAAAGTTATAAAAGTAAGAACATTTATATTTTTTTCAGTAAAGTGCAAATTCTGTTCTGGTCTTGGACATATGTGATCATTCTCTGACCAAAACAAAAAAACAAAACATAATTCCACAATTTTGTAGATGGGAGCTTGAAACTCATACAGTAGGGTTCTTTGATACTCTGAATCCGGTGTTGTGATCAGGGTTGCCACCTGTAGCACGAATGTGCTATTTTAGCATTATTTTATTATGCGTAGCCCGTTGAGGGGCACCCCACCCCCCTTTCACAAAATAAAGCAACATTTCCCAGGCCCGTAGCTTTTGATGGGTAGCATTAAAGTTAATGTTTCTTATATGTTTGAAATCAGCATGGAAACCTTTCATGTTGATCAGAATTTTTGTTGTTAAAGCTTCGGTTACTATTGGGCCGAGGATCTCCTTACTCCTTAGTTCATTACCACGAACTGTAGGAGAAATAAAACATTAAAAATTTAGTGTTTAGTTTTGACTTTCCTATTCAAATGCTAAAAAAAGACTACGAAAGTTTGATATTATGGCCTCTCCTGCCAATTCTTATTTTAATCAGCCCTTTTGAGAAGAAAAAGAAGACGTTGTAATGCAAAATTAAATATTCCAGTAAAACTACGCAAATTCTAAGTGGATTATTTGTTTTCTCTCTTATGCAAGTTTCGAAATGTGAACATTCCAGGCCTCCCGCTAGATTTTTCTTTTTTTTATAAAAAATATGAACTAATGTGTATAAAAGCATCAACTTTTTGTACCTTCGACATACATTCTTTCACGCCTCACCGCAGGTTAGTTTATTGGATGAAAAATTCTCCCCACCTGAATGGGAGAGTTCAGAAAAAGTTTTAAAAAAACTCTTCCAGATTTGCTTCGCTTGTCCTTTATAAAAAAAAAAAAAAAAAACAAAAAAAAAAACAGCAACCGCAAGTGCTTTCCAGCTGATGATAAAAAAATATAATCTTTATGAAACTTTTTTCTAAATTAGGAACCATTTATGAACCTAGGTTAAAAATAAAAACTTTTTTCATAATTATGAACCCAGTGGGAGGTCTGACATTCTCTTATACAAAACGCTCCATTCGTACAAAAAACTTCAAATAATTGAATAATCATTTGCTTTTTCTTAAGGCTCACCATCTATCTCAGTTACAATTTAGAATTTCTCTAAAGATCTCTTGTGAAACAGTATTATTTCCTGAACGTCTATCACTCTGTCAAGTTTTAAAATAACCCCCCCCCCCCTTGCTATACCTTATACCTATATTTTTTTTACCGATACTCATCATCTACCCGATTTCTATATTATTTTCGAAACTATTTTCGGTATAGGGATCATAAGCAGAGAAGACAAAGCCTCTGTAATTTCTAGTAATTGTCAACAAGTTATTTTTTCTAGCCTAATAAATTGCATAAAAAAAAAAGAAAGAAAACTGTCCCTTATCTGAAAATAAATTCGTTAGGGAGTTGGTTGTCACCACAGTGACAACCATGTATCGATTAGTCGGACAAGCAATAACCCCTTCCGTGTCCTAAGGTCAAACTTTCTAAGTTCCTGATTTCTAAGTTTCCGAAATAATTCTTAAAAACTAGGACCTCAAAATTCCAAATTCCGATTAGCAAAGTTAAAAAATTTCTTCCAACTAGAAGTTTCTTGAGGCTTATTTATTAGGCATTACATTCATTCAAGCAAAATTTTTCACTGAGAATATTGTTTGCCTCTTGTTAAATTCCCCGTGAATTTCAAATACAAATCAAAAATTGTCAACAGATCTATTTTGAAATAGCACTTATTCCCTGAGATTCTACCACCAAGTACTAAAATCATTCCATCCGTCTTACATACAATTAGACCTGAATTTCTCCAATTACATTTCCAGTTGTCAGGAACAGCTTAAAATTAAAAGCAGGAAAACAAATTTTGATACCCGACTAACGATATACTCTATTAATATTTGTAGCAGTCATCTTACACTGCTGCATTGTCAGCTCCTGAATATTGTGCTTCAAATTCTACAATACTTTTCTTCTACAACAATTTGATTTGTCAAAAAAGTTGTCCGGTAAGGCAAACATATTTTGTTAGATTGGGAGAAAAATGGCTTTAAGGGTATCATAAAGTGATGCTAAGTTCCTGAATACCCACCAGCAAGCAGCATCTTTAGGTCAAATACTCGCAACAAAAATTTTGACTTAGGATTTAGCTTATCAATTGGTCCAGAACACCTTTCACAAAGTGGTGATGTCTACCTTTACACATCTTGAGAACTATTTGGAGCAGCATACCATCTGATCGAAAAAAGAATGTGCAATCGAAAGTTGATTCAAAACTAATAAATAGTAATACGGAATCAATCAAACGACAATTACATATTAAAACATATTTGTCAGATAATTTATCATTATACTAGCATAAAATAAAGTATTCTAATTTTCAGAGACTATATAAATGCCCTTGGTTTGACTAATTTTTTTTTGCATTTCAAGTTTATTATGTTCAATTTTCTAACTTCAGAAAAGGAGCACCAATTGGTAGAGGGGAGAAGGGGGCAAGGGTGGTAGTAATTGCCCACCTAAATTTTGAATTTTCTGAATTTCTTTTTTTTTTTGGTATTTTCACAGAGAATTTGAAACCAAAAACGAAATTGCCTCCCACCCTAAACACCCAAATATTAAATTTCGTTTCTTCATTAAAATAAAGTCCTAGCCCAGTCTTTCACATGTTTGTAAATTGGCACCCTTGCTCCAGAAAGTTGTTCCCCCATGAAAAAATGAACGGTTAAATCTCAAGAAGCTTAAAATTCAGAAAAAATAGAAAAGAAAAATTGAGGAAGCCAACATATCATTATACCTCAGCATTTGCTTCACTTCTTCTCCTTTCTATGGCAGGTGTCTTCTTCTTCTCTGTTCTAATTGGCGTGGACTTGAACTTCATTTGAGGAAGGCCTTTACCTTTACTAGACGCAATTGGAGTACTAGTTGCCATAAAATTTGTAAGATTCTTTCTAAACAAAAATGGAAAAATCAAAGATCAAGAACAACCAGAATGAAATATCAGAGTCAAAATCAATACTAGGGCTGTGTATTACTTATTCGTCAGAAACATTTAAATTTTTTAATTTCACAGTATGTCTTTCAATGTTGTGAGAATTACACTTCTGTTGATTTTTCAGCAAACCTTAAATAACGTAATGAATTAACAATTCTCTTGTATCAGTGTATCTCAATGGAGAGCACAATGACACTACTAACACGGGCGGATCCAGGAGGGACCGGGAGGAACCCCCCCCCAAGATTTTTCTGGTGCCCTTTTATCCTTTTTTATTCTTTTTTACTCGTTTTTTTTAGAATAAATTTGTAAATTTGGTCAGTTATTGGCACCTTTGTCCCCCCCCAAATTTTGCTCATTGACGCCCTTGTCCCATTGGACCTCCCCCAAGATTTTGCTCTAGATCCATCCCTGCCTACTAAAAGCCATTGAATAATTCAAAAGCCTTAAATCTTTTTCCACAAGAAAATTGAGACTATTACCAGCTCTTTCTATTGATTTAACTATCTTGGTTCAATCTGCAATGGTTTGGTGATCTTCTGCAATTCACAGCAAATACTGCCCCCTTTTTTTTTGCATTTTTGGTCAAATGAGTGGAATGATCAAACGGGCAACATAGGTTTTAGCGGAGTGACAATCTAAATCTGTAACTAAATTTTCTTTCCCAACAAATTCAACAGGGATGCAGATTTTTTCCTGGATTTATGCCAGGTTTTTAGGTACAAAAAGCCTTCTTCTACTTGGGAGTCTTCCCCCAGAATAGGGATAATGAGCTATTCTGTTGGTGGTGAACTAAGACAGGAATCCAAAACGAGAAAGGGCAACCGCCTCACTGTTTAGTTTTACCTCTTTAAATTGTTTTGAATGGGTCATTCCACATGAGATCAACCAGGCCATTTCACCCATGGATTAAAAATTTGAAGAAACCTGGTTAGCTTACTTTTTCCGTGAATAAAAGCAATCATAAACAAATTTGAGCATTTAAACCCTGGAAAGTAGGGCCCAACCGATATTATCGGGCCGATATTAGGGTTAGTGTCATTATCGGGTATTGGAAAAATTATTGGTTATCGAAAAAATATCGTTTATCGACCGATACAATTTTTTTTTATGCGGAACTTGGCCAGAAGATGGTACCAGATTTCCTCAGGTAATTTTTGCTTGTCCAGTCCTTGGGGCCAGAGCCACCAGCTAAGTCTGGCCATGGCGGAGAGAGCAGCAGCGGCTAGTCAAATGAAGTCAAATTATATTTACTGTCAATACACACATGGTGCGGCAATGTTCTAAATGTATGGTAACTTCAAGAACGTAAATCTTCTACCAAAACAACTAAAAAGAATACAATAGACCATACATTTCTGTTCAATGAATGTTCACTTGCATGAGTAGAAGACCCAAGATTCAATTGGTTAAAACCATGATATCCATTCAGGGCGCAGCTATGGGGGAGAGAGGCACAGTAGGGTGTGTAGGGGGGAGTTCCAAGATGTCACCGCTACATGTCAACACCTTAGAAAATTCACCTATTTACCTTGGAAAATTAGCTTGTGTGTCTGCATTTTTTGGCCACAATGGACGATTTTGTCAACGCATTCTTTAAATCCCTTCTCCAAACTTAAAACCATAGCTGCACCCTTGTATCCAGTGTGCCTAGCATGAATTAGTTAGTAAGAGACCATATCATGTGAATGTAAAGTAAAGTTATCACATTAATATGTGAATGATTAAAATTCAAAGTCCCTCTATTGAAATCTGGAATAATCCATTTCCATAAATATTCTATTGAATCAGATTTTCACTTCTTTCAATCAGATTTTCACGTATTTGGTTTTATGTAACTCAACCACCTTCTTTGATTAATTTGTCACTTCTGTAAATATCTGCCATTTCGTTTGTGTGCTCAGAAGCTGCTGATTAGAAAAAGTAAAGAAACAAACAATTCTTGTAAATGGCCTATCTTTTAGAATCCACAGTGAATTGTTGAGGCTGTTCTTTGGTATGTAATAGACTAGGGAGAAACGCGTGAGTAGTAGGCCTACTATGGGCAAAGAATCGGGGGTTTAAATTTTAGGTAAGGTTTTTTTTTTTCGGAGGGGAATTTATCGGCAAATTATATTGGTATTGGACCCAAAAAATCCGTATCGGTCGGGCTCTACTGGAAAGCATTTGACAAATTTTCGTCACTCTTTCAAATCAGCCATGTGTCACAACCATACTTGACCACTGTCATTACCTTAACTAATAATATTGCAATCTTATTTTGTAAATTTATTTTCCTATTCTTCCCTAAGAAACACCCTACACCCTTTTCTAAGAAACACACTTCTTTCATCTTCACAACACCCACCATCATTTACTCAGGTAAATGAATTTACCTACTAAATCAATTTTCTTGATATGGTAAAGCTCTTTTACCAAGTCAATACAAAGTGTCACTAGATAAAAATCATCAGAGTCATTAGATCGAGATACTTAGAACATGTTCTACAAATGAATGACTAGCAACTTCTACATGCTATCCTTCACTGGCAACAAACGGGCACCCATTGTAGGGGAAGACCCAAGAATGAACTAGAGCACAACTACCAGACTGACCTATGCAGGCTGTGGTTACTGCATCAAACAAACAGAAGAATTGGAGGCTCTTCCTCAATGTCCAAAGTACCCCTGGCGGCACAGGCGGAACAAAGAGAAATGTAAAATATAACCTTAAGAACGTTCCCAGGACATCTGCAAAAAGTCACAGCTGTCAAAGATGAACAAGTAGTAAAAGTAGTGCATGATCAGTGATTAGGTTTTCTGGCCCTCTTATATATTTGATGTCTTGATTCTGAATTGATTATCTGGATGGTAATATAGCAATCACCTATAACTGAAACAAGATACAGACAAAAATCTAGAGCTGTCCTAATGATGTCAAATGGAAACCCACAGAGCCTTAATGAATTGGACTAAGGGCCTCGACAGCCCCCTCTGGGGGAGCAAGTGCAAAAGTCACAGTAGGGGCACTTAGTGCCAACAAATGATATAACAGACACATCAAAAGAACATTTCGACAGGGCACTCCATGGTTTGGCAAAAGATGTACTGAGACACAGCATCAACTGCTACCTAAGTGTCTACAATGAAAAAGTTACAAACAGCTGCTCATTTCGACAGAAGTTCTTAGTGATCACAGTGTTGGCAAACAAAACGAAAACAAGAAGTTTCTGATTGATATTACTCTCCTCAGTGACTGCACTATAGGAGGGGTCTTCTTCCTCGTCAGGATTTGTGGCTGTCACTGGATGGTCACAGCCAAAAAAGGATTAAGCACTCACTTTCAGCAGGATGACTGCGCCTATAGACGAGCTGACAATGCCTAGGACCAAAACTAGAGAGAAATACAGTTTGGTTTTAAATTTGAAATTTCAAACAGACTTGAGGCTCTATCAATGTCAGTAGATACCAAATGTGAAAAACAGAATGGGGAAATCATCAAAGTATTCTAGAATTAGTGGTCGAAATTACAAACATGGCAAGGAATACATTCTTCAGTATCTTGTGCAGAGCAAATTTGTCAGTTTTTCAATGAAAATACCAAAAAGAGAAGAAAATGCCACTCCTCTGACAAGTTTTTTACTTCTCGTGGAGGTTGTTAAACTGTAGCTGTTGTTTGTTATAATAAATTTCTCTCTCTCTCTCTCATGACAAACTGGAGATAATTAGGCCATGATATAAGATTCAGGAACTAAAGAATCCCAAAAGCAGCGCTTCATGGGCAACCAGAGGGGTTCCTTTGTAGACATAAACAGAGAATTGACATCAGATACCCCACTACAATGGTTCACTAAACCTAAACACTCTTCCCACCTCAATGGGTTGACCCAGCTACAGAAGCTAATCAGGTGTATGATTAGCACCTTCTTCTTGATACCACTGGTGCCTCTGGGGAACAGGTAAAACTTAGGTCAGGAAGGTTTCAAAGAATTATCCAATAGGCGCATTTCTTAATATAGGCTATCAGCCTGCAGCATACTACAAAGAAACCAAAAAGCACATAGACAGGCCAGTGTGTTGTTTTGAAATATATGTAATTGAAATTACTTCTTCAAGGTACTAGACAGCATTATTATGGCAGATACATTTCAAATTAATTAGCACATGCAACTGATTAGCAAATGCTGTTTCTGTTTCAACATATTTATTCAAACTAATAGATAGCCTTATAATGACACATATATTTCAAACTAAATAGCATATGCAAAATATGCAATTTAACTGGACCAATTAAACGGAGCCCATCATTTAATGAACTGCCCATTACTTTGTCTCAAATGCATCCTCTCCAGTCATGAGCTTCAAGTGAATCAAAGCGTTGAATATTATTTTGGAAAATACAAACAAGCCTTTCATACCCTTCATATTTACAAACGAACCTTTTAAAGCAGTAGCTCAGACATTTTTTTCCAGCTTTACACCTAAAGGACAACTATTTTGAACCTGAGGTGTTAGTATCAGAAAATCTGACTTTGGAGTGACCTGGATTATTGTCTAAGCATTCAGCTCTTTGAGATATCCCTGTCTGATCATTTTCTTAACATCTTATAATAGACTTTGCTTTGAAAACTACTACAGAGAGGACAATCTTTACTTACTGATTTTCCAAGAGGGAAATGAATAAGATTACACAAATCAGAGGAAAAGAGTTTAATCATAAGAGGAATGTTTCATTAATGATAAAGTTTATCTACCTTAGTTTTTGATGGTTCTGCAATTTTTTCCCCAGTGACAATCATGGCAAAGATTAGCATCTTATAGGCCTATACTATTTATCATAGCCTATAGGATAAAAAAAGGATAAAGATCCTCCGGAGCCACTGATAGTACACAGCAGCATGCCAGCAACCAATGCTTCAGTTGCAAGGTCTTTTTACAGGGATAGGTCGCAAGACTGTTGCCCAACCTTGAAGCCAGTGGGATCAAACACCAGGCCCTGTACAGCTAAACAGAGAGATATTTACTGCATAAGCCAAGTGAGTCAGCCAAATATCATAACCAGCTCATAGGAAGGAAAGGTGTATATCCTCTCCCTCATCCCTATGGATTGGACCTGTATACACGTTTGTCTAGTATTAAATAAAAAAAAACAAGTTTTTTTTTAATTGAAAGTAAGGAGCGACATTAAAAATTAAAACGAACAGAAATTATTCCGTATATGAAAGGGGCTGTCCCCTCCTCAACGCCTCGCTCTTTACGCTAAAGTTTTTTATTGTTTAAAAAAAAATAGAGTTGTGAGAAAGTCAAACTTTAGCGTAAAGAGCAAGGCGTTGAGGAGGGGACAGCCCCTTTCATATACGGAATAATTTCTGTTCGTTTTAAGTTTTAATGTCGCTCCTTACTTCAGTTAAAAAAAACTTGTTTTTTTTTTATTTAATTTTTGAACGTTTTTGAATAAATGCAGGTTTTGATCTTGGCTCACAGTACATGAATAATTAAAACAAAATTTTCATATTAATTTACTTTTATTTGGTTAAATGGCTTTCTCGAAACTTGTTTCATTTTATTTACGAACGTTTTTATTAGTAATAAATATACGTAACTTACGAATAACTTACGGAGGTAAGGCACAGCATATATTAAATACGTAACCTAACCTAACCTAGGTACCTTTCCCCCCCCCCCTAAACCCCAAAAAATAATCGTTTAAATATTGTAAACTCATTGAGAAACCACGCTTTGCAATCATTTATCTCTTGCAAATAGCCGTTTGACGGGTTTCATGTCTGGTTTCCTTGATACAGTCTACAGCGGTGTGTACCATATTGTGCACAAGTACCGTTTTTATTGTCTAATCTCTAAATTAAAGTCAGTCGGGTGCCTTTTCTTATAGTTTGAAACTCCTCCGTTACTTACGTAACGAACTTCTATATTCATATATTTTTAATACGTATATTAGGGGGTTCGCCCCCTAGTCAATACCTTGCTCTTTAAGCGAAAGTTCAAATTTTGTTCCAATTCTTTAAAAATGACCGCTTAATCACAAAGGCCGTTAATTAGAATAAATAGCTCTTATGAAAGTACTAAAAAATCTCTGGCTTAAAGAGTAAGGTATTGACTAGGGGGTGAACCCAATCATATATGTAATATTTTCTGTTCGTTTAAAGTTTTGATGTTGCTGCTGTTGCAGTTGAAAAACTTGTTTTTTTATATTTAATTTCTGATCCTTTTTTTAAATAATGCTGGGAAGTCCGGCGTCCCCTTCATAGCAATGTCCCTTCCCCCATGAAAACTTCCTTCATGGAAAGATCCTCCTACATAACCCCCGACCCCAGACACGTATGCAGGAATTTGTTTCGGGGGGGGGGGGGGGTTTGTTTCGGGGGGGGGGGGGGGGGGCAAATCCTTCAAACCCATTATTCTGTGAGAAAAATCAGAAAATTATGGGAAAATGAAAAAATCGTGAGATTTCGGGGGGGGGGGGGGGGGGGGGGGGGAGGCCCCCCCCTGCGTACGTCCCTGCCCCCCCCCCCCCACTACCAGGAAAAATCTCCCCTGAAAACGTCTGTACTGTATACTTCCCAATAACCAATACTATATGTTAACATTGGGTAAAGTTCATAACTTTCAGCCCTCCTCCCGGGAACTTCGGGGGATTAAGTCATCCTAAAAGACATACTTATAATATTTTCGAACATGCTGAACAAAATGGTTATATCAAAATTTTGATCAGGTGACTTTGGGAAAACAATGAGCGTGGGAGGGGGCCTAGTTGCCTTCCATTTTTTTGGTCACTTAAAAAGGGCACTAGAACTTTTAATTTCCATTCCAATGAGCCCTCCCACGATATTCTAGGACCACTGGGTCGATACGATCACCCCTGGGGAAAAAAAAAATAAAAATAAACACGCACCCGTAATCTTTCTTCTGGCAAAAAAATGCAAAATTCCACATTTTTGTAGATAGGAGCTTGAAAACCTCTACAGTAGGGTTCTCTGACACGCGGAATATGATGGTGTGATTTTCATTAAGGTTCTATAACTTTTAGGGGGTCTTTCCCCCTTTTTTCGAAAATCAGAACTTTTAATTTCCGTTCCAATGAGCCCTCCCACGATATTCTAGGACCACTGGGTCGATACGATCACCCCTGAAAAAAAAAAAAAAAAAAAAAAAAAAAAAAAAAAAAAAAAAAAAAAAAAAAAAAAAAAAAAAAAAAAAAAAAAAAACACGCATCCGTGATCTTTCTTCTGGCAAAAAATGGAAAATTCCACATTTTTGTAAATTGGAGCTTGAAACCTCTACAGTAGGGTTCTCTGATACGCTGAATATGATGGTGTAATTTTCATTAAGGTTCTATAACTTTTAGGGGGTCTTTCCCCCTTTTTTCGAAAATCAGCCAAATTTTTTCAGGCGCGTAACTTTTGATAGGTAAAATTAAACTTGATGAAACTTATATATTTGAAATCAGAATTAAAATCTGATTCTTTTGATGTATCTATTGATATCAAAATTCCGTTTTTTAGAGTTTTGGTTACCATTGAGCTGGGTCGCTCCTTACTTACAGTTTGTTACCACAAACTGTTTGATTGTATTGCTGCTATTAATGCACATTTTTTCTTCAATGGAAAACAAAATAATAAGTTTAGTCCAGCAGAGATTTATCTTTAGTTTCCTCAATCAAACAGTGGTGCTGATTCACGAAAATGTAGGGGGGCAGCTATGAAATAGAAATAAGGAGGTATTTTTCAAAGTCTAGGAGGGAGAAATTACCTCCCTAATTGGCCCCCCCTACACCTCTCACCCCTACAGGGGCTTTTCCGTTTGTAAAAAAGTAGTTGAATTAGGTTAGTCAAATATTCAGGAATGGATGTAGAGCCAAAATTAGGACCAAAGATGGTATTTGCAATACCTTGCGTCCTGCCTAGGGCACTGACTTTTTATATTCTTGTAGAAGTTTTTCATTAAGCAAATAAAACCTTAAAAAATAGAATATACAGCTCAAATATGTATCTAAACCTGTGCTTCTGACATCACGCCTCTCGTTCATCTGTGCCTTTAAGGGTTGAGAGAGACAATGAAAATAAGTCTCAACCTAAAATAAATATTTGAGGTAGAATCCCAAATAATCCCTACGAGGTGTCTTGCCAAGAATAAAAGTCCAGATA
This sequence comes from Artemia sinica, assembly GCA_027921565.1. NCBI lineage: Eukaryota > Metazoa > Arthropoda > Branchiopoda > Anostraca > Artemiidae > Artemia > Artemia sinica. Next base: position 14,461,354 of record CM051275.1, read on the forward strand.
GAGCACATTAAGCCTATTCTACTAGATTTCTTTCAAATTTAGCATAGGTTTAGTGTTCGTCATTGCATCTCAGATGTAACTAGGCATTGACAGGTGTGCTGCAACAATGTAATATTTCAAAAATTGGTTTGAGAGCAAATGGTAGCTGATTTAGGGAGAATTTTAAAAAGAATACAAATAATATAGAATATAACACAAAGGCAAAATATAATACAGATAGAATATAATACAAATAAAAGAAGAATATACAAATGTATTCTTCTGAATGTGGGAGTTAAAATACAATAAAAGTAATTTTCAGCTTTAAATAATAACATCTTCCTTCTTAAGAACTGTTACTACAAATTGGAAATCTATATTATTTCATTGTTTGTTTGATGTTCATAAACTACTTTTCAGGGGCTTCATTACCTAGGAATCCAGCATACAAGAACAAAGAAGAAATGATAAAATTTTTTCTTTATAATATACTGTAAGTGTCCATGAATCATAGAATTAAGAATTCAACAATTATTATGCTAGTTATTTATATGGCCTAGGGGCATATGAGACTTTAGGGGAGGGAGCTGTGCATGGATTTTCAATAACATATAACATATAACAAATAAAATGAGCATGAAATGGCAATCTAACATTGTATCTCTTTTTGTTCTATCATGTGTCCTTCTACAGTTCTGCATTCTACATTTGTACTGTAGTACCACTAGATTGCTTATTCTAAGCTATTTTCTAATATCATGGTCAACTTTCTGAGAATAAACAATACCCATCCCCGTCCTAATGGTTCCAAACATTGGTTAGTCCTAATAATATATTTCTCTCTGCTTTAGAATATTTTGAAGACTCTATTCTTTGGTAAATATATGCTTTTTCATACAACTTAGCTAGGATGAAAGTGAATACATCACTTGATGCCTTTTTTCTGCTTTTTCCAAATATAATAAGAGATTCTGGGACAAATTCAATTTTTGCCATTTAGGGGGCTTAAAACAATCCATAGTAACCAAACACTTAAAAATATATTTAAAAAAAAAAAAAACAATCTAGTGAGAAAAAATTAAATTTGTGACTGATTTCGGAATGGTAATTATTATATGTATTAGTCGTAATAGTAAAATATTATTTCGTAAACAAAATTTGCAGGACAATTAAGAAAACCATAAAACCCCTTCAAAAAGACATCAAAGCAAAACAAAAGTATGTCGTTTTAGTTCAATTAGGTTTATTTTAAAAAGAAAACAAAATAAAATAACATAAAAAGACACTGCTCTGTCACACATTGGATGTTGAGACCCATAAATATAAATATTCATCAATATCATGCAGAACAGCTCTCACTTCACTCCCAAGACAACCACATGCCTCATCCACAATTGCTTATTATTTCCTTAACTATTGGGTTCCTCCCTTCCCCCTGGAAGCACAATCACCTCACCTAATTTACTATAAAATAATAAAAATAATCTTAAACACTAAAACTTGTTTTAATCCAAATTAACTTCTAATTAATTGACCTTTCACTAAACGTTTTGTTAAATTATTTTTGATGGACCCAAGTGAGCTCTTATATCTCAGCTCTTGCAGAATCAAGTTCCACTCTATAGCGCAAGTCACATCTAGGGAAAAATCAAAGCATACTGTTGGTGTTTGCCTCACCCAGATGTCAAAAGCAGATCAGGTACTTTGATTATGTTGTTCAGCTGTCAACCTAAAGAGATAGCAGAAAGGAGATGGAATTAACCTGGAAAAGAACCTAAAAGCATAAAACTGAGAGTGACAGATGATAGAGTGAACCAAGAGAGAGACAGTCATCTGTAATTCCAATTATTTTCAGTGCATGCTAAAAACCATACAAACAGAACTTGCAGCACGTACCTTTAACAAAAAATAAAACCACATTTTGGCATGGGTAGCACAAATGTGTCCTTTTTTCCCACTTATTTTTTCTTTATTGCTAGGACGGCAATGAAACACCATAGAATTGTTTAACGGCTCTTTAAATTACCTTAAAATGCAGCTTGGACCAATCTAAGGATTTTTCCTTGTGAAGCTGCAGAGTTGATGATTGTAGTTTTTTTCATTGTTGTCTAATGCCCAGGTGCATTTGGATGATCTGTAGCTTCCCAGTCAGGTTTACATTCCCTCAAGCATCACTCAGCATCAAGCCTTTGTTTGAAATGTCAATACAATCAGCAGTAACTGTGTCTCCAGAGAGTTATTGCAGCTGTTGATGATTCTTGACCAAAAGAGTTGAGTGTGGACTCTGGCTAGGGTTGACTGCTTAAAAGGCATGCTAGATGCAAGGCCATATCCAGAAGGGGAGGGGGGGGGTTGATCCCCCACCCCAAATTTTTGTTGGACTTGTAACAAAACGAATATAAATTTTTTTTGATGCTTTATAATTTTTTTGTACCCCCCCCCCCCCTGAAAAAAAATTCCTGGATACAGCCCTGGCTAGAGGCATTTCAACTTCAAGCTTGGGACAAACTAGTCCCTTATACAGAAGACTAATGACTTTGGGGGAACAAGTGGAAAGGGGTACATTTAATCAGCTCCAGAGTTGAACTAGCACCAGCAGCGGGCTTCTTAGCATGGGTACTGAGTTTTAATTTGCTGAAAATGGTGACACCAAGATCTCAATTATCATTTACAAAGGAGATTGGGTGGCCTGAGAGAAAATCAGAGGAACAAGGATTCATTTTGCCAACGTGAATGACATGGTACTTTTTTTCAGAGATTATTGCTCTTGCTGGTGGTCCAGCATAGAAAGAGAGGTACTTGTCTTCTCCAGTCCAGACAGTCCTGAGCCAGCATAATAGCTTTGTCTGGGCGCTACTGAAAAATGATAGGAACTGACCCCCCCCCTGAAAAAAATTCCTGGATACAGCCCTGGCTAGAGGCATTTCAACTTCAAGCTTGGGACAAACTAGTCCCTTATACAGACGACTAATGACTTTGGGGGAGCAAGTGGAAAGGGGTACACTCAATCAGCCCTAGAGTTGAACTAGCACCACCAGCAGGCTTCTTAGCATCAGTACTGAGTTTTAATTTGCTGATAACAGTGACTCCAAGATCTCACTTATCATTTACAGAGAGATTGGGTGGCCTGAGAGAAAATAAGAGGAACAAGGATTCATTTTGCCAAAGTGAATGACATTGTACTTTTTTTGGAGAGATTATTGCTCCTGCTGGTGGTCCAACATAGAAAGAGAGGTATTGTCTTCTCCAGTCCAGACAGTCCTCAGCTAGTATAATAGCTTTGTCTGGGTGCTACTGATAAATGATAGGAAACTGACCAAGGCTCCATTTGATATAAAACAAGGCCTTCCATGTGACTACTTCCAGCAATGTGTTGAGGGCTTGAAACTAAAGGCAATACTGGCTGGCATGTGGACATGCAGGCTAAGAATTGTATCATCTTCTCCATGATAAGCAACAATTTGTTGATAAAATGGCTGACAAACGCTGGAAGAAACTGCTTGTAAGGGTCATGTTATGTCCCTGTTCAAGCATGCCAGAGACCTGAGCAAAGGGAAACCTCCAAAAATATGAACAGTAAGATTGGAATCTTGTGAAAGGCTTGAAGATGAAAGTGTAGAACTAGAAAGATGGAAGGAATACTTTGCAAAGTTACTGAAGACTAAGAGAGTGGATCAAGCATGTCAGTAAAGGTCCTTTCATTTTCAGCAAGGTCCTCTCTACCTTTCTTAAATATTAGAATAATACAGGTACTTTTCAAATCCAGTGGTAGTCTGGAAAGATTCGATGACAAGTTGAATAGCAAAATTTGAAAGCTAATTTTTAATATCCAATTAGTTTTTAACTTTACATTGCAGTCTAAAAACAATAACCTAGTAAAAACAAATAACAATACCCTCTCTGATAATTCCCTCTGTCAAACAATCTCACAACCAACTCGTTATAGGGAAGGTCAAGTCTCTAACATTCTTAATCTAGTTATACTCAGTAACCCTGACCTACTTATTAAGAATGTAATAACCACACCTGTTGGTAATAGCAACCATGTAGTAATTATTTCAGAGCTATGTCTGCCTACCAAACAACCTTTCTCTAAGCAACAAAAATATGTAAACTACAAAATAGTCTCTGATAAACTTGCCAAAGTCAACTGGAAAATGCTTATTACTGATGATATTGAAGAGAGTTGGTCAAATGTAAAAATGGAAATTCTAAATATTGAAAAGTCATGCTGAATTTTTCAGATAAAACAGGCAAAGAGTTTACCTTGTTTAAACACTAAAGTAAGCAAGCTAATCAATCGAAAACACAGAGCATGGAATCACTAAAGAAAAAAATAGGACCACAGAAAATTATCTAGTCTTCAAATCTTTTTGTAATCCCACAACAAACCAAATAAAGGAATTGAAGAGAAGGTTTGAGGAAAAAACTGGCTGAGGAAGTTAAGGATAACCCTAAATATTTCTGGCGTTATGCCACTCAAAATGTAGCAGCAGATGCACAATCTCAGATATCCTGCATGATAGTAAATCAGTTGCAGATCCTGAACTGAAAGTTGAAATTTTCAACCAATATTTCTCTTCTGTTTTTTGTCTGACTCCAGTATTGTATATCCTACGCCTCCTTTCTATGTTGTATCACATAATATGGAACCAATTCTGATTACAGATACTTTTGTTCTAAAGGAACTCACATTCCTCAAACTGAATAAATCTGCTGGCTCAAACAGCATTCACCCACATATCCTACATGAATGTCATACAGTTTTGTGACAACCTCTTTCCCTGTTGTTCAATTTATCATTAAATCTTTCTAGACTACCTCAGGACTGGAAAACTGCACATATAATTCCTATTTTTAAAAAAGGTAGAAAGGAACTTGCCAAAAATTATCAACCCATCAGCATGACATCAGCGGTTGTTAAGGTTTTTGAAAGAATAATCAACTCTGCAGTTGTTAAAACACCTTGAAGCAAAACAATGTTTTACATAGTTCACAACATGGCTTTTGTTCTGGAAGATCTGTTGACACCAATCTCCTTGAATCATATGATCATTCACCGAGTTGCTGGATATTGGGGTGCCTGCTGACATGATTCTGCTTGACTTTTCTGAAGCTTTTGACAAAGTGTGTTGCAATCAACTTGCAATTAAATTACATGCAGTAAAGCTTGAAGAGAAATCCCTGCTCTGGATCCTTGATTTTCTTTATTTGCAAAACCAATGTGTCCAGTTATTTGTCAACTCTGGTAATTTTTTTCTTTCTTCCTCAATGTGTGTTCTGAGTGGAGTTCCTCAGAGAAGTTTCTTGGGTCCTACACTATTTAATATCTTCATCAATGATGCTCCTTCCATTATCAGCAATAAATACACTCTTTATGCAGATGACATGAAGCTTCTTGAATCAGCTTTATCCTGTGAAGATCATTCCCTGCTACAAAATAATCTTCAACTGCTGGGTCAATAGGCTGAGGCCTGGCTTCTTGAATTCAATGTTGCCAAATGCCATATCATTTGCTTTGGCAAACTAAATCCCTGCTGCTCTTATTTTTTCTTAGGTCACCCACTCTCCTCTGTAAATAATGAGCAAGATCTTGGTGTCACTATTGACAATGAACTAAAATTTAGCACTCATGCTAAGAGGTCTGCTGCTGGGGCTAGTTTGACCTTGGGACTAATTAGGCATACTACTATTTCTTCTTGTTCCCCTAAGTCATCAGTCTTCTATATATGGGACTTGTGTGTCCTAAGCTTATGGGACTTGTGTGTCCTAAGCTTGAAGTTGGAATGTCTCTTGCCTGAAATGTTCAGAGACATTGGCAGATGAGCAGAGACATTCTACTAAAGTGATATCTGGCATGCAAGAGCTTTCCTACCATGTAAGACTATCAAAGCTGAATCTCCATACACTTGTTTAGAGGAGAAATAGAGGGGATGCTATTTTAACCTTTAAGTTATTGAGGGCTAAAATTCTCCTGGCATTATTCCCTACTGTTGGTATCAATTCAAGAACTAGAGGTCATCACCTGAAACTTGTCAAGCAGTCTACAATTTCTAGAGTGTGTACTCAATTCTTCTCAACATGTATTGTCAATAATTGGAACACACTATCTAATGAAACAGTTACTGCTGAACCCACTGATGTTTTTAAACAAAGGCTAGATGCTGAATGGTCCTCCAGAGAGTGTAAACTCAATTGGAATACTACTAAAGATGCAACAGCACCTGGTCACCAGTGAACCTGCATACAACTATTCATCATTCCAGAGCTCTACAGGGAGAAATCCTTGGATTACTCCTAGCTGCAATTTGAAGTAAAAAAAAAAATTAGCCTTTTGGGGCTCAAAATGGAATTTGCCTTAGAAGCAATTATTATAGCATATATTTGATTATATAGCTGTAAATATATCCAGCAATGTAGGCCTAAGTTAACTTTCTTCCTTGCTAAATATATGAAAAAAACCTTCTTAACATACTAAGAAGTTATAACCTATGGTAAAATTCTAGTTTAGCTGCTTTACACTATCTTTAAAAAGGGTTAGGTCGAAAAAAAAATGAAACTTTCAGTAATGAATCCAGGGCCAAAAACATACTCTGGGAAGGTATTGCCAAGCTTCTATGTTAACCCTTTTCTGATTTCTATGTCTTAGAAATTTGCCTACTTGACAGGTCTATACTGATTGAAATTTTAACAAAACAACATTTTACCTTAATTTTCAGTTATCAGGTTCTTTTTCTCTGGCTTTAGTTCTGAAATTACAATTCTTGTTATTTGAGTAGAATTTTAAGCCACATCAATGTTTTTTTTTTAAATTTAAGAAATGTATTTGCATATCTTTAAAATCTTATAGATTAGGATTGAGCAAGGTTGTGAAGCAGAAAACAGATTTTGTGCTTCATTCAAGTGGAAGATTTATTTTACAAGGTTTCACTTTTAAAACACAGAGATTTTTTAAAGGTCATCAAAAACTCAGGACCCTCTAAAGAAAGAAGGAGTGGAGGTAGGTACTTCAAAATACCTTCCCAGGGCATACTTTAGCCTGTAGACCCATCCCTGCAAGTTTCATTTTCCTCACATAACCAGAAAAGTAGCTTAACTAGAATTTCATCTTACCTATTCTTCTTTGTTAAAATAGGCTATGCATCTGTATTCTTAACTTTGATGAACCTTAGTTTTGCCTGAGTGAGAAAAAATAGGGACTTTAGGCTAATTCTGACTATAAACAGCCTATAATGTTAAATGAACTTTCAAATTGGATAAAAAAATGACAAATTTAATTAATGGAAGCATGCTGCATATTAGGACTGTTCTTTTGCTCATCTCTGTACTAAGATCTTAAATCCTTTAACAAAGAATGCTTAAAAGTGAAATCTTAGCACTAAGAACTTACATCTTATAGCATTCTTTTGCAAATGTCTTTCATTGTTCCACTCTGATCAGTGGTATAAGAACAATGATGAGTGTATCATCAAAGATCTCTTGTCACTATTTCTATATGGCAGAAAGATGGCATCTTTCACACTTTTTGCTAACATCAGTGAGCTGTAAGATCTTAAGACAAAGATGAGTTAAAAGAATGGAAATCTTTGCTGAAAGATGTGAGATCTTAGTGCAAAAGAACAGCAATACTATCAAGTAAGAATTTCAGGTAAGTTTGCAGTGGGCCACATAATTTAGCTAAGATGAAAGTGAAAATGTCATTTGATGCCTTTTTTTTATGTCCTTTCATTAGTCATATAAAATACCTTCAGGGCTCAAGATGCAGTAAATTTTTGGCAGTTCATATTATTAAGTTACAGATAAAGTAAACATACCACTTGATGCCCTTTTGGTAAATATTACCAAATCACATTATTGACTTTCAAATAAAGTAAACATACCACTCAATGCTGCACACATGTTAAAATTCAGCACACATGCTAAGAGATCTGCTGCTGGGGCTAGTTCAACCTTGGGTTTGATTAAGCATACCATCTCCACTTGTTCCTCTAAAGTCATCAGTCTTCTTTATAAGGGACTTGTGCATCCTAAGCTTGAAGTTGGAATGTCACTTGCCTCTCCATATTTTAAAAAAGATAAAAGTTCTTGAAGATGTACAGAGATGTGCCACTAAAGTGATATCTGGCATGCAAGAGCTTTCCTATCCTGTAAGATTATCAAAGTTGAATCTCCCTGCACTTGTATACAGGAGAAATAGAGGGGATGCCATTTTTCTTTTTTTTTCTTTTTTTTTTTTTTTTATTTTTTTCTTTTTTTTTTCTCTTTTTTTCTTTTTTTTTTTTTTTTTTTTTTCTTTTTCTTTTTTTTTTTTTCTTCCTTTTCAGCCTTTAAGTTATTGAGGGATAATATTCTCCCAGCATTATTCCCTGCTGTTAGCACCAATTCAAGAACTAGAGGTCATCAACTGAAACTTGTCAAGCAGTCTACAACATCTAGAGTCTGTACTCAATTCTTCTCAACATGTATTGTCAACAATTGGAACAAACTATCTAATGAGACTGTTACTGCTGAATCCATTGATGTTTTTAAACAAAAGCTAGATGCTGAGTGGTCCTCCAAAGAGTGTAAATTCAATTGGGATGCTATTGAAGATGGAGCAGCACCTGGTCACCAGTGATTCTTGCATACAATTAATCATCATTCCAGAGCTCTACAAGGAGAAATCCTTAGATTGCTCTTAGCTGCAATTTAAGGTAATGCCTTTTTTATGCTCTTTCCAAATATAATAATCATTTTTGTTGGAAATGAATTTTACCCCCACCTCTATATATACCAATTCAGGGTATATATTTGCAAATTAGGGGGTGGAGGTAAAAGTTTAAACTTACCTCCCTTTTACATCAGAAATAAAATATACCCCAACCCCCTAATGTGCAAATATATACCCTGAATTGGTTTATATAGGGGTGGGGGTAGAATTTATTTCCAACAAAACTGATTATTATACTTGGAAAGAGCATAAAAAAAAGGCATTGAGTGATATGTTTACTTTGTTTGTAAGTCAATAATATGATTTGGTAAATATTTACTGCCTTTTTTTACGCTCATTAGGACTTGGCCAGGAACTTGTCCAGAATGAATGCTATCTATAAAAACAATTTATTATAGCAGCAATTTCAAAAGATTTACCCATTGCATTTAAATTGAATTTTTTTTTTTAAGTTGGAAAAAGAAGGATTTTTAGAGGAAAGACTTGATGATAAAGGTTCTCCCCTTGGATAATATGTTAACCAGGATCATTATACATATTTTAAAGTAAGAATTGTTTTCTTAACATGTTTCCTTGTCAACAGTACCAACTCTAAATTTATACCATATAAATATATATAGGCTATATATACAAGGGCAATTCAGAAACTAACCTCCGATTGGTCACAGTGTGTGTAGTGGGGGGAGTAGCGCGCCATCTGTGCATTCACGCGCTCAGCAGGTCAGTCGGCATCAAGCCGTAGTTGAGTGAACATTGTACCTGCACTAGTTTAGTTATTGTGGTAGTTTGAAATGTGTGCTGCAATAGAAAATCCCGCCAAATGTGAAGTGCGTGCTGTTATAAGGTTTTTTACAGCCAAAGGATACTCTGCAGCAGCTATTCATTGTGAGCTTTGTGCCGTGTACAGACCAAAAGTTATGAGTGAAGGAGTTGTCCGTGAATGGGTACGTTTATTTAAAAGTGGATGAGAAAACGTTCATGATGAAGAGAGGAGTGGTAGACCATCCTTGGTGACTGACAAACTCATTCAGACAGTTGATGCAAAAGTTTGTGAAAATCGATGTTTCACAATGGCAGAGTTGTCTACTGATTTTCCACAGATTTCTAAGACTCTTTTGTACAAGATAGTGACAGCAAGATTGGGTTACCGTAAGTTCTGTGCATGATGGGTGCCCAAAATTCTTACCAACAACCACAAAACTCAAAGAATGGCCTCTGCATTAGACTTTCTGTCATGTTATGAGGACAAAGGAGAACCATTGTTAAACAGAATCATGACCGGTGATGAAACCTGGATTAAGTACGTGAACCCTGAGACAAAAGAACAGTCAAAGATGTGGGCACATTCAGATTCGCCTACCAAACCAAAAAAAGCCTGGCAAGATTTTTCTGCCAGAAAACTGATGGCAACGGTGTTTTGGGATGCCAAAGGGGTGTTGTTGGTTGAATTCATGGAACATGGGACAACCATTAATCAAGACGTGTACTGTGAAACACTAAAAACATTATGATGGGCTATACAGAACAAACGCCATGGTATGCTGACTTCTGGTATAATTTTTTTCCACAATAACGCCCGTCCTCACTCTGCTCACAGAACAACAGCCCTTCTTGAGTCCTTCAAGTGGGACGTTTTCAACCATCCACCTTACAGCCCAGTTCTGGTGCCAAGTGATTATCACCTCTTCATGCATATGAAGAAATGGCTTGGGTCCCAGCGGTTTGATGATGACAAAGAGCTCAAAGATGTGGTCACAGGCTGGCTCAAGGCACAAGCAGGTGATTTTTATGCAGAAGCAATTTCAAAGCTTGTGAAGAGATACAATAACCGCCTCAATTGTTATGGAGACTATGTCAAAAAATAGTGCAAAGATGTAGTTGTAAGATGTATATATTAAAATATTTTTACTTAACTTGGTGTATTTTTTTCAATCAACCAGAGGTTAGTTTATGAATTGCCCTTGTATATATATATAGGGTAAGACACCCAGTAGTTGGCCACCTGCCTATTCTTGGACATAATCTTTTATACTATTTTAATCACTATTTACAATGAGCCGTTTGTATGTCCAAGTTTAGGCAGAATTGTCACTTGTTAGTAAATTCAAAAATAGGAGGCACTGTACAAGTGAAACTATTTGAATTAGTAACCTACTTGTTCAGAAGTTCTTCAGAAATTTTTTGATACAAAAATTAAGTTTCTAGGTGGTATAACACAGTAATTAGAGTATTTTAAATGTCAAAAAGTTTTCAAAGTGATTAAAGTGTCCGACTACTGGGTGTCTTACCCTATATACATTATATATATATATATATATATATATATATATATATATATATATATATATATATATATATATATATATATATTAAATATATATATATATATATATATATATATATATATATATATATATATATATATATATATATATATATATATATATGTATATTAAATATATATATATATATATATATATATTATATATATATATATATATATATATATATATATATATATATATATATATATATATATATATATATATATATATATATATATATATATATATATATATATATATATATATATATATATATATATATATATATATATATATATATATATATATATATATATATATATATATATATATATATATATATATATATATATATATATATATATATATATATATATATATATATATATATATATATATATATATATATATATATATATATATATATATATATATATATATATATATATATATATATATATATATATATATATATATATATATATATATATATATATATATATATATATATATATATATATAGGGGTGGGGGTAAAATTCATTTCTGACAAAAATTATTTTTATATTCATAATGAGCATAAAAAAAGGTGTCAAGTGGTATGTTCACTGGTATGTGAGCATAAAAAAAAGTGTCAAGGTGTCAAGTGGTATGTGAACTGCCAAAAATTTACCTAAGATGCAACTAGCCCCAGGAGTGATTCTTAAATTATGAAAGAGCATAAAAAAGGCATCAAATGACGTTTTCGCTTTCATCTTATCTAAATTATGTGGCCCACTGCAAATTTATCGAATTTCATTGCATTCAGTGTCTTCTTTGAGTTTTTTATATAGCCCTGGAAGATGTAAAGCTAGGCCTATTACTTGTAGTCTACAGGTTATAAATATTAAGCTTTGTTGGACATGGCTCTAAAAATACGTATTTATAAATTACGTTTTAACTTTTCCCATTTTTTTATTTCAGCTAAAGATCCTTTCACAAGAAAATATTGACCGCGTGAACAATTTAAATTCGAATGTTTTGCGAGATGATAGCGATATTCAAATTAAATATTAGATGGCATTAAAAACCTTAACTGGCAGATAATTACAGACAAAATTTATGTGACATAGATGTCAAAATGTTTAATTTTCAGGTTAACCAACAAATGTGGTGCTTTTGCTCGTCTATCTTCATATTTTCCCACAAAAATTTTTATAATTTTTTCTGCTGAAAAAAACTTAATCAAAACATCAGATGCTCATGGGCGTAGGGAGGGGAGGCAGCTGCCCCCCTAGACCTTCAAATATACATTAGATATGGCTGAAAAAGCAGATGGTTTGGAAAAAGCAGTTGATAAAACTCCATCACACTATCGACTGCCCCCCCCCCTTAGACAATATGCTGCCTAATGCTGCCTACGCCCATGCAGATGCTACAAAAAGAAATTCAAGAGAACTAAAATAATTTAAGAAATAATACACTTTAATCATCACTCTTAAATTAATTAACATGAAGTTTTTTACTTTAATCGTAAGAGTAGCTTGTGAGTGTTTTCCGTACACTTAGAAACAGAGAAGTAAGCATCAGGCCAGAACCAAGAGCTGAATTTTAACAATTCCAGACAGTTGCACATGCTTGATGCAAGCTGGATTGAATATTTTGTCCAAAAACCGTGGTGAAAATGTTTAGGATTAAGAAAATGAAGAAGTCGAGAATGCATAGCTTTCTCGAAAATTTTACTAAGCACTTATAATATGGGACGAGGATCAAAATGTTTATTCCATGATCTACCTTTATACAGATGGACTGAGCGCGAAAGCTGCTCCGGTGTTATGAGAGGATTAGGGTTTTTGCCATGTTATAGGCTCTTTCTTCCATTCTTAAATCCGAAAGATAAGCCCTGCTTTTTTAACCTTAAAGTGGCACCAAAGTGAATCTTCCACGACTTTGCTTAACCAGAACCATGAATGCAGACAATGTTACAGGGTCACGTTGAGGAACACTATTCTGATTTATCGTTAGTTCTTCTGGGTTTGTACTGTCTATGGTTGTTTGGTCCCAAAATTTCTGCATGTTAGAGGCCACATTGAAACAGCGATTCATAGGTTGTATCTTGCATCCAAGGTTTAGCCAGCCCAGGGAAGAGATAAGAAATAGATTTATCTTCGTCACTATGTATCTACAGTGAACGAAGATGCACATACTCCCTGGGTTCCCTCCAATTTTTACAACAACTTAATTTATTGGGCATAATTTAAATTGTTATATACATTCTAGAAATGTATATACTGTTCATTTAGCGTAAGAAAGCCAAAAACTTGCTCTCGAATCTATCCGATGTGAGATTGGAAGAGGTTAATTTGGAAAAATTAAATAGTAGGTGAATTATGTTTCGTTGAAAATTAATGGGGAGCTTGCAAGCCTTTCAAATTACGATGAAAATTAGACTTTGAGGAAACTATACTTACAGGATTCATAATATAATAAATAATCAACTGAGTAAATAGCAACAATGACCACACTGCCTTTCCATCATAAACAATTAGTAGAACAACAGGGAAATTTTTATACAAGACAGTGGAACGCAACTTTAGATAAATATTTCGACGCTATATCTAAGGGCCGTCCTCAGAAAACAAACAAAGAAAAAACCAATATAAAAGAAAACTCAAATTAAAATTCGATCATTAAAACTGGAAAAGTATTTTAAAATTTTCAAAATAGCCCTAGCATCATTACTTCAAGGAAGTTCCCTGTTGTTCTACTTATTGTTTAATCAACTGAGTTCAAAGTTTTCCATATTTTTGAAAGATTAGAGAAATTTTTAACACTTCTTTGGTTAGAAACACAAATTTGTGATAGCCCGAGCAGTATTTGAGACAGCAATATGTGCACAGATTTCTGTAGAGAAGTGCTATATTACAGAGGCAAAACCATCTTGAAAATATCAAAATAAAAATGGTAAATGCATTATTTTTTTTTGTCCCAATATTTTTTTACCAAGAATCAGCAGAAATCTTAGAAGCCTTGAACATAAATTACTCCTTCTGAAACAAAACAAGAACAAACAATTGGGGGTTGGCGGGGCAATTGATTATTAATAAGCAAAGCATCTACGGCAGAAGGCTCTACTTTTCCTATGAGATAGATCTGACTATATTATAGCCTACACCAGAAAAATGTAGTTTGTAGTGTTTACATTAGAATGAGGAGCAACGACAACATTGTAATTGCTTCCAGTATAATGAAAACCAACACCACATCCCCAATGCCTTGACATAGCCTGAGGCAGCTGCTGAGCCAGCTGATTTTTTCATGAGCCAGCTGCTGGCAAGAGGCAAATTTGAAAAAAAAACACTTACAAAAAAATAATCAGAGCAGCTGTTTAGGACTATATTCAAGCAGTAAGTGAAGAGGAGGGGCTCTGAGATGGAGTTGTACTGGCAATAGTCGTACTTTCGGTATCTGTAGAGTTAGAGCTGCCCTGAATGAAACATACTCACAAAATATAACTAGCACCATTAGATTCCATATTTTATGCTCTCAGTAGTGTCATTTGAGGAAGAGGGGCCAGGGGGCAACAGTCTACATCCAAGATTTTGTCACGACTCCTAGATTTCGGAAAAAACTTTTTTGTTATTTTTTTTTCTCATTGTAAATTGTTTTTTGATTACTATCATTGAAAAAATGGAAAAAAACAACATCATATCCTCCTGGAATCCGAAAAATAAATTAACCCCTTTCTAATTTCCGTGAACTTAGTTTCTTTCCCTTTTTAATTCCATGGCAGGCACTGTCCTAAATAGCTTTTTTTTTACATATCTTCTTAATAAAAGAGTTTTTTTTAACATCAGCTTTTCACCCAATCGCATCGGCTCGTTTAAAAGAGACAGTCGGAAACACTTCTTATATCAAACAGTTCGTGGTAACGAAATGTAAGTAAGGAGTGATCTGGTTCGATAGCAGCATAAACTCTAAAAACAGAATTTTAATACTAATAGGTATGTAAAAAATTTGATTATTATGCTGATTTCAAAGATAATAGTTTGATTAGTTTAGTCTTATCAATTAAAGGCTAGGAGCCTGTTAAAATTTGCCTGATTTTCGAAAAATGCAAAGACTTTAATGGATAAATTACTATATTGTCTAAATGGTATAGAATCTTACGAAAATTATACCATCAGATTCAGAGTGTCAGAAAAACCTACTGCAGAGGTTTCAAGCTCCTATCTGCAAAAATGTAGAATTTTGTATTTTTTTGCGAGAAGAAAAATCACGGAAGCGTGTTTATTTGTTTTTGTTTTCTTTTTTAGCAGGGGTGATCGTATCAACCCATTGGTCCTAGAACATCGTGAGAGGCCTCATTTGAACGGAAATGAGAAGTTTTGGTATCGTTTTTAAGTGACCAAAAGGATTTGAGGGCAACTAAGCCCCCTCCTCCGCCCTTTTCTTCTCAAAATCGTCTGATCAAAATTTTGAGATGGCCATTTTGTTCCTCATTGCTGAAAGGTCCAATAACTATGCCTTTGGATATAACATTATCCCCCCACAGCCCCAGGGTAAAGATATTAAATTTATAAAATTTGCCCATTGTTTACGGATAGTATTTGTTATTTGGAAGCATGGATACATTTTCGGGTGTTGGGGGCGGATTTTCCGATTGGAGGTTTTCCACGAGGAATGTTCCTTGGGGAGGAAAGTTTCAAGGGGGTGAACTTGTCAGGGGAGATTATACACTGGGGAATTTGCCAGAATTCCTATACAAAATTCTTTTTATATGTCTTGCTTTCTCCTTTCCGTCTCAATTTTACGCGTGAAGTTGTTAAGGGTAATTGTCCCGGTAAATTTCACCGGAATTAAATTATCAAGAGAATATTTCTATGGGGAGGGGGATTTTTCCCATGGAGGTGGGGCCAGATTTCCTGGCATTATTTAAAAATGATCAGAAATTAAATAAAAAATTAGTTTTTTTTTCGACTGAAAGTAAACAGCAGCATTAAAATAAACAGGAATTATTAAGTATACTATGAAGGGGATTAGCCAGTGGCATCATTTCATTCTGAAATAAGGGGGGGGGGGGGGCTAAGAAACTTCTATGGGCCCCCTAAAGCGGCGGCCGGCTCACAGTTGTTTAAGAGCAACGTTCCTTCACAGTAATCAGCACAGGCCTCTTCTAAAATCAAATAATAATAGTAAGAAGCAATATAAAAGTTTTTTATAAACACAGTGAACTTAAGTTGGAAGTAATTCACAGTTGAATTGCAAAACTGGGAACCAGCAAGGTCTCATTTTTCAAAAAATACCAAAATTAGTCTCGAAATCCAAAGATTTCACACATTTTTTTTTTTCACTAATCACCAACATTATATCGCTGAGCCTTTCGTTACCCATTGTTGATCTTAAATAAATTTTAAACAGGCTTAATTGAGAAAAGAATATCATTAGAAGCCGCTATGATAGGCAGAGTACTGAAGATTTCAAAATTTCAGAATATACTATCAACATTGCCTTTACAAAATTATGAAGTTCTAAGAAATCTGTATCATATATTTTATATTAATTTCATGTTTCTGTTAAAGTCATGGCTGTTTTCATACATCGATGGTTGTTTTCCTGGTATGGTTAAATGAAGTTGATGGTTACGAAATTCTGTCTGTTAAGCAATAATTTAGGCGTGGTTTTTTTTTTTATGTTTAATAGTTTTTCAGGTTGTTATGTATGTTTTAAAATTAGACATGATTCTTCATTATAGCATGATTATAGGTGTTGACGCTTTTACTCTGACATTGAGCGTGGATATAAAAAGCTCGATACTGAGTTAGTATCTCCGTCAATAAGTTGAATTTGATTAGTTTACATTATTTCAAATTGGAGAAATAAACGTTCAAATATTGTGAAAATGGGTAGTTTTACACTATTACACCTCGAAGGAGCTGACAGTGATGTTGTGAAGACAAGGGCTCCCAATGTAGCAGTTGAAATTGGAAAGGATTCCTGACTAACATTTGAGTGAGATGAAATGTTTGGTAGATACGTTATATCATTGAGTAAATTTAAGTCAGATTAACAATTATGCTTTGCTGCAAAAGTGAATATAATGTATTTATCACGACTACAGCATGGATAGAATGCTATTATGAAGCACATTGAGGAAAATGGATTGACTCACCTAGCGCAAAGAGAGTGAAAATATATTCTTTTATTACATTTCTGTCAGTAAAAATGTTTTTTTTATGATGCTTTTTTTGATTCGACACTCTAGATGATCATTTACTCCACTTTCTATCTCTATAGTGGGGGGTGACCAAGAGGTATTGAGGTTGTGCACAAGGTAGAAACTTGTAATTGTTATTTTAGTCTATAGTTGGTAGTGGGAGTATCAAGAACGAAAATGATTGGATTTGAGAAACAGAAGATCTTAAGGAATCTAGTAAAATTGGAAAAATGGTTAGTGTTAGATGATGACTTTCTGGAATTATCTTTTAAACGGAAAATATTTTCTCTAGAAATGCTAATCAATATAATGGGAACTGATTCCCCATCTTTGGACTATTGTATGAAGCTTATGCGTTGTGAATCAAATGCATTTACTCAATTTATTGATATATTAATGGAAACAAAATAAAATGACACTGTGATTCTGCTTTTAACCACTACCTAGAAATTCATTCTTTAAAACAATAGGAAATAAGTTTTTGCAACGATACTCGATTAATTCTCCTCCTCCTCATCCTAGAAGACAATGTTTTTTTTATTGATTTTGAGTCAGTTTCTTTTTGGCAGTGAGACGGACAACATAGAAAAAAATGTATCACACATGTTCACTATGTTTATATACATTGGGCAGCTGGTCATCATGTGAGAACTGTACTATAGTTGATGACTATAATGAAAAGTGTAGATTATGCAATCCGTGTAAATTGCATTAAGGATATGCTGTGCAAATTAAGGACTGTAATACCTGTCTTGAAGAGACTTGTGACTCTCATCCTAATGGATATATATGTTCCAATTGTCATTTTGATAAGTGTGACCAATAGTAAAGTACTTACCCTGGCATGATTGGAAAAAACCCTAAACGTGACTTCAGTTTATTTCTAAGGGATTGGTATCGTCGTGGATTTAAATTGTATTGGGAAGAAGAATTTGGAGCACGTTTTAATTGTAAAAACATGAAGAGAGTATGGTTCCTGCGTCATTGTTGTGAGGACAATGCTAGTAATGATTATAAACCTAGTAATTTTTATTTGGCTGTTACAGAAAGTGATTCTTCATATGAGAATATTGTGTACGACATTACTTCAAATAATCAGATAGAAACAGATAAATTTTACAATATGAATCGTAATAGTATCATTGACTTCACAAGGAGATTTAATAAAAATAAGGTTACAATATATTGTGGAAAACGTGACCCTGACTTTGCACACCAGGATCAGTACAAGTTGAATCCCAATGATCTGCCACCACTAATGGTTGTCGATGACGACTACTATGAAAATCTAAATGACTATGAAGAAGAAGAAGAAGAAATCTAAACAATGAAGACAAAGACTTTTTTTATAGTGCATATATATTTTGTTAATAAACAAATTCGCATACATTTTTAAAACACTTTATTCTTAGGACACTGAAATGAATATTATGCAGGTCTGAGAGGGTTTTTTCTACTAGAAAGTTATATTCAAACGTGGACCGTGTACATAATTGTTGAGAAATTCCCTGAAAGTATAGTCACGACATCGAAAAATGAAATATAGTAATGCATGCAAAAACCACAGCTTTTGGTTGATAAATCTTGTACTTGCATCCGATTTGAATAATTGTTTTCCCACTTTCTTCAAGGTAGTTTTTAATGTGTGGTGTGTAGAATGCATATGGTTGACCAAGAGGATCAAAAAATTATATATTCTTCGCTGTTTGAAAGATGCATAGCCAATGACCCGTCTACTATTAACAGTGATAATGGTTTTGTTAACAGTATGAATATAGTCAAGGAAATCTGAGGGTATACAATAGGATTTGTATTTGGACATAAAAGGACCCATGTTAAATACATCGATTATTTGATTGGTGTTCATGGTGCCAAGTCTAATAGAAAACTACCGACAGGGGGTAATTTCCCAATAGGTTTCAAATTGATTGAGTGAGATTAATGTTACACTCTCTGTCAATGGTTTGTAAAAGGTGAACTATAAAAATAGAGTACCCGTTTGGACGATACTCATATCTTGAGTACAAGACAAGTCCAAAACAATGATACCATGACTTTTTTTGAATATTGAATCGGTTATACCTTTTTCATATAGTTGAGAATCTCGATCTAGGGATTGCATTATCAATTCATATAGGGTCCTATAGGATTTTTCAAAGGACAAATTGTAGAGAGGAATTCCATTTACTTTACATACAAGAGAAGAAATTCCAAATAATTCAAATTCATGTGGCAAACCTGTCCACGATCCTATGGCACTGGCAGTTACTACAAAAGCCAAGGCAAGTTTCGAAGGAATTTCACCATTGATAAATGAAGAATCGGTGTTGGTACTTGATCCAGTGGCAATATGACGTTGATTGGCGTTTGTGTGAGGAACAAGCAGTTTGATATTTTTCCCAGTGGCTCTTAGTTTTTCAGTTGCCAAAGCAACAGAAATCATAACCTGTTGTTTTCGCACATGAAGTATTGCCGAGGTGAGATTGACAATAGCATCGGGTACTGCACCAAGTGTTTTTCTCAATATGAAATAGGACGGTGCAAGTTGCCACTTTATATCAATTTTAACATTGGGGGGGCATCCATTGGGATATATTAAATATTTCATGATTGAGTCCACCAACTAAATGATACTTCTTGCTCACTGCCCAAGTGAGTCCACCGTCAGTATCAACATTTGGTCTATAGTCATAGCCCATTGGCAGACCTCTTAATATCTTATAGGCCATTGGAGTCATCAACATAAATTGTATGTAACTTGCATAGTTTGATAGATTACTGCTAGTGCTCACCAAT
The DNA here is from genome assembly GCA_027921565.1 of Artemia sinica. NCBI lineage: Eukaryota > Metazoa > Arthropoda > Branchiopoda > Anostraca > Artemiidae > Artemia > Artemia sinica. The sequence continues at coordinate 14,481,357 of CM051275.1, forward strand.
GTTCCATTTATTTGTTTAAATAAATTGTGTAGTACACCATTTCATAAGATAATCCATCGACATTGGAGGGAGGTAAATTGTCAGACTTTTTCCTCACCACAACTTTTAAATCAATAAATGCGGATAATAACTATATGAAGTAGTCTTTATTGGAATAAATTTGAAAATGGATGTTTTCAGAGAGGGGTTGCTGTGGATAGAATTGTTCATATTACCCATGTTTTATACTGACATCCACACTTTCTGCATTGAAAAGATTTAGAGATGTTGTGACAGTGGGATGAGACTCCTTGTGGGGTAGATATGCCATTTCAGTCTAGGAAAAGAAATCCCTTTTCAATCTAATAATTTTTCTTCTTGGTTTCTTCTTCTTACTCTTACTTTTCTTTGACAAGAATGATGATGTCTTTCGCTTCTGACCTGAGTAGAGACTGATGAGTGATGAGATGTTTCTCCTCCTTTCAATACCTTTTCCACTATATCGTGATTTCAATCGCTCGCCAAGGGATCGTGCGCTGGACCTTAGATCTTGTGAAACACTTTCTTTAAAATTTTTACCATCCGCCCAATCGTGTAGCGAAGAGGATGCAAAATCTGCGGCATTCGGTGCGCTATATTTTTTAGCCAGCGGTATTGCAGAGCGAAACAGCTTAGCAAAACCAACTGCCAAGACCGTAGCCCGACATTGACGAGCGGACTTTATAATAGTCCATTCCATGACCAAATTGTCGTGGTTGGAGAGCAGTAACATAGCAATCAATATCAGGACATACAAATATATTTTTCCATTATCCATTTTGTTGTTGTAGCTGAATGGGTCGAAAATGACATGTAATCACGGCCAAACCTTTTGTTATTGCTAGAGGATCATCTAATTCACTTCTTAGTGTTAACTGATAGAGTTCCAAATACGAAGTTTTTACAGGGACATACTGAAGATGCTTTAAATTATAGTGATGAACATGTTCATGGGTGGTTTTTCGTTCAAGAACACGTAGGAGGGGAACATATGAATTACAAAATCTCGATGTTTCCACAAAGGACGCATACAGAAACATACAAGAGTCCGAGGCGATACCGGGTGGATAATCAGCAAAAATAACACGATTCATCCCACTGACAGTTGCAGCGTTTTTACCACTGATCCTAATCCGTTTAAAGCCAAGAAAATCTGTCAGATTTTCATTGAGAAAAATCATTTCATTGTCAACGGGTGAGGTAATTAAATCCTATCATGTTCCATTGAATAATTAAATTGGAATGTACCTTTCTTACGAACAGAGATTTTTCTATTGATTGTACGACACAAATCATTCATACTACCAAATTCTTTGTATTTCAGTGTGAAAATGGGGATATTCAATAGATTTAAGTGCTTCAACCCATTCATACTCAACAAAGAGTGATCAATCGAATGGTATAACTTTTATCTCATGCACGCGATCTTTTCTCAGGATATCATATGTATTTTTGAGAATACAATCGACAAGAGCAATTTCATATTTTCCATCATCGTATTTGATGGTGGATTGGAGATTTTCGTCCAAAAATAACTTGTTTTATTCAAATCATTGTAGAGAGGGCTCGGAGACGTTGGACATAAAAGTTACATAAAAAATCATTGGGCATTGTGTATGGCCTCGGCGGATATCCACGAATCAAAATCAGAGTTGTATCCTAGCCAACGTACAAGCAACTGTTTCATGCCCCCTGTGAGTACGAGTCTTTAATATCTTTTCAATCTGATAGATTCCAGGGTTTTTATCTTTTTGTATTTCATAATCATAAAAGCTGCCAAGAATCTCATCATATTTCATGGCACGTAGACGATACATTATGGGTGTAGTGTCCAAGAGTTTGGAGACTTTAAAAAGTTCAGTGGACCAGAAGTAATTACCATTTTCAAAAACATTATTAGTTCGATTGATTCGAACGGTATCACCAACATTGAATTTCTTCTTTTTTCTTCTCATTACCAACACCACCACCATTGGAATACTGTTCAAGAAAAGTGTCTTGTGTATTGAGATCATGATGAACTTCTGTTGGGATTGAGTTGGACAGGGATCAATGTGGACGTTGATAGTATACACCAACATGATTTTATCCAAATCATGAATAAAAGTAGAAGTATTTTTCAAAGTGGAATATATAGAAATTAAAAGTCGAACAGTTCTTATCAGCCGTTCGGCCAATGCTGCCTTTGTTGGACTATGATTATGATAGAGGATTGTATTATATTTCAGTAGAACCTTCTTTACATGGAGATTAACAAATTCTCTACCCCAATCCGTTTGAATCTTCTTATAGCAGTCCTGTTCAAGGATGATTTCAAGAGCTTTAGCAACTTCATCGCCTCCCTTTGACCGCAGTGGAACGGCATAAGCATAGCGACTAAAAACACTGACTGCAAGTAGAATGTACGTGTAGGGGTGATTGTGACGCCGTTGAATCTCATCTAGAGTCAAAAGAGATGCTTGTAATATTTGTAATGGGAAAAAGGCTTTAGTTTTTCGATAGTGATTACCACGAACTCTACGACCACGATTTAGAGCGTAACTTGATACATTCTGTAGATACTCGGCCGGCCGATTATTTTCAAGTCCAGTGACTTGAGCAAGTGTGGTGGGTGAACTTAAACTTCCCACTGCACCAATATTCTCATAAACATGTTTCAATGCTTCAACCATTTTGAACGTAAACACGTAGTGAAGTGTCCACTGACCATTTTCATACTAACAGGTGATGGTGAGGGAGATGCAGTGATATTAAGACGTCTTCGCTTGATTCTCCCACTCATAACTATTGTCAAATCACATCCACTTGGCGTGCTAGTATTTTCCGAAAATGATTTAAAAACATCTTTTGATATTTGACTAAATTCCTTTAATCGTTTTAAAACATGTTTATTGGCAATAAGGCTTTTGGGAAAGTTTGATGAGTTTAAAAATTTATGCAGATGACTGTCAAACGATACAAGTCTTTTACGATCCGTGACCAAATCTGATAATAAATCAAGTAGAATATAGGTCTTGCCATGGATTACAACTTGATTCCCATTAGCATCAATTTGAACATGGTCACTGTCATTGAGATATGTCAAGAATCTTTCACACTGTTCACGATAGGAATGTGGCATTAGATCTGCAAAACCTGTCATAACTTTAGACAAATCTTCTTCTTCTTCTTATTTTGGTATTTTTGTTGATGATGATGATGATGTTGGAATCATTTCCTTTTAGTGATCAATGAAATTTACTTTGACTGGTCTCTCACGATAGGGTTTATGTTTGTCGACTCGGCGAAGTTCATTTTGAAGCAGAATTAATTTTTCATCGTCGGCAATTGTCTCATTGTTAATGAATTTATTGAGATGGTCCTCGAAATGTTCCTTTGGCGAAAGGACGAGTTTAATTGGAGTCAATTCATAGGGTTAGACCATTCTCTCTCTCTAGCGAAAACTGTTTACAAGTCCTGCAATGATTGGCAGTAAAAGTGTAAAGAAGCTACCACCCGCTTGAAGAAGTCGTTTTCTTTTAAAATCATTTTCTTTTTTTGCTTGCTGCTGACGCTAGGGAGCGTACAAGGGAACGATGTTGCTTAGTCTGTTGCTTAACACCTTTAGGCAGTTGAATATTACCTTCAGTTAGATTTAAACAAAGTTCAGATATGAGATTAATGAATTCTCTGTCGACGCCATGTTTGAGTATGGCCTTCCTAAGTCGTGGTTTTCAATTACCTAGGACAGTGAATAAATGTCGATTTTCATGTAGTTTCTTCAGTGTCATGATTACAACTAACGACCTTTTTTACTGTTCACCGGCAGATATACAGTAATTTCATTTTCAAAAATATCGGTGACTACACGTAAATGCTCGGGTGTGTTCTGATTGAGGTCCAATAGAATTTATCCGTAGGGTTTGTTGGTAGCCTGATTGTAGGCGAGAGTCGAAATTTCGGTTCACCCCGATACATCAGTCTGTTTAACGTTATGAGGGAACTGGAATCACGAACAACCCTGTAGATGATATAGTAGGTGCAATTCAAAGCAAGTGTTCTCATACACTTGTTCTGCTGAAAGAGATTGTGTAGAACTAGGGTTATGGAGATCTGTTGATGATGAGATTGGACAGTGAACAATTGTGTCATCTCCTGAGACCATTCTTCAATGGATTCAGCCAGATCGTCAATAATCAACCAAGAGTTTAATTCAATACTGTTGAAAATGTCAAGTCCATGCATGAATTTCGTGTCTGGGGCAATAGTTTTTATTCTATCATAGGATTCTTGCCAAACACTGTAGCAATAGCAAATTTTTGTTGGATTTTCTAAAAACATTTTATCACGATTTTGAATTATTTTTGTTAAAAGTGTCGTTTTGCCAGACATTGATGGTCCGCAAACAAACGACCTAAATGGAGTTTTAAATTGATATATAGTCTTCCTTGCACCGATGTTAAAACACAACTGACCGTAGATTACATTGTTCCCTTGAATAAATAATAATAGTAATTTCCCTAATCAGATACGAGAACAAGAAGAAAATAAAACATTTTAAAGAATGATACATGTTTTTTATTTACAAATAAAAACATCACTACAAAAAAAATACTACATGTCTTATTAACAGACACATAAAAAAAAAACATGAAAAAGGCACTGTCACGTAATAAATTCAAAACAATATATTTTTTTTTATTTATTCAATAAAAAGACACTAAAAAAAGCACTTATCACAATTAGAAAGGGGTCCCCCCCGGAAGGGCGCGGCAGCGGTGGCTGGCCGAAGGCCGGTCCCCCCCCCCCCCCGGGGCCGGCCGCGGGGTAAAAAAACAACGATTTTGAACAAAAATTTTTTATTTACAAAAATAACAAGGAAAAAAATATATGACTCTAAATTGCTATAAATAAAAAAACATTGCTGAGTTGGGGAAAAAACCACTGCTGAGTTGGGAAAAAAACATCTATTAAAAAGGATCCCACCACCACCGAACCATTTACTATTGAATTTCTTCCCGACCGAGGCGATGTCTATAGTCTCGACAGACACTTCGGTCAGAAGTTAGATAATGTCCTTGGGGTAGCACCGTCACACCATCCGCACACACATAGACTTTATCCTACACGGGACACATGGCTATTTTATCAACTAAAACTCTGTGGTTTTTAAATTTTAAAGAGCAAATCGCCATGACTTTCGCCCTTGGAACTATACTATTTTTCCACACAGTTTCTATATACATTCATGTCGAAATTCTTATTCACGTAGTGTCTAGGCAGCCCATTGCAGACTTTTTTTTATTACCTCGTTGTGTGTTTGCACACAGTACACCTTCGGACCTGCAAGCACACCACTTAAAATCAAGTCACTTATTGTCTCTGATTTTAGCGTTAATAACTAATTTGGGGCCTGGCGCCTCACTAGCTCCGGGTAAATGGACTCGTCTTAATTGGTAAAGTCCATTCGAGAGCTAATGTGCGTGCCTTTTCCAAATCTTCCAATAAATTTGTGGTTCTAACTTTTAGCAAAAGTGAATCGGTATCCCCGTAATATACTTGAACTTCCCCCTCCCCTGGCCATTGGCGTCTACACACATCGTAAAAGAGTGAAAACATGAGTTTTTTTTGAAATTTCTCTTATTACGCTACCAGCTGCAATATATTTTATTTAAAATTGCGTTTTTTTTTTTTCTATTCAAGAGGACCATATTGGTGTCTATGATGGTGAATGATGTGAAGTTTGGATCGGCAACGATTCGAGCACATTCTTTTGGGTCATTCACAACGTCACGACGACTTTGATTACGTACACTCTCACACATTTTACCAAACGCCAAGTTCAAAATGAGTTTAAAGATTTCCTTTTCAGCTTTCATTTTCGCTTCGGAATGTTTACTGACAAAAGTGTCAATAAACGTTTTCAAATAGGGTTTTTGGTCAAATTGGAGGGCTCTATCTATCTTTGTGACGTTGAAACCGTTGGCCACCATCCACAACAAAAGAACGTGATGTACAACGATATTCTCTTTTGGATAAAGGTAAGCGATAAGTTTTTGTTTTGAAGGTGTCCAGTGCACACTCCTATCCTCTACCTTAGAAATATTGTATGGCTCAAAGAGTCCCTAGTCACCGCTCTGTTTATGCACGGGAAAACAAAATCCTTCACCGAGTCATGAAGCTCCACCGGTATTTCACCATCGATTCCAAAAGTGGTCCATTCTCCTCATGATTGGCAATGTTGGAGAAATCTGAAGCACGAGGATCGTTAAGCCATTTATAATTTCCATACGGCAAAGAGTAGTGAGACATTGCCAACGAATAAAAAGAGTTCATATCTAAGAAAACTACATCCGACTATACGCCCCTGTCTTGTCCAGTCGGATCAGTTTCAAGGATACGATCTCCATAAAAACATACCCTCCCCTCATTGATCTCTCTACAAATAGATGCCGATCCACGTCGGTCACCCAAATTCCCCATAGATTTACTTTTTTTTACTTCTTAATTTACGTTAGATCTTAACATTGGAACGTTGTGTTTTTTGTCCTTAAAACATAGTTGACAAACATACACACTTAATAACTCGTTTTTTTTCTTTTTTTATAACACGTACACTGGGATAGATATATATAGAGATAAGAGAGAGAGAGAAGATTCAATTTTTCTTACGTAATCACGGAGAGAGGCAACTGGTTCCATGACTACATCAGCTTCTTGGAATGGGACTACAGCTTGCATGTTGGTTTTGGCAGTTGGACAGTTGACTGTCGGTGGGTGTATGATGGGTCCGGATGGCTGTGGCATCTTGTTTTGGTTGTTGGATGTGGCAGCTGGACAGCTGGCTTTTGGGTGGTTTACGGTGGTTCTTGATGAGATTATGGTCTCGGCCAACGACCATATTGTATAACAGTTGGTCTGTTTGAAATGACCACTGGAGTCGCTTCGCCCCTCTTTGTCTTCTTAACGGGTAGGGGGAGCTCCGGGAAATCCTAAAAAAAAATTATTTTGTTTCTCATGAAAAAATATTGAATGAGAACCATCAGTCCTCATCAATAGGAGTAGGGCATGCATAAGAATATGTTTTAAAACTTAAATCAAAAGTGTCATTATATTTTTCTGATGATTTTAATACATTGAAAAAAATGTCACTACAAACATTATTTTTCTAATAGTAAAAGTCACGACTAACATTTCTATATCATTTTCATTTTGAGTTTTGAAAATATTATATGTGATTTTTTTTTATGTTTTAAGTATGTTTCAGGTCATTCTAACACCTGTAAAAATAAATAGTCTGTTTCTCATGAAAAAATATTGAATGAGAACCTTTAGTCCTCACCGATAGGAGTAGGGTATGCACACGAATATGTTTTAAAATTTAAATCAAAAGTGTCATTCTATTTTTCTGATATGATTTTAATACATTGAAGAAAAATGGTCACTGCAAACATTATTTTTCTAATAGTAAAAGTCACGACTAACATTTCTATGTCATTCTCATTTTGAGTTCGGAAAATATTAAATGTGATTTTTTTTGTTTTAAGTATGTTTCGTGTCATTCTAACACCTGTAAAAAAAGTTGAAAAAAAAACAAAAAAAAGTTAGGGGGAGGGGGTTAAAGAAGGGAAGGAGGGGATGTAGGGAGGGGGGGCGTAGGGCTGGGGGATAGTGGGGGGGGGGCTTTGGGCCAGAATAAAAAATAAGTATGATTTGCCTCATGTACTAAGCTCGCAAACCATTTACATGCAGTGTTTACGCACTTTTTTGTTTTGATATTGCTCTTTACCGACCTCTGAAGATCCAGATTCAAAAATATTTAACAATTCGTTACCTATAAGGGGACTGTATAAACCATTCAGTAAATTATATCAGAATTAATGTCTTTACCCGCTAAGAATACAAATGACTAACTTACTTCTTGCTTGTAGCTTTCATCAATATCCCTTTTGTTCGAATTCATGGTGTTATTTCAAATGTCAATTTTGAACTGAGAAAATAACTCGTCATCAGAGTTTATATACCCATGTTCAAGGCGAAACATAAAAAAACCACACCTAACATATTGCTAAACAGACAGAATTTCGTAGCCATCAAGTTCATTTAACCATACCAGGAAAACAACCATCGATGTATGAAAACAGACATGACTTTAAAACAGAAACATGAAATTTAATATAAAATCATTGTACTGTGAACAGCACGAATTTTCATGGTATGCTGATTATAATTAAAAAATAAAAAAAAACAACCGAAGATCTGACTTTATAGGCAAGGTGATTTTTTTTTATTATACATGTTAATGACTGCCCCGTTGGAATGATTCACTACCGGCCCTCCTGGAATGATTTTCTACCTGCCCTCCCGGAATGATTGGCTAACTGCCCTCCCGGAATGATTGGCTACCTGCCCCCCCTGGAATGATCGGCTACCTGCCCTCCCGGAGTATTGATATAACACTACTACTCATATAAGGTTTTCATAGAAAGTGTTGTCGTAGAAACTTCCAAAGGGGCTCATTCGGTTGGAAATTGAAAGGGCTAGTGCACTTTTTAAAAGTCCAAAGTGATGGAAGGCAACTAACACCCCTTCCACGCCCATTATTTATCCAAACATATCCAATCAAAATTTGAGATAGCCATTTGGTTCAACGTAGTTGAAAGTCCTGGAAATTAGGTCTTTGAGGATAATAACCCCCTCAGAGCCCTCAGGGGAAGAGTTTTGAGTTATACCCTGGGGGCATATAAGGTTTTTATTGAAAGCTTTATCGTAGAAACTTGAAAAATGGCGCATTCAATTGATAATTCAAAGAGTTAGTGCCCTTTTTAATAGTCAAAAGTGTTTGGAGGACAACTAACCCCCCTCTCACGCCCAGCTTTTCCCCAAACACATACAATCAAAGTTTTTAGATAGCCATTTTGTTCAACGTAGTTGAAAGTTTTGAAAATTTGGTCTTTTACGGATGAAACCCACCCCTCCCCCACCCCACAGACCTCAGGGCATGGGTCGTAAGTTATGCCCTGGGGGCATATAAGGTTTTATAGACAGCGTTGTCGTAGAAACTTAAAAAAGGGCTCATTTAATTGAAAATTGAAATGGCTAGTGGCCTTTTTAATAGTCAAAAGTGTTTGGAGGGCAACTAACCCCCCTCTCACGCCCAGCTTTTCCCCAAACACATACAATCAAAGTTTTTAGATAACCATTTTGTTCAACGTAGTTGAAAGTTTTGAAAATTTGGTCTTTACAGATGAACTCCCCCCCCCCCACAGCCCTCAGGGCATGGGTTGTAAGTTATGTCCTGGGGGCATATAAGGTTTTTATAGACAGCGTTGTCGTAAAAACTTCAAAAAGGGCTCATTTAATTGAAAATTGAAATGGCTAGTGGCCTTTTTTAATAGTCAAAAGTATTTGGAGGGCAACTAACCTCCCTCTCACGCCCACCATTGTCCCGAACACATGCAATCAAAATTTTCAGATAGCCATTTTTTTTCAACGTAGTTGAAAGTTCTGGAAATTATGTCTTTGAGGATGACAGCCCCCCACAGCCGTCAGGGCAAGGGTTGTAAGTTATGCCTTGGGGGCATATGAGGTTTTAATAGAAAGCTTTGTCGTAAAACTTCAAAAAGGGCTCATTCGATTGATAATTGAATGGGCGAGTGCACTTTTTAATAGTTGAAAGTAACAGGAGGGCGACCAAGCCCCTCTCATGCTCACCATTTCCCCAAACACATCCAATCAAAATTTTGTGATATTCATTTTGTAGTTAAAAGTTCTGAAACATAGGTCTCTTTTGGACGACAACTCCCTCAGAGCCCTCAGGGGAAGGGTTTTAAGTTATACCCAAGGAGTATATAAGGTTTTTATAGAAAGTGTTGTCGTAGAAACTTCAAAAAACAGCTCATTTGATTGGAAATTGAAAGGGCTAGCGCCGTTTTAATGATCGAAAGTGAATGGAGAGCAACTAACCCCCTCTCACGCCCACTATTTCACCAAACAAATTCAATCAAGATTTTGAGAAAGCCATTTTGTTAAACGTAGTTGAAAGTTCTGGAAATTATGTACCTGGAAATATATTTTGAGGATGACAAACCCCACAAACCCCGCAGGTCAAGGGTTGTAAGTTTTGCCCTGGGGGCATATAAGGTTTTTTATAGAAAGTATTTTCGTAAAGACTTTAAAAACGGCTCATTCGATTGGAATTGAAAGGGCTGATGCCCTTTTTAATAGTCGAAAGTAATTGGAGGGCGACTAGTCCCCCCGACTAGTACAGCCTATCAAAATTTTGAGATGACCATTTTGTTCAACGTAGATTAAAGTTCTGGAAATCAGGTCTTTGAGGATGACACTCCCCCCAGAGCCCTAAGGAGTGAAGTTGTAAGTTATGCCCTGGGGGCATATAAGGTTTTTTTTTTATAGAAAATGTTGTCGTAGAAACTTGAATAAAGGCACATTCACATTCAATCCAATAAAGGCACTTCAATAAAGTGCCCTTATTAATAGGCTAGTCAAAAACTGACGGGAGGGCAAAAAACCTCCCTCTCACGCCCATTATTTCCCCAGACACATCCAATCAAAATTTTGAGATAGTCATTTTTTTCAACGTGGTTGAAAGTTTTGGATATTATGTCTTTGAGATTGATCAGCCCCCACCTCCCAGGGCAAGGGTTTTAAGTTATAACCTGGGTGCATATAAGGTTTTTATAGAGCGTTGTAATATAAATTTCGAAAACTTCGAAGGGCTAGTGCCCTTCTTAGTAGTCAAAAGTGATTGAAGGAAAACTAACACCCCTCCCACGCCCACCATTTCCCTAAAAACATCCAACAAAAATTTTGAGACAACCATTTGGTTCAACGTAGTTGAAAAGTCCGGAAATTATGTCTTTGAGGATGACAATCCCCCCACAGCCCTCAGCGCAAGGGTTGTAAGTTATATCCTGGGGGCCTATAAGGTTTTGTAAAAAGCTTTGTCGCAGAAACTTCAAAAAGGGCTCCATTAGATTGGAAATTGAAAGCGCCAGTGCCCTATTTAATAGTCGAAAGTGATTGGAGGTCAAATAACGCCCTTCTCAAGCCTACCATTTCCCGAAATACATCCAATCAAAATTTTGAGATAGACATTTGGTTCAACGTAGTTGAAAGTTCTGGAAATCAGGTCTTTGCCAGCATTGTCGTAGAAACTTCAAAAAGGACTCATTCGATTGGGAATTGAAAGGGCTAGTGCCCTTATTAATAGTCAAAAGTGATCGGAGGGTGAATGCCCCCCCCATATCCATGATTTCCCCAAACACTTCCGATAAACATTTTGATATAGCAATTTTGTTGAACGTAATTGAAGGGTCCAGAAATTATGTTTTTGAGTATGACAACCCCTAACAGCCCTCAGGGCTAAGGTTTTAAGTTATGCCCTGGGGGAATATAATGTAATATAGAAAGTGTTGTCATAAAACTTCAGAAAGGACTCTTTCAATTGGGAATTGAGAGGGCTATTGCCTTTTTTATAGTCGAAGGTAATCAGAGGAAGAATCCCCCCCCCCCAACGCCCATCATTTTCCCAAAAATTTCCGATCAACATTTTGATATGGACAATTTGTTCAACGTTGTTGAAAGGTCTGGAAATTATGTCTTTGAGGATGACAAACACTACCCCATAGCCCTCATGACAAGGGTCGTAAGTTATGCCCTTGGGACATTAAACATTTTATAGAAAGTTTTGTCGTAGAAGTTTCAAAAAGGGATCATTCGATTAGAAATTGAGAGAACTAGTGCCTTTTTAATTAGTCGAAAGTGACCAGAGGGCAAATGTCTCCCTCCATGCCTATCATTTCCCCAAAAACTTCCAATTAAAATTTTGACATAGCCATTTTGTTAAGGCTATCAGAAAGATCTGGAAATTATGTTTTTGAGGATAACAAACTCCCCCAGCCCTCAGGGCAAGGGTTGTAAGTTGTGCCCTGGAGACATACAGGGTTTTTATAGAAAGTGTGGTCATATAAGCTTCAAAGGGGGCTCATTTGATTGGTAATCAGACGATCTAGTGCTCTTCTTAAGAGTCAAAGTGATCAGAGGGCAGTTATCCTCTCATCCTTACACACACGTCATATTGTCCCGAAATGCGTCTAATAGAAATTTTGAGATAGCCATTCTATTCAAAATAGTCTAAATATTATGTAATAAGGCTTTTGGGGTTGAAACAAACCCCAGAGATTAGATACAAGGGTTGTAAGTTATGCCCAGGAAGTAAAACAGTAGGAAATAAGTTTTTGTGACGATGCTCGATTACTCCTCCTTCTAGAAGACAATGTTATTTTTTTTATTGATTTTGAGTCAGTTTCTTTCTGGCAGCGAGACGGACAACATCGAAAAAAAATGTATCATACATGTTCACTATGTTTATATACATTGGGCAGCTGGTCTTCATGTGAGAACTGTACTACAGTTGATGACTATAATGAAAAGTGTAGACTATGCAATCCGTGTAAATTGCATACAGGATATGCTGTACAAATTAAGGACTGTAATACCTGTCTTGAAGAGACTTGTGACTCTCATCCTAATGGATATCTATGCTCCAATTGCCATTTTTTATAAGTGTGACCAGTGGGAAAATACTTACCCTGGTATGATTGGAAAACACCCTAAACGTGACTTCAGTTTATTTCTAAGGGATTGGTATCGTCGCGGCTTTAAATTGTATTGGGAAGAAGAATTTGGAGCACGTTTCAATTGTAAAAACATGAAGAGAGTCTGGTTCCTGCGTCATCGTTGTGAGGACAATAGAAGTAATGATTATAAACCTAGCGATTTTTATTTGGCTGTGACAGAAAGTGATTCTTCATATGAGAATATTGTGTGCGACATTACTTCAAATAATCAAATAGAAACAGATGAATTTGAATCGTAATAGTATCATTGACTTCACAAGAAGATTTAATAAAAATGAAGTTACAATATATTGTTGAAAATGTGACCCTGACTTTGCACGCCAGGATCAGTACAAGTTGAATCCAAATGATCTGTCACCACTAATCGTTGTCGACGACGATGACTATGATGATGATGACAATCTAAATGACTATGAAGAAGAAGAAATCTAAACAAATGAAAACAATAGACTTTTTTATAGTGCATATATATTAAATTAATAAACAAATTCACATACATTTTTAAAAACACTTTATTCTTAGGGCATTGAAATCAATACTGTACAGGTCTGAGAGGGTATTTTCTACTAGAAAGTCATTCAAACGTGGACTGTGTACATAAATGTTGAGAAATTCACTGAAAGTATAGTCATGACATCGAAAAATGAAATAAAGTAATGCATGAAAACCGCAGCTTTTGGTTGATAAATCTTGTACTCGCATTCGATTTTGAATAATTGTCTTCCCACTTCTTTCAAGGTAGTTTTTGATGTGTGGTGTGTAGAATGCATATGGTAGACCAAGAGGATCAAAAAATTCTATATTCTTCGCTGTTTGATAGATGCATAGCCAATGACCCGTCTGCACAGTCGATGGACTACTATTAACAATGATAATGGTTTTGTTAACAGTATGAATATAATCAAGAAAATCTGAGGGTATAGAATAGGATTTGTATTTGGACATAAAAGGATCCATGTTAAATACATTGATTATTTGATTTGTGTTCATGGTGCCAAGTCTAAAAGAACACTACCATCGGGGTTAATTTCCTAGTAGGTTTCAACTTGATTGAGTGAGATTAATGTTACACTCTCTGTCAATGGTTTTTCAGAGGTACACTCCAAACGTACAGTACCCATTTGGACAATACTCATATCTTGAGCACCAGACAAGTCCAAAACAATGATACTATGACTTTTTGCGAACATTGAATCGGTAATACCATTTTCATATAGTTGAGAATCTCGATCTAGGGATTGCATTGTCAACTCATATAGGATCCTATAGGATTTATCAAAGGATAAATTGTAGAGAGGAATTCCGTTTACTTTACAGACAAGAGAGGAAAGTCCAAATAATTCAAATTCATGTGGCGAGCTTGTTCACGATCCTATGGCACTGGCACTTTGTACAAAAGCCAAGGCGAGTTTCGATGGAATTTCACCATTGATAAATGAAGAATCGGTGTAGGTACTTGATCCAGTGGCAATATGACGTTGATTTGCGATTGTGTGAGGAACGAGCAGCAGTTTGATATTATTTCCAGAGGCTCTTAGTTTTTCAATTGCCAAAGCAACAGAACTCATAACCTGTTGTTTTCGCACATGAAGTATTGCCGAAGTGAGATTGACATTAGCCTCGGGTGCTGCATCAACTGTTTTTCTCAATATGAAATTGGACAGTGCAAGTTGTAACTTTATATCAATTTTAAAATTGGGGGGCATCCATTGGGATATATTGAATATTTCATGATTGAATCTACCAACTAAATGATACTCCTTGCCCACTGCCCAAGTGAGTTCACCGTCAGTATCAACATTTGTTCTATAGTCATAGCCCATTGGCAGACCTCTCAATTTCTTATAGGCCATTGGAGTCATCAACATAAATAGTATGTAACTTGCATAGTTTGATAGATTACTGCTAGTACTCACCAATGTTCCATTTATGTAGACACATATTTGTTTAAATAAATTGTGTAGTATACCATTATCATAGGATAGTCCATCGACATTGGAGGGAGGTGAATTGTCAGACTTTTTCCTCACCACAACTTTTAAATCAATAAATGTGGATGATAAATCTATGAATTAGTCTTCATTGGAATAAATTTGAAATTGTATGTTTTCAGAGAGGTGTTGCTGTGGATAGAATTGCTCATAGTACCCGTGTTTTACACTGACATCCACACTTTCTGCATTGAAAAGATTTAGAGATGTGGTGACAGTGGGATGAGATTCCTTGTGGGGTAGATATGCAATCTAGGAAAAGAAATCCCCTTTCGATCTAACAATTTTTCTTCTTGGTTTCTTTTTCTTACTTTTCTTTGACAAGAGTGATGATGTATTTCGCTTCTGACCTGAGTAGAGACTGATGAGTGAAGAGACGTTTCTCCTCCTTTTAAAACCTTTTCCACTTTGTTTCAATCACTTGCCAAGGGATCGTGCGCTGGATCTGAGATATTTTGACACACTTTCTTTAAAATCTTTACCATCCCCCCAATCGTGTAGCGTAGAGGATGCAAAATCTGCAGCAACCGGCGCAATATATTTTTTAGCCAGCGGTATTGCAGAGCGAAACAGCTTAGCAAACCACTGCCAAGACCGTAGCCTGACATTGACGAACGGCCTTTATAATAGTCCAGTCCATGACCCAATTGTCGTGTTGGAGAGCAGTAACATAACAATCAATATCAGGGCATACAAATATATTTTTTCTATTAGCCATTTTGTTGTTGTTGCTGTTGTTGTTGTCGAATGGGTCGAAAATGACATGTAATCACGGCCAAACCTTTTGTTATTGCTAGAGGATCACCTAATTCACTTCTTAGTGTTAACTGACAGAGTTCCAAATACGAAGTGTTTACAGGTACATACTGAAGGTGCTTTATATTATAGTGATGAACATGTTCATGGGTTGTTTTTCGTTCAAGAACACGTAGGAGGGGGAAATTTGAATTAACAACTCTCGATGTTTCCACAAAGGATGCATAAAGAAATATGCAAGAGTCCGAGGCGAGACCAGGTAGATAATCAGCAAAAACAACTTGATCCATCCCGCTAACAGTTCCAGCGTTTTTCCATTGATCATATTCTGTTTAAAGCCAAGAACATCTCTCAGATTATCATTGAGATGAATCAGTTCAGTGTCAACGGGTGAGGTAATGTAAATCCTATCATGTTCCATTGAATAATTAAAATGGAAGGTACCATTCCTATGATATGAGATTTTTCTATTGATTGCACGACACAAATCCGTCATAGTACCAAATTCTTCATATCTCAATGTAACATCCGGTTATTCACTAGGTTTAAGTGCTTCGACCCATTCATACTCGACAAAGAGTGACCAATCGAATGGTATAACTTTTATCCCATACACACGATCCTTTCTCAGGATATCATAGGTATTTTTGAGAATGCAGTCGACAAGAGCCACTTCATACTTTCCATCATCGAATTTTATGGCGGGGGAGAGTTTCGTCCAAAAATCACTTGTTTTATTCAAATCATTGTAGAGAGGATCGGAGACATTGGACATAAACGTTACATAAAAATCATTGGGTATTGTCAATATCTTCAACACTGAACCAAGAATCAAAATCAGAGTTGTATCCTAGCCAAGGAACAAGCAAACCGTTTCATGCCCCTGTGAGTACGAGTCTTTAATATCTTTTCAATCTGATAGATTCCGGTGTTTTTAAATTTTTGTAATTCATAATCATAAAAGCCGCCAATAATCTCATCATCTTTCATGTCACGTAGACGATACGTTATGGGTGTAGTGTCCAATAGGTTGGAGACTTCAAAAAGCTCAGTGGACTACAAGTAATTACCCTTTTCAAAAACATTAGTAGTTCGATTGATTCGAACAGTATCACCAACATTGAATTTCTTCTTTTTCTTCTCATTACCAACACTATCACCATTGGAATACTGTTTAAGAAAAGTGTCAAATGTATAGACATCATGATGAACTTCTGTTGGGGTTGAGTTGGACAGGGATCGATGTGGACGTTGAATATAAATCAACATGATTTTATCAAAATCATGAATAAAAGCAGTAGTATTTTTTAAAGTGCAATATCTAGAAATTAAAAGTCGAATAGTTCTTATCAGTCGTTCAGCCAATGCTGCCTTTATTGGACTATGGCTATGATAGAGGATTTTATTATATGTCAGTAGAACCTTCTTTACATGGGAATTAACAAATTCACTACCCCGATCCGTTTGAATCTTCTTATAGCAATCCTGTCCAAGGATGATTTCAAGAGCTTTAGCAACTTCATCACCGCTCTTTGACCGCAGTGGTACGGCATATGCATAGCGACTAAAAACACTGATTGCAAGTAAAAATATACTTGTATGGGTGATTTTGACGCCATTGAATCTCATCCAGAGTCAAAAGATCTGCTTGTAGTATTTGTAATGGGAAAAAGGCTTTAGTTTTTCGATAGTGATTACCACGAACTCTACAATTGCGATATAGAGTGAAACTTGATTCATTCTGTAGATACTCTGCCGCCCGATTCTTTTCAAGTCCAGTGACTTGAGCAAGTGTGTTGGGTGAACTTAAACTTCCCATTGCACCAATATTCTCATAAACATGTTTCAATGCTTCAACCATTTGAACGTAAACACGTAGTGAAGTGTCCACTGCCCATTTGCATACTAACAGGTGATGGTGAGGGGGATACAGTGATATTAAAACGTCTTCGCTTGACTCCCCCACTCATAACTCTTGTCAAATCATTTCCACTTGGCGTGCTGGTATTTTCCGAAAATGATTTAAAAACATCTTTTGATATTTGACTAAATTCCTTTAATCGTTTTAAAATATGTTTATTGGCAATAAGGCTTTTGGGAAAGTTTGATGAGTTTAAAAATGTATGCAGGTGACTGTCAAATGATAGAAGTCTTTTACGATTCATGACCAAATCTGATAATAAATCAAGTAGAATATAGGTCTTGCCATGGATTACAACCTGATTCCCATTGGCATCAATTTGAACATGTTCACTGTCATTGAGATATGTCAAGAGTCTTTTACACTGTTCACGATAGGAATGTGGCATTAGATCTGCAACACTTGTCATAACTTTAGACAAATCTTCTTCTTCTTTTGGTATTATCGTTGTTGATGATGATGATGATGATGATGGAGTCATTTCCTTATTGGGATCAATGACATTACTTTGAGTGGTCTCTCACGATTGGGCTTGTGTTTGTCGACTCGGCGAAGTTCATTTTGAAGCAGAATTAATTTTTCATCGTCGGCAATTGTCTCATTGTTAATGAATTTATTGAGATTGTCCTCAAAATGTTCCTTTGGCGAAAGGGCGAGTTCAATTGGAGTCAATTTATAGGGTTTGGCCATTCTCTCTGTCTCTCTCTAGAGAAAACTGTTTACAAGTCCTGCAATGATTGTCAGTGAAAGTGTAAAGAAGCTACCACCCGCTTGAAAAAGTCGTTTTCTTTTAAAATCGTTTCCTTTATTTTTGCTTACCGCTGATGCTAGGGAGTGTACAATGGAACGATGTTTCTTTGTCTGTTGCTTAACACCTTCTGGCAGTTGAACATTGCCTTTGGTTAGATTTAAACAAAGTTTAGATACGAGATTAATGAATTCTCTGTCGACACCATGTTTGAGTATGGCCTTCCTAAGTCATGGTTTTGAATTACCCAGGGACGGTGAATAAATGTCGATGTTCATGTAGTTTCTTCAGTGTCATGATTGCAACTAACGACCTTTTTTTACTGTTCACCGGCAGATATACAGTAATTTCATTGTCAAAAATATCGGTGCCTACACGCAGATCCTCGGGTGTGTTTCTGATTCAGGTCCAATAGAATATATCCGTAGGGTTTGTTGGAAGCCTGATTGTAGGCCGAGAGTAGGAATTTTGGTTCACCGGGATACACCTGTCTGTTTAATGTTATGAGGGAACTGGAATCACGAACAACCCTGTAGATGATATAGTAGGTTCAATTCCATGCAAGTGTTCTCATACACTTGCTCTGCTGAAACAGATTGTGTAGAACTAGGGTTACGGAGATCCGTTGATGATGAGCTCGGACAGTGAACAATTGTATCATCTCCTGAGACCATTCTTCAATGGACTCAGCCAGATCGTCAATAATCAACCAAGAGTTTGATTCAATACTGTTGAAAATGTCAAGTCCATGTATGAATTTCGTGTCTGGGGCAATAGTTTTTATTCTATCATAGGATTCTTGCCATACACTGTAGCAATAGTAAATTTTAGTAATTTTTAGCCTGATTGTAGGCCGAGAGTAGGAATTTCGGTTCACCCGGATACACCTGTCTGTTTAACGTTATGAGGGAACTGGAATCACGAACAACCCTGTAGATGATATAGTAGGTGCAATTCAATGCAAGTTTTCACATACACTTGCTCTGCTGAAACAGATTGTGTAGAACTAGGGTTACGAAGATCCGTTGATGATGAGATTGGACAGTGAACAATTGTATCATCTCCTGAGACCATTCTTCAATGGACTCAGCCAGATCGTCAATAATCAACCAAGAGCTTGATTCAATACTGTTGAAAATGTCAAGTCCATTTATGAATTTCGTGTCTGGGGCAATAGTTTTTATTCTTTCATAGGATTCTTGCCACACATTGTAGCAATAGTAAATTTTAGTTGGATTTTCTAAAAACATTTTGTCACGATTTTGAATTATTTTTGTTAAAAGTGTCGTTTTGCAAGACATTGATGGTCCGCAAAGAAACGATCTAAATGGAGTTTTAAATTGATACATAGCTTGCATCGATGTCAAAACACAACTGACTGCAGATTCCATCATTCCCTTCAATAAATAATAATAGTAATTTCCCTAATCAGATTCGAGAAGAAGAAGAACAAGAACAAGAAAACATTTTTTAAGAACGATACATGTTTTTTATTTACAGAATAAAAACATCACTACAAAAAATACTACATGTTTGATTAATACATACGCACACACATAATAAAAAATTATGAAAAAGGCACTATCACATAACAAATTAAAAAAAAGACAGTAAAAAAGCACTTATCACAATTAGAAAAAGGGGTCCCCCCCACCCCCCGGAAGGGGGCCGGCGGCCACTGGTGGCGGCTGGCCGAAGGCCGGTACCCCACCCCCCCCACAACCGTCGAAATTCTTATTCACATAGTGTCTAGGCAGCCCCTTGCAAACTTTATTTATTACCTCGTTGTGTGTTTGCACACAGTACATCTTCAGATCTGCAAGCACACCACTTGAAATCAAGCCACTTCTCGTCTCTGATTTTAACGTTAATAACTAATTTGGGCCTGGCGCTTCACTAGCTCCGGGTAAATGGACTCGTCCCAATTGGTAAAGTACATTCGGGAGTTAATGTGCACGCCTTTTTCCAAATCTTTCAATAAATTCGTGGTTCTAACTTTTAGCAAAAGTGAATCGGTATCCCCAAAATATACTTGAACTTCTCCCTCCCCCGGCAATTGGCGCCTATACACATCGTAATAGAATGACAACATGAGTTTTTTTGATATTTCGGTTATTGCGCTGCCAGCTGCAATATTTTTATTTAGAATTACGTTTCTTTTTCTTCTATTTAAGAGGACCATATTCGAGTCTATGATGGTGAATGATGTGAAGTTTGGATCGGCAACGATTCGAGCACATTCTTTTGGGTCAGTCACAACGTCACAACGACTTCGATTACGTACACTCTCGCACATTTTACCGAAGGCTGAGTTCAAAATGAGTTTAAAGATTTCCTTTTCAACCTTCGTTTTCACTTCGGAACGTTTATCGACAAAAGTGTCAATAAACGTTTTCAAATAGGGTTTCTGGTCAAATTGGAGGGCTCTATGTATCCTTGTGACGTTGAAACCGTTGGCTACCATCCACCGCAAAAGAGTGTGATGTACAACGATATTCTCTTTCGGATGAAGGTCGGCGATAAGTTTTTGTTTTGAAGGGGTCCAGTGCACACCACCATCCTCTACCTTAGAAATATTGTATGGATTCAAAGAGTCCCTAGTCACCGCTCTGTTTATACACGGGAAAACAAAATCCTTCACCGAGTCATGATGCTCCGCGGGTATTTCACCATCGATTTAAAAAAAACCATCCTCGCGGTCCATTCTCCTCAACATTGGCAATGTTGGGGAAATCTGAAGCACGAGGACCGTTAAGCCATTTATAATTTGCACACGGCAAAGAGTAGTGAGACATTTCCGAAGGATAGAGGGAGTTCATATCTAAGAAAACTGCATCCGACTTTACATTGGTGTCTTGTCCAGTCGGATCAGTTTCAAGGATACGATCTCCATGAAAAACATACCCTCCCCTCATTGATCTCTCTACAAATAGATGCTGATCCACGTCGGTGATCAAGCCTATTTCCTCTTTACTGATTTTAAGAATTAAATCCATCACCAAATGAGGAGTGGAAAAATAATAACCTAAATCCAACCCCAATTCCCCATAGATTTTATCCATGTTCTTACACACAATATCCAGCAACGTCAATACATCACTTGCCAGGTACAATCTACAATAATCCCACCCGTTTTTATATACCCTCCCTTAGCCCAAACCCGCTTGGCAAATTTATAGTCGACAGTGGTGCATTGACGCTCGTAAAGTGAATTGTTGAACGAGGCGATGGACGGCAATTGTTACTCAGAAAGCCTCGCGGTGGAGTTGTAGTAGTCATACGGATATATGCCCTTACACGTTAATAAATCATACATTTCACCATCTGAAAAGTGCTGTTTAAGGAGGTGTTGCCTAAGGAGGGGGAAACTATTAAAATCGTAACTTTTCTGTACTTCAATGAGTTGTCTTAGGGATTTGGGGAAGAAGCTAAAGGAGTCTAAAAAGCGGATCTTATTCATGCACAATTTATTGTTATCTATTATTTGCCATTTGAATTCTAAGAGCAGCAGCTTTTCAGACGATTTGGGTATGATATTATAAGAAAAAAAAAACCATCTACCCAAGCGCCATCTACAACTCCACCTCGTTGCAATCGTGCCAATGCCGGTAAAATAAATTTCAGGTCATAGCTGGAATTGTGTATATAAACAGGTAGAAACAATTGTTGACTAACGTTTAAATTACATGATTGATGATGGGCCACTCCACGAAAATTGCTCAATCCCGATATAATCGGGTTGCCCAAATGATCGTGGTCGTGGACCATCCCTTTACCCCCTTTTTCTTCTTACCCCCTTTTCCCCTTTCCCTCTTTCCCATTACCCTCAACAAATTCCCCCTTACAAACCCAACATATTTTTTCAGTTTTAATGGCCAAGTCTTCCTCTGGTGATAGAGTCATTGGATAGGATGTATTTCACAGCCGTGATATCGATTTATTTGCTGTTTTAATGACTGCTGTCACGGCTGAGAGCATACAATCCTCACCACCCGATCTCTCAACTACCTCTACCAATTGCATGGAATTACAGGAGTCTCTTTGTGCGTGATCATAAGAGACTGCAATGACCTCATGTTTTTTAACAAGATTTGAATTCAATGGATCATACACATCTATGAGAGCGGCTTCGCAGTCTAAGGCCACCTTGTCACTCTGTTGGAGTGAATTTTGAAAGTTCTTAAATCGCAGATGGCCCTGTCACCGCTAACCGTTTGCAGAGATTGGCATCAGTGACACTTGCAATGCTTCATATGATTGTTTAATTTATTTCTTACCGGAATCTAGAAATGCATGTTGGACAATAATGACATTCCACCCCTTTGTTCCATTTACCCTCCCCCAGAACCCGACTAATGTTTGGTATTGGAAAAAAAAATGTCCAATTGAATTGGGATCACTGGCTGGCTTGTAAAGAAGCCAAACGCAATGTTCCACTGATTCAATGGACGGAGCCCTCACTGGAAATATAACCCCCTTTTTGCGGTCACCCCCCCTCAAATTCTGTTTCATATTGTAGGACAGTAACACCAATTTTTAAATGTGCATTAGCCCGCTCAAAAATAGTTATCCCATTAAGTTTTACTTGATATTGATCATTTATACAAATAAAATCTACTTTAGGGCATAATCGTCCAACAGGGTCTTAGTAGCATACCGTTGCAGAGGCTTGTGAGCTGCCACAAGAAATGCATATTTGAAGCAATGAAGCCCTGTATCGAAATTGAAGCGTTGTACACCTTTGCACCCCTTTAAATCTTCATTATATTCTGCCCCCACCACCCCACTCCCACCTCTTAAAATAAAATTCTTTTAAATTTACCCACATTAATATCCAAACTCCCAATAAATAAAACCACCGACCGACCCACTACCCAAGTCAGTATAATTATCCAATTTTGTTACTATATTATCAACCCATTCCATAAAAACACCCTCAAAATTATTCAGGTCCGGATGAAGTGGTAGCATTTCAGTACGTAAATAACGCTCATACACCTCATCCGCCTTTTCATTTAAATAAATTATTTTTTGCGCGATGGCAGCCTTAATCCCATCCCTCCCACCATCCTCCCGAATCACTCTTTCAAGAAGGGCTCAAATCTTGCCCACATAGGAGTGTACTATGTCTACCGGATCCGTTATGATGCTACCTGATGTTAGTGGATTAAATGGATCCTCAAACTCAGCCTTATAAACAAATACATTGTGCAAGACAGAATAAACTAAATTAAAATCGGGCATGACAGGGGGCATTACGGGGATTTCATGTCCTCCACCAATTTGTTCAATGATGGGGATGTTGTGTGTGGTGTCGAATCCCCCAACTCACTCAAAAAACCCCGAGTGTATCAGGACTGAGACGATCAGTCCATTCGAGGGTAGCTGGTTGAGCCATACCCCCTGTGGATGTACTTGCTACATTAATGTAACTATCTCCTATATTCGGAGGAATCATACTACAACTATCATCACCAAAATAATTGATTAACAACTGTTCAATCCATTCCTCTGACTCGACATGGAGATCGTCTTCGAGTTTTGATGGTGGTGATAATAACGGTATCACCATGTTATCAAATAGATTATTGTTCCTTAGGTTTGTTGCTGGTGAGAGTTCCTGTACATTTATCTAAAAAATGAATGTGAAGTTTTTTTTTCTTTTACCAGAAACAGAATATTTAAATTGTCTGTGTGTGTGTGTGTGTGTGTGCGTGTGCGTGTGCGCGCGTGTGTGTGTGTGTGTGTGTGTGTTTAATATGATTCTTTGAATGTAAAACTGGTATAAGAAAGAGAAACTATGTCATATTTTTTTTATATGGTGATGTGACACTTCAATTAAGCTGAAAAAAATATTTTCAGTGTTTAATGACCTAAATCTACAGAACCGCTACCCTATTATTACTTTTTTTTTAATTCTTAATTCATGCTAGATTCTAACATTGACATTGAGGTTTTTTTCCTTGTTTTTTTTATTACACGCACACGGAGATAGATATATACAGAGATAAGAGAGAGAGAGAGAGAGAGAGAGAGAGAAAGAGAGAGAAGATACAATTTTTCTTACCTAATCGCGGAGAGAGGTGACTGGTTCCATGACTATATTAGCTTCATGGAATGGGAGTATTGTTTGCATGTTGAGTGTGGCAGTTGACCAGTTGACAGTTGGCTGGTGTATGATGGGTCCAGATGGTTGTGGTATATTGTTGTGGATGCTGGATATGGCAGCTGGATAGTTGACTATTGGGCAGTTTACGGTTAATGTTGATGGTATTAATGGATTCGACCTACGACCATGTTGTATAACCGATGGTCTGTTTGAAATGACCACCGGAGTCGCTTCACCCCTTCTTATCTTCTTAATGGGTAGGGGGAGCTCTGGAAAATCCTAAAAAAAAGTTTGTTTTTCATGAAAAAAATCTTGAAAGAGAACCATCAGTCCTCATCAATAGTGTGCACAAGAATAAGTTTTTTAAAATTTAAATTAAAAGTGTCATTCTATTTTTCTGATATGATTTAGAGATGTAAAAAAAAGTTAAAAAAAAAGTTAAAAAAAAAAAACTGTCAGAAAAAAAGTTAAAAAAACTGTCAGAAAAAAAATTGGTCACTACAAACATTATTTTTCTAATAGTAAAAGTCGCAACACACATATCTATATCATTCCCATTTTGAAGTTGGAAAATATTACATGTGAATTTCTTATGTTTTAAGTGTTTGATGACATTCTAAGAGATGTAAAAAAAGTAAAAAAAAGTTTAAAAAAAATTTAAAAAAAGTTAAAATATAAAATGTTGGGGGGGGGGGTGGAGGGGGGGTTGGAGGGAGGGGGTTGGAGGGAGATGGGTTGGTGGTGGTGGTGGAGTGGGGGGTGGACGATTGTGGTATAGTGGGGGTGGGGAACTTTGGGCCGGAATAAAAAAAATAGGTATGATTTACCTCATGTACTAAGCTCGCAAGCCATTTAAATGCAGTGTTTACATACTTTTTTCTTGTTTTGATATTGCTCTTTACCGACCTCTGGAGATCCAGGTTCAAAAAATAATTAACAATCTGTTAACTATAATGGGGTCTGTATAAATCACCCGATAAATTTTATTAGAATTAATTTCTTTACCCACTAAGAATATAAAAGAATAACTTACTTCTTGCGTGTAGCTTTCGTCAATATTCCTTTTGTTTGAATGCATCATTATATTTCAAATGGCAATTGTGAACTGAGGAAAGAACTGATTGTCAGAGTTCTTATACCCGTGTTCAAGGTTAAAAATAAATCAACCACACCTAACAAATGAAATTACAGAAAGAATTTCACAACTTCATGCAAAAGGAAACGAATCACTAGCATGAAAAACACGCACGACTTTTAACGGAAACAACAGCAAGAATTTTCATGGTGGTTGAATCCGGTCATTTTACTGTCTGCTTGTATGACGGGAGACACTCTGCTACCTTATATTAAAGCAATATGGTGGAACTGTCTGCTACCTTTAATTGTAGCTATATGGGCAGACACTTTGCTATAACAGATTGACCAATCACTACTCCCTCCCACGCCAACCCTCCCATTTCTGCTCTTAAAATTTAACCAAATCAAAATAGCGTAAGTGTATCCAAGCTATCAATGAAATTAAACAGATTTTTTTGCGAATGGTATCAAGTTTTCCATTTCAGCTCAACTAGAGGAGGTATGAAACTAAATTAAATAGTACTATTTGTGTCCAGACTTTTAAAAGGGTGTATGCTGTTAAAAATTACTGAAAATTTTTCTCCAGCATACGAATAGCAGACCAAACTATAAAATCTTAAAAAACGAAAAGATTTAAAGTATCATTTTCTTTTTCCCTGAAAAGACTATGTCAATATAAAACGAACAGAAATTAATTAAAAAAACTTTTTCCACAAAATAAGCTTTTCAAAGAAAAGTAAAGAACTCCATTAAACAAAAAATGAGCAAAAATAAAATCAAATAATCTACCAAGCATGAAACTACCACAAATCAGCATCGATAAATAAATGAAACCCAGCACGAATAGAAATTACAATAATTAAGCGAGTCAAACTCAAAACGAGCAAAAATTAACATAAGTTGGGTGCAAAACCCATATGCCTTCCCAAGGCCAGAACAGAATTTGCACTTTACTGAAAAAATACAAATGAATGTGCATTGTCAGTTTAATATGCATATACTGATACTTAGTAATCAAAATGTTAATATTATTTGATTTATTAAAGTTATAAAAGTAAAAACATGACCCGTTTCTACGGGTCTAAAAAAGTTAAAAAAGAAAACTGACCTGTTTCTACAGATGCTTGAATCATGCAGGCTTATTTTAGTTTTGACAAGATTTTTGAAGAAACTAAATTTCAACTTTGGGAGGGGAAACTCAGGTCTGAGAAGGGAGGGCAAACCAAGGTCTATTGGGCATTTACCCCCCCCCCCCCCCCCCCTCCTTCCCCATGCCAAATTAAGGCCCGGTTTTACATATCTACTTATTAAAGAATTTTTTTTATCATGAGCTGTTTCTCCTCTTCGCATCAGCTTATCTAAAAGAAGAAGTCAGAAGCATTTCGTATTTCTAATACTAAAGCAAGAAACTAGAAAAGGGACTCTTAATATGTTGTTAAATTGTTTTACAAAAGTTATTTGATAAAAATATTTTATATTATAAAAGGAAACTGCCCACAATTTTAAAGATATATAAATTTAAACCAAACAAAAATTATTAACGACTCATATTTCGTAATTTTTTATTGTACAAATAGTAATATACTGTGTTCTTGCATTTGATTAGTCATAAGAATTGATTTTGAGAAAGTCCTATAGTTTATAATTTTTGAAATGCTAATTGACCGAAGATTGATATCCTGATCTTCGTAAATTAGCATCCAAATTCCCAAAAGATATTTGTATCGTAGAAGGTTATCTCCTAGTGCCAAACTCTAAAGGAGCGGTCTCCTAACTTCATGCAACGAATGTCAGAAAGATAAATTCTGACATTCCCAACTGCATGCCTCTGTGGAGACCATCACAATAAGGCCAAATAATTTAGAAGATCCAATCAATAGGTACACGTTTTGTAAATTCATGACATAAAAAGAAACATTTCCCAATCGGGTACATAATTTGGTAAAGAAATGCAAATTTTCAGTGCTTCTTCTCTGCAATTTTTTTTGAGCGTCCAGGATTTGCCATAGATGACGCAAGTAAAGAATTTTTACCAAAATAAGGCATTTTAACAATTATTCTAAGCATTTTGACAATTATTCTAAGCCGGCAAATCCTCCGGTTTTCACATCTAGTCTTTTTTTGTGAATGTTTTATATGTATTTTTTTTCGTTTTAATTATATTTGGTGTTAACTAGCCGTTTTGACGGAGGCTTAAAAAGGGTCTTTTGGACAAATAAAACAACTAGTGAAAAAAACTTTATCTTTGAGAATTTGAAATGGATCAATTTTAGCTAAAAAATGACACGTTTTTGGATCCTCAGGGGGGATATTTATGGACCAAAAAGTTGACAAGCCTGTTTACAGATATTGCGCAGTTTTTGGTAGTGTTGCGAGATCTGAAGGAGAGGATTACACTTTCTCGAGATCAAAATTATCCTTTTTTCGACTGAATTATGCTA
The DNA here is from genome assembly GCA_027921565.1 of Artemia sinica. Lineage (NCBI taxonomy): Eukaryota > Metazoa > Arthropoda > Branchiopoda > Anostraca > Artemiidae > Artemia > Artemia sinica. The sequence continues at coordinate 14,509,059 of CM051275.1, forward strand.
CGCTTTTTGTTCCTTTTCCTAAATTTAACGAACAAGTTAATCAGTTTTATATTGGGATTTAGTCTGATAACAAACAATTCAAATTCTGTCTTATCGTAACTAAATAAAAAAAACAAGTCATTTCAACTGAGAGTAAGGAGCAACATTAAAACTTAAAACGAACCAAAATTATTACGTATATGAGGGAGGTCACCCCGTCGTCAATACTTCGCTTTTTACGCTAAGGTTCGAATTTTGTCCCAATTCCCTAAGAATGGTTCCTGAATCACAAAGGCCGTTTAATTAGAATAAATAGCTGTTTTAAAAGTACTAAAAAAACTTTAGCAGACAGAGTGAGGTATTGACGAGGAAATGACCCCCTCATTTACATAATAATTTATGTTCGTTTTAAGTTTAATGTTGCTCCTTACTTCATTTGAATAAAATGCTTTTTTATTTAATTTCTTATCGTTTTTAAATTATGCTGGGAAATCCAGCTCTCCTCCATGGAAAATTCCCTCCCCCATGAAACATTCATCAATGAAAAAGATCCAGAGAGGGACAGTTGCCCCCCCCCAATATATTTGGTCACTAAAAATGACACTAGCAATTTTGACTTCCGATCAAATGCGACCTCTCGCGATCTTCTATGATCACTTGGTCGATATGATCACTCCCGGAAAAGAAAACTAACGCAAACGAATAATCTTTCTTCTGGTAAAAACATGCGAAATTCCACATTTTCGTCCATAGGAGCTTGAAACCTATCAAGGTAAGTTCTTTGATATGCTGAATCTGATGCAGTGATTTTCATTGAGATCACTTGATGTTTTTGAGTTGTTAGTATTGGAGGGGCTCCAGTTCTGATCAGAGAGCCTAGCAATCAGATCCGATCAGGCCCTAGCAACCAGCTGGTATTATTGATTATTGATCTATTGGGTACATCTGGTTATTATTTATTACTTTAGGGGATGCTATTGTTTACCTATGCAAATTTATTGAGAATGACGTCATTTTTCGTGTCAATGACACTCGTTTTGATAGAGCTTACGCAAGATTTGCTTTGGTCTACTTACCTCAGTATCGGAAAAGATTTCAGTGCGTCAACATTGTAAATATTGATTTTTGCTCATAGGATATATTTTAGAAATGAATGTCTTTACTCCGTTGAAAGTTGAAGGTGCTAACAGCAGTGAAATAAAACCAAAAGTACCCAATGTTGCAGTAGAAATTACAAAGGTTTGTTGGCTGACCCTTGAATGGGATGAGATTTTTGCAAGATATGTGATATCATTGAGGAAATTCAAGTTGGAAGAACAGTTATGTTTTGCAGCAAAAATGCCTCTAATGCATATACAGAGACTACAAGACGGATTAAAACCTTAGTGAAATATATTGAAGACAATGATTTGATTCAGTATGTAAAAAAGAGTAAGAGTATCAGTGCAAAAGAAAATATTCTCTCAAAGAATGCTTGACTATATAGTGAAAGATTAATCTTGGTCTTTGGATTATTGTATGAGACTTATACGTCGCGGGCCAAATGCATTTACTCAATTTATTGAGATACTAATCGAAACAAAACAAAATGATATTGTGGATTTGCTTTTGAACACTACCTAGAAATTCGTTTAAGACTCTAACCAAAGAATTGTTTTGCATGGCAACAACAAATAAGTAAAAAAACCTGACCAAAAAGGTATTGTGACGTCACTCGATTACTTCTCCTCTCTCTATAATTAAAGAGAACATTTATTTTATTGATCGCAAGTCAGTTTCCTTTTGGAAGTGAGGCAGTCAACAGTGAAAAAATGTTCTACACATGTCCACTATGTTTGTATTGATTAAAAAAAAACCTTCCGAAAAATAAGTTTTTCAAAGAAAAGCAAAGGCCATTTTAAACTTAAGCTCAGCAGATACAAATACATGTTAAAATTTCAACTCAAAACGACCAGAAATTACTATTAAAGAATAAATGAAACCCAAAACGAACAGTAATCAAATAAACAATCCTAGCAAAAAACATACAACAAGTAATAATACAAATGAAAAAATAAATCTCAAAGCGAATAATACTTAGGCTGAACATGAAAATCAAGCTTAAAAAAAAAATGGCTATTGAAGTATAAATGAAGCTTAAAACGAACAGAAATTAAATAAACAATCAATGCAAACAAACATACAATAGATATTAATATAAATGAATAAATAAATCTTGAAACGAGTGAAACTTAAATTGAATATGCAAATCAAGCTTGAAAAGAACAAAAATCACTACGAACAGGAGTTTGGGTATTGAAGTTTGGCTCCTAACTGAAAGTAAGGAGCGACATTAAAACTTAAAACGAACAGAAATTATTCCGTATATGAAAGGGGCTGTCCCCTCCTCAACACCTCACTCTTTACGCTAAAGTTTTTTATTGTTTTGAAAAATAAAGCTGTGAGACAGAGTCAAACTTTAGCGTAAAGAGCGAGGCGCTGAGGAGGGGACAGCCCCTTTCATATACGGAATAATTTTTGTTCGTTTTAAGTTTTAATGTCGCTCCTTACTTTAGTTTAAAAAACTTGTTTTTTTTTTATTTAATTTCTGATCGTTTTTTAGTTAATGCAGCTTTTATTTTGGCTCACCGCTATCGAATAAGTGAAAAAAAAATTGCATAAAAATTTTTTTTCTTTTGTTAAATGGATGTCTCTAAATTTGGTTATGACGTAATTTACAAATTAACTTACGTAACTAACTTCTGTATTCGTATATTTTTCTTCCGGTAAAAATACAAAGTTGCAGCTTTTTGCAGATATGAGCTTGAAACCTATGTAATGGGTTTTTCTGATACGCTGAATCTGACTGTGTGATTTTCATTAAAATTCTTTCACTTGTCTCTTTAAAAAATCGAAAGAGGGGGATGTTTTCCCCCTCTTTAAAAAATCGGGTAAATTGTCTCAGGCTCGTAGCCTTTTGATGAGTAAAACTAAAACTAATAAAATTTACATATTTAGAATCAGCATTATAAACCCATTCTTTTGATACATTTATTGACATCAAAATTCGTTTTAAAAGTTTCGATTACTATTGAGCCGTATCGCTTGTTTTTTTTATTGTTTTTTTTATTACGTATATATTATTACGTATATGAGGGGGTTCTCCCCTTAGTCAATACCACGCTCTTAACGTTAACATTAAAAATTAAACGTTAAAAGTTAAAAAAAAAAAAAAAAATTTTAATTCACAAACCCCTGAATCACAAAGGCCGTTTAATTAGAATAGATAGCTCTTTTGAAAGCACTAAAAAAAAACAGTAGCGTAAAGAGCGAGGTATTGACTTGGGGGAGAACCCCCTCATATAAGTTATAATTTCTGTTCGTTTTAAGTTCTAATGTTGCTTCTTATTTTCAGTTGAAAAAAAACTTGTCTTTTTTATTAATTCCTGATCGTTTTTTTTTTAAATAATGCTTGGAAATCCGGCGCCCCTTCATAGAAATGTCCCTTACCCCAAAGAAACATTCTCCACCGAAAAATTCTCCAGAGCAATCCCTCCTCCACCCCCCCCCCCCCTCCAGACAAAAATCCTTCCTGAAAATGTCTGTATACTTCCCAATAACCAATAAAAAAAATGCTGGCAAGTCCGGCGCCCCCTTCATGGCAATTTCCCTTCCCCCATGAAAACTTCCTTCATCGACGGATCCTCCAAAATAACCCCCGACCCCCCCCCCCCCCACTACCAGAAAAATTCCCTCCTGAAAACGTCTGTATACTTCCCAATAACCAATACTATGTTAACGTTGGGTAAAGTTCATAACTTTTAGCCCTCACCCCGGGGACTTTGGGGGATTAAGTCATCCTAAAAGACATAGTTATCATATTTTCGACCATACTGAACAAAATGGCTATCTCAAAATTTTGATCGGGTGACTTTGGGAAAAAAATGAGCGTGGGAGGGGGCCTAGTTGCCCTCCATTTTTTTGGTCACTTAAAAAGGGCACTAGAACTTTTAATTTCCGTTCCAATGAACCCTCCCACGGTATTCTAGGACCACTGGGTCGATACGATCACCCCTAAAAAAAACAAAAAAAAACAAATAAACACGCATCCGTGATCTTTCTTCTGGCAAAAAAATACAAAATTCCACATTTTTGTAGATAGGAGCTTGAAACCTCTACAGTAGGGTTCTCTAATACGCTGAATATGATGGTGTGATTTTCATTAAGGTTCTATAACTTTTAGGGGGTCTTTTCCCCTTTTTTGAAAATCAGCCAAATTTTCTCAGGCGCGTAACTTTTGATGGGTAGTACTAAACTTGATAAAAGTTATATATTTGAAATCAGCATTGAAATCTAATTCTTTTGATGCATCTATTGGTATCAAAAACCCGTTTTCTAGAGTTTTGGTTACCATTGAGCCGGGTCGCTCCTTACTTACAGTTCGTTACCACGAACTTTTGAAAATGGCCTTTACTTTTCTTTGAAAAACTTATTTTTCGAAAGTTTTTTTTAATTAATTTTTGTTCGTTTTGATTGAAAAAGTTTCAAGTTTTAAAAAAATTTCTTTTTTCAAAATCAAACTTTAAAAAATTCAAATATTCATCAAAGTATCAAAACTGGTATCAAAGTAACAATATCAAAGTGAAAAAAAATGGGTTTATGTCAACCTCGGAGTTTCTATTATCTGATGTTTGAACTATTTTTAACAAAATGGCTATACCAAAATTTTTATCGGATGGGTTTTCAAGAAAAAAGGGCGTGAGGGGTTGGGCGAATTGCCCTTCGGTCTCTTTTGACTCTTTAAAAGTGAACTAGATCTTTCTATTTTCAATCAATTGAGCCCTTTCTGAAGTTTATACGAGCATCCCTAATACACCGGTGTCGATACAGCACCACAGGGCCCGGGGGCAGGTGTTGTAAGTTATGCACTGCGGGTGTATGGTTGTTATGGAAGGGATGCTCGTATAAACTTCATAGATGGTTCATTTGATTGGAAATTGAAAGTTGTGGTTCACTTTTCAAGAGTCAAAAGTGATGGGAGGGTAGAAGGTTCCCCCTTCACATCCTTGTCCCCCTAAATGCATCAGATAAAAAATTTGAGATAGCCATTTTGTTAATAATAGTTCAAGAGTCAGATAAAAAATTTCCTGTGTCGACACAGCCCTCCATGGTCCAGGGACAGGCTCTGTGAGTTGTGCCCTGGGGGTATATATGGTTCTTATGGAAGAGATGCTCGTATGACTTCAAAGAGGGCTCATTTGGAAACTTAAAGTTGTAGTTCACTTTTTAAGAGTCAAAAGAGATCGGAGGACAACTAGCCCCCCTCCACACCCTTTTCCCCCAAATGTATCCAAAAATTTTTTAAGATAGCCATTTGTTAAAAATAGTTAAAAGGCTAGATAACAAAAACTCTGGTGTCGACAAAATCTCCCTTGGCCCTGGGACAGAAGTAATAAGCTATGCCCTGGGGGCATATATGGTTCTTATGGAGGGAATGCTCGTATGAACTTCAAATTAAAGGCCATCCGGCTCCAATGTTTTATTTATTTTTTATTTTTTTCCAGAGGCACTTCATATGGAATGGGTTGTCGTATAAACTTCAAAGGGGGCTCATTCAATGGGAAATCGTAAGTTCTAGTTCCCTTTCTAAAGGTCAAAAGTGATTGGAAGGCAACTAACACCCCTTCCACGCCCACCACTTCTCCAAACATATACAATAAAAATTTTGAGATAGCCATTTTGTTCTACGTAGTTGATTTCCAAATAGAAATTATGTTTTTGAGGAGGACACTCCCCCAACAGCCGTCGGGGCAAGGGTTGTAAGCTATGCCCCGGGGGCAATTAAGCTTTTTATAAAAAAAAACGTTGTCATAGAAACTTCAATAAGGGCTCATTCGATTGGAAATTTAAATTGCTAGTGCCCTTTTTAATAGTCGAAAGTGATTGGAAGGCAACTAACACCCCTTCAAGACGCATCATTTCCCCAAATACATCCAATTAAAATTTTGAGATAGCAATTTTGTTCAATCTTGTTGAAAGTTCTGTAAAATATATCTTTTAGCAGGACACTCCCCCCACAGTTTTCAGGACAATTGTTGTAAGTTAGCCCTGGGCGCATATATGGTTCTCATGGAAGGAATGCTCGTATAAATTTCAGATAGGGCTTATTTAATTGGAAATTGAAAGTTCTAGTTCACTTTTTAGTGACAAAAGATATCGGAGGGTAACCAGCCCCCCCCCCCCGCCACGGCCCTTTTTCCAAATTCCATCCGATAAAAATTTTGAGATGGCTATTTTGTTAAAAATAGTTCAAATTGTATAAAAAAAAAAAACTCCGGTATCTAAAACAACCCCTAGGACCCAGGGGCAGGCTGGGGGCATATAAGAACGATGTTGGCACAATGTATTATGTATTAATTTTTTCCTTTAGAGCAGGGCACTTCGTATCGAAGAAGTTGTCGTAGAAACTTCGAAAAGCACTCATTCAATTGGAAATTGGAGTGGCTGTGCCCTTTTTAATAGTCGAAAGTGATTGGAAGGCGACTAACACCCCTCTCACGCACACCATTTCCCCAAATACATCCAATCAAAATTTTGAGATAGCCATGTTGTTTAACGTAGTTGAAAGTTCTGGAAATTCGGTCTTAGAGGATGACAACCACCCTAACAGACCTTAGGGTAAGGGTTGTAATTTATACCCTGGGGGCATATAAGGTGTTTATAGAAAGCGTTGTCGTTTCCAAAAGGGCTCATTCGATTGGAAATCGAAAGGCCTAGTGCCCTTTTTAATAGTCGAAAGTGATAGGAAGGCTTGACATTTTTATAGTAAAGATCGAAGTAGGTATAATGTATTATTTTTTTGTTGTTGTTGTTGTTTAGACCAGGGCACTTCGTATCGAAGGAGTTGTCGTGGGAACTTCGAAAAGGGCTCATTCGATTGAAAATAGAAATGGCTGATGCCCTTTTTAATAGTCGAAAGTGATTTGAGGGCAACTAATCCCCCTTCCACTCCCACGCCCACCCTCCCACGCCAACCCTCCCATTTCTGCTCTTAAAATTTATTCAAATCGAAATAGCGTAAGTGTATCCAAGCTATCAAAGAAAGTAAACAGATTTTTTTGCGAATGGTATCCAGTTTTCCATTTCAGGTCAACTAGAGGAGGTATGAAACTAAATTAAACAGTACTATTTGTATACAGATTTTTAAAAGGGTGTATGCTGTTAAAAATTGCTGAAAATTTTTCTCCAGCATACAAATAGCAGACCAAACTATAAAATCTTAAAAAACAAAAAGATTTAAAGTATCATTTTCTCTTTCGCTGTAAAGACTATGTCAATATAAAACGAACAGAAATTAATTAAAAAAAATTTTTTTCCACAAAATAAGTTTTTCAAAGAAAAGTAAATAACTCCATTAAACAAGAAATGAGCAAAAATAAAATCAAATAATCTACCAAGCGTGAAACTACCACCAATCAGCATCGATAAATAAATGAAACCCAAGACGAATAGAAATTACAATAATTAACCGAGTCAAACTCAAAACGGGCAGAAATTAACATAAGTTGGGCGCAAAACCCATATGCCTTCCCAAGGCCAGAACAAAATTTGCACTTTGCTGAAAAAATACAAATGAATGTGCATTGTCAGTTTAATATACATATACTGATATTTTAGTAATCAAAATGTTAATATTATTTGATTTATTAAAGTTATAAAAGTAAAAACATGACCCGTTTCTACGGGTCTAATAAAGTTAAAAATGAAAACCTGACCCGTTTCTACGGATGCTTGAATCATGCAAGCTTATTTTAGTTTTGACAAGATTTTTGAAGAAACTAAGTTTCAACTTTGGGAGGGGAAACTTGGGCCTGAGGAAGGTCTTTTTGGCATTTACCCCACCCCCCCTCCTGCCCCATGCCAAATTAAGGCCCGGTTTTACATATCTACTTATTAAAGATTTTTTTTTATCATGAGCTGTTTCTCCTCTTCGCATCAGCTTATCTAAAAGAAGAAGTCAGAAGCACTTCGTATTTCTAATACTAAAGCAAGAAACTAGAAAAGGGACTCTTAATATGTTTTTAATTTGTTTTACAAAAGTTATTTGATAGAAATATTTTATATTATAGAAAAAAACTTCCCAAAATTTTAAAGTTATATAAATTTAAACCAAACAAAAATTATTAACGACTCATATTTCGTAATTTTTATTGTACTAATAGTAATATACTGTGTTCTTGCATTTGACTAGTCATAAGAATTGATTTTGAAAAAGTCGTCTAGTTTATAATTTTTGAAATGCTAATTGACCGAAGATTTAATCCTGATCTTCGTAAATTAGCATACCAATTCTCCAAAAGATATTTGTATCGTAGAAGGTTATCTCCTAGTGCCAAATTCTAAAGGAGCGGTCTCCCAACTTCATGCAACGAATGTCAGAAAGACAAATTCTGACATTCCCAACTGCATGCCTCTGTGGAGACCATCACAATAAGGCCAAATAATTTAGAAGATCCACTCAATAGGTACACGTTTTGTAAACTCATGACATAAAAAGAAACATTTCCCAATTGGGTACATATTTTGTAAAGAAATGCAAATTTTCAGTGCTTCTTCTCAGCAATTTTTTTTGAGCGTCCAGGTTTTGCCATAGATGACGCAAGTAAAGAATTTTTACCAAAATAAGGCATTTTAACAATTATTCTAAGCATTTTAACAATTACTCTAAGCCAGCAAATCCTCCGGCTTTCACATCTAGTCTATTTTTGTGAATGTTTTATATGTATTTTTTTCGTTTTAATTATATTTGGTGTTAACTAGCCGTTTTGACGGAGGCTTAAAAAGCGTCTTTTGGACAAATAACACAACTAGTGAAAAAAAACTGTATCTTTGAGAATTTGAAATGACCAATTTTAGCTAAAAAATGACACGTTTTTGGATCCTCAGGGGACATATTTATGGACCAAAAAGTTGACAAGCCTGTTTACAGATATTGCGCAGTTTTGGTAGTGTTGCGAGATCTGAAGGAGAGGATTACACTTTCTCGAGATCAAAATTATCCTTTTTTCGACTGAATTGTGCTACGCTTTTTGTTCCTTTTCCTAAATTTAACGAACAAGTTAATCAGTTATATATTGGGATATAGTCTGATAACACACAATTCAAATTCTGTCTTATCGTAACTAAATAACAAAAAACAAGTCATTTCAGCTGAAAGTAAGGAGCAACATTAAAACTTCAAACGAACCAAAATTATTACGTATATGAGGGAAGTCACCCCGTCGTCAATACTTCGCTCTTTACGCTAAGGTTTGAATTTTGTCCCAATTCTCTAAGAATGGTTCCTGAATCACAAAGGCCGTTTAATTAGAATAAATAGCTGCTTTAAAAATACTAAAAAAACTTTAGCGTAAAGAGTGAGGTATTGACGAGGGAATGACCCCCTCATTTACATAATAATTTCTGTTCGTTTTAGGTTTTAATGTTGCTCCTTACTTTCAGTTGAAAAAAAATACTTTTTTTATTTAATTTCTTATCGTTTTTAAATAATGCTGGGAAATCCAGCTCTCCTCCATGGAAAATTCCCTCCCCTATGAAACATTCCTCCATGAAAAAGATCCAGAGGGGGCCAGTTCCCCCCCCCCCCAATATATTTGGTCACTAAAAATGACACTAGCAAAGTTGATTTCCGATCAAATGCGACCTCTCGCGATCTTCTATGATCACTTGCTCGATATGATCACTCCCGGGAAAGAAAACTAACGCAAACGAATAATCTTTCTTCTGGTAAAAACATGCGAAATTCCACATTTTTGTCCATAGGAGCTTGAAACCTATCAAAGAAAGTTCTCTGAAATGCTGAATCTGATGCAGTGATTTTCATTGAGATCACTTGATGTTTTTGAGGTGTTAGTATTGGAGGGGTTCCAGTTCCAATCAGAGCCTAGCAATCAGATCCGATTAGGCCCTAGCAACCAGCTGGTATTATTGATTATTGAATATTGGGGCACACCTGGTTGTTATTTAATACTTTTGGGGATCCTATTGTTTTACCTATGCAAATTTATTGAGGATGACGTCATTTTGCGTGTCAATGACACTTGTTTTGATAGAACTTACGCAAGATTTGCTTTGTTCTACTTACCTCAGTATCCGAAAAGATTTCAGTGCGTCAACATTGTGAATATTGATTTTTGTTCATAGGATATATTTTATAAATGAATACCTTTACTCCGGTGAAAGTTGAAGGTGCTAACAGCAGTGAAATAAAACCAAAAGTACCCAATGTTGCAGTAGAAATTACAAAGGTTTGTCAGCTGACCCTTAAATGGGATGAGATTTTTGCAAGATATGTGATATCATTGAGGAAATTCAAGTTGGAAGAACAGTTATGTTTTGCAGCAAAAATGCATCTAATGCATATACAGAGACTACAAGACGGATTAAAACCTTAGTGAAATATATTGAAGACAATGATTTGATTCAGTATGTAAAAAAGAGTAAGAGTATCAGTGCAAAAGAAAATATTCTCTCAAAGAATGCTTGACTATATAGTGAAAGATTAATCTTGGTCTTTGGATTATTGTATGAGACTTATACGTCGCGGACCAAAAGCATTTACTCAATTTATTGAGATACTAATCGAAACAAAACAAAATGATATTGTGGATTTGCTTTTGAACACTACCTAGAAATTCGTTTAAGGCTCTAACCAAAGAATTGTTTTGCATGGCAACAACAAAATAATTAAAAAAACCTGACCAAAAAGGTATTGTGACGTCACTCGATTACTTCTCCTCTCTCTAGAAGTAAAGGGAACATTTATTTTATCGATCGCAAGTCAGTTTCCTTTTGGAAGTGAGGCAGTCAGTGAGGCAGTACTGCCCACTTCCTGAACTGTAAATAAAAACCAAAAGCCTACTGCGTGATTGGCACTTAACTGAAAATGAATTATATTACAAATATTTTCTTTTCCAGTTCTTACAGCATTGGAAACAAAAATAAAATTACAGTGAAATAAGTTCTTGAACTGATGGAACTTTCAACAATTAATATCACTATACATCAGATATTCAATTTGATGTTGTTTATACTTTCCAAGACTGTTCAAGACGCATATAGTTTTCAGTAAAGCTCTAATGACGCAGTAAGTTTTAGACTTTTACAGTGAGAGAAGGAGGTGATACCCAAATTCTGGTTTTTAGTGATTTTTGTTCGTTTCAAGCTTGATTTGGATATTCAATTTAAGTTTCACTCGTTTTAAGATTTATTTATTCATTTATATTAATATCTATTGTATGTTTGTTTGCATTGATTGTTTATTTAATTTCTGTTCGTTTTAAGTTTTATTTATACTTCAATAGCAAAAAATATTTTTTTTTTCATTTTAAGCTTAATTTTCATATTCAATCTAGCCATTACTCGCTTTAAGATGTATTTATTATATATTATTACTTGCTAACTGTTTTTTTGCTATGACTGTTTATGTAATTTCTTTTTGTTTTGGGTTTCATTTATTCTTTAATAGTAATTTCTGGTCGTCTTGAGTTTGAATTTTAACAGGTATTTGTATCTGTTGAGCTTAAGTTTAAAATGGCCTTTACTTTTCTTGAAAAACTTATTTTTCGGAAAGTTTTTTTTTTTAATTAATTTTTTGTTCGTTTTGATTAAAAAAAGTTTCAAGTTTTTAAAAATTTCTTATTTCAAAATCAAACTTTTAAAAATTCAAATATTCATCAAAGTATCAAAAGTGGTATCAAAGTAACAATATCAAAGTGAAAAAATGGGTTTTTGTCAACCTCGGAGTTTCTATTATCTGATGTTTGAACCATTTTTAACAAAAATGGCTATACCAAAATTTTTACCGGATGGGTTTCAGGAAAAAAAGGGCGTGAGGGGTTGGGCGAATTGCCCTTTGGTCCCTTTTGACTCTTTAAAAGTGAACTAGATCTTTCTATTTTCAATCAAATGAGCCATCTCTGAAGTTTATACGAGCATCCCTAACGCACCGGTGTCGATAGAGCACCACAGGGCCCGGGAGCAGGTGTTGTAAGTTATGCACTGCGGGTGTATGGTTGTTATGGAAGGGATGCTCATATAAACTTCATAGAGGGTTCATCTGATTGGAAATTGAAAGTTGTGGTTCACTTTTCAAGAGTCAAAAGTGATCTGAGGGTAGAAGGTTCCCCCCTCACGTCCTTTCCCCCCTAAATGCATCACATAAAAATTTGAGATAGCCATTTTGTTAATAATAGTTGAAGGGTCAGATAAAAAATTTCCTGTGTCGACACAGCCCTCCAGGGTCCAGGAACAGGCGTTGTGAGTTGTGTCCTGGGGGTATATATGGTTCTTATGGAACAGATGCTTGTATGACTTCAAAGAGGGCTCATTTTGAAACTGAAAGTTGTAGTTCACTTTTTAAGAGTCAAAAGAGATCGGAGGACAACTAGCCCCCCCTCCACGCCCTTTTCCCCCAAATGTATCCAAATTTTTTTTAAGATAGCCATTTGTTAAAAATAGTTAAAAGGCTAGATAACAAAAACTCTGGTGTCGACAAAATCCCCCTGGGCCCTGGGACAGAGGTTATAAGTTATGCCCTGGGGGCATATATGGTTCTTATGGAGGAAATGCTCGTATAAACTTCAAATTAAAGGCTATCCCTTTAGTTTGACTTCAGAGAGGGCTCCTTTGATTGAAGATTGAAAGTTCTAGTTCACTTTTTAAGAGTCAAAAGATATCCTAGTTGCCCTCGGATATCTATTGACTCTTAAAACGTGAACTAGAACTTGCAATCTCCAATCAAAGGAGCCCTCTCTGAAGTTTATACGAGCATCCCTTTCATAAGAACCATATATGCCCCCAGGCCAACACTTACAACGCTTACCCCCTGGGCCCTGGAGGGTTGTGTTGACACCGGAGTTTTTGTTATCTAATTTTTGAACAATTTTCAAAAAACTGACTATCTCAAAATTTTTATTGGATGGGTTTGGGGAAAAAAGGGGCGTGAGGGGGGGGGGGACTAATTTTTTTTCAATCTATTGACTTTAAAAAAGTAAACGAGAAGTTTCAATTTCCAATCAAATGAGCCCTGTATGAAGTTTATACGAGCATCCCTTTCATAAGACCATACATGCCTTTAGTGCATAACTTTAGAACGTCTTCCCCCGGGCCCTGGAGGGTTGTATCAACACCGGAGTTTTTCTTATCCGACCTTTGAACTATTTTTAACAAAATATTTATCTCAAATCTTTTATCAGATGGGTTTGGAAAAAGAAGACGTGGGGGGGGGAGCTAGTTGCCCTCGGATCTCTTTTGACTATTAAAAAGTGAGCTCGAACTTTCCATTTCCAATCATATCAGCCCTCTCTGAAGTTTATGCGAGCAACCCTTTCGTAAAAACCATGTATGCTCCAGGGCATAACTTACAACACCTGCCCCCGGCCCTGGGGGGTTGTGTCAACACCTGAGTTTTGTTATCTGACTTTTGAACAATTTTAACTTGATGGCTATCTACAAATTTCTATCAGATGAATTTGGGGAAAAAGGGGTGTGGGGGCGGACTAGTTGCCCTCCAATCTCTTTTGATTCTCAAAAAGTGAGCTAGAAATTTCAATTTCCAATCAAATGAGCCCTCTCTGAAATTTTTACGAGCATCCCTTCCATAAGAACCATATATTCGCCCGGGGCATAACTTACAACGCCATTCCTCGGGCTCTGGGAGCTGTGTCCGTCCCGAAGTTTTCGCTATATGGTCTTTGAACTATTTTTAAAAAATGGCTATCTCAAACTTCTTATCGGACGGGTTAGAGGAAAAAAGGGCATGGAGGGGGGGGGGTAGGTACACTCTAATCTCCTTTGACTCTTAAAAAGCGAACTCGAACTTCTAATTTCCAATCAAATGAGCCCTCTTTGAAGTTTGTACGAGCATACCCTTCCATAAGAACCATATTTGCCCCAAGGGCATAACTTACAACACCTGCCCCGGGCCCTTGGGGTTGTTTTAGACACTGGAGTTTTTATTATATGATCTTTGAATTATTTATAACAAAATAGCTATCTCAAAATTTTTATCGGATGCATTTGAGAAAAAAGGGCCGTCGCGGGAGAGCGCTGGTTACCCTCCAATATCTTCTAAGCTTAAAGAGTGAACTAGAACTTTCAATTTCCAATCAAATGAGCCCTCTCTGAAATTTATACGAGCATTCCTTGCATAAGAACCATATATGCCCCCAGGGCATAACTTACAACAATTGCCTGAAGACTATGGGGGGAGTATTATGCTCAAAGATATAATTTACAGAACTTTCAGCTACGTTGAACAAAATCGCTATCTCGAAATTTGATTGGATGTATTGCGGAAATGGTGCGCATGGAAGGGGTGTTAGTTGCCATCCAATCACTTTCGACTATTAAAAAGGGCACTAGCCATTTAAATTTCCTATAGAATGAGCCCTTCTCAAAGTCTACAATAATGAACTAGAACTTTCAATTTCCAACCAAATGAGCCCTCTCTGAAGTTTTCACGAGCATCCCTTCCATAAGAACCATATATTTCCCCGGGGCATAACTTACAACCCCTGTACTCGTGCCCTGGGGGCTGTGTCCGTCCCGGAATTTTCGCTATATGGTCTTTGAACTATTTTTAAAAATGGCTATCTCAAAGTTCTTATCGGACGGGTTTGAGGAAAAAAGGCGTAGAGGGGGGGGGGATAGGTGCCCTCCAATCTCTTTCAACTCTTACAAAGCAAACTAGAACTTTCAATTTTGAATCAAATGAGCCCTCTTTGAAGTGTATTTGAGCATCCCTCTATAAGAACCATATTTGCCCCCAGGGCATAACTTACAACGCCTGGCCCCGGACCCTGGAGGGTTGCTTTAGCTACCGGAGGTTTTGTTATTTATCTTTGAACTATTTTTAACAAAAATAGCTATCTCAAAATTTTTATCGGATGCAATTTGGAAAAAGGGCCGTGGCGGGGGGGGGGGGGGGGAGGGGGGCTGGTTACGCTCGATATCTTTTTTACGCTAAAAAGTGAACTAGAACTTTCAATTTCCAATCAAATGAGCCCTATCTGAAATTTATACGAGTATTCCTCTTATAAGCACCATATATGCCCCCAGGGCATAACTTACAACAATTGTCCTAAAGACTATGGGTGAGTGTCCTGCTAAAAGATATAATTTACAGAACTTTCAACTAGGTTGAACAAAGTCGCTATCTCAAAATTTTGATTGGATGTATTTGGGGAAATGATGGGCGTAGGAGGGGTGTTAGTTGCCTTTGTAATATCTTATCAAAAGATTTTTACTCTCATCCAGATCAAAATTATATAAGTCTGTCAAAAAATGTTTGAAGTGTTCAGGTAGTTCTCTCCCGCTTAGTAAAAACGATTTCATGGCTGAACAAAAATCATCTTTATCTTGATGTCTCGAAACATTTTCATTGGATAATACTTCCACCCCGACAAGGTCGTCTTGGATGGCGGTTATCAAATTTCCTTCCGTACCTAGGTTCCATGATAAGTAATCCGGTAGAATGTTTGTACGACCTTTTATATATATTGGGGTATATGAATTTGCTTGAAGACGTAGTATCCATTTTGTCAGCCTTGCCTAAGTATTTAGCATCGTATGTAACCAAATTAGTGATTTCTTATCTACGCGTAAAGTGAACTTCTTTGTAAGCAAAAATTTGTGCCCTGGGGGCACATAAACATTTGTGAAAATATTCCGTAAGAACTACAACTGCTAAGCATTCTCTTTCAACCGTTGAATGTTTTCTTTCTGCCTCTGTCAGTGACCAGCTGGCGTACTGGACGATTGATCCTACCCTTCAGAATTTATATTTAATAATATAGCCCCATTTCCGTACGCTGAAGTATCTGTTTGTAAAAATAAGTCTTGTGACTAATCTGATAATTTAAGTATTGGCGCTCTTAATAATTCCCTGTTTGTTTCATTAAGCGATTGATTAAGAAATCAAATATTATTAATAAAATAAGATGTGTTTTAAACTTGGAAGTTCCTATTTCTGAAAACTAAGACCCAACTTTATTAAAAAAAATAAATATTATTAATAAAATCAGATGTATTTTAAACGTCGATGTTCTTATTGCTGAAAACTAAAACCCAACTTTATTGAAAAATAAAATATTATTAATAAAAATCATATGTATTTTAAACATGGATGTTCTAATTTCTTAAAATAAACCCAAGTTTATTACAAAATCAAATATTATTAATAAAATCAGATGTATTTTAAACGTGGATGTTCTTATTTCTGAAAACTAAGACCCAACTTTATTAAAAAATCAAATATTATTAATAAAATCAGATGTATTTTAAACTTGGATGTTCTTACTTCTGAAAAGTAAAACACAACTGAATTAGAAAAATCAAATATTATTAATAAAATCAGATATATTTTAGACAAGGATGTTCTTGTTTCAAAAACTAAAAAACAACTTTATTGAAAAAATAAATATTATTAATAAAATAACATGTATTTTAAACGTGGATGTTCTTATTTCTGAAAACTAAAGCCCAAGTTTATTAAAAAATAAAATTTTATTAATTAAAGCAGATGTATTTTAAACGTGGATGTTCTTATTTCTGAAAACTAAAACCAAATTTTATTAAAAAATGAAATATTATTAATAAAATCAGATGTATTTTAAATGTGGATGTTCTTATTTCTGAAAACTAAAACCCAACTTTATCAACAATTCAAATATTATTAATAAAATCATATGTATTTTAAACGTGGATGTTCTTACTTCTGAAAACTAAAACACAACTTTATTAAGAAAATCAACTATTATTAATAAAATCAGATGTATTTTAGACGTGGATATTCTTATTTTCGAAAACTAAAACCCGACTTTATTAAAAATAAAATATTATTATAAAATCACACGTATTATAAACGTTGGTGTTCTTATTTCTGAAAACTAAAGTCCATCTTTTTTTGAAAAAATCAAATTTTATTATTAAATCAGATGTATAACCGTGGGTCTTGTTATTTCTGAAAACTAAAACCCAACTTTATTAAAAAATTAAATATTATTAATAAAATCATAAGTATTTCAAATGTGGATGTTCTTGTTTCTGAAAACTAAAACCCAACTTTATTAAAAAATAAAAATTTAATTAATAATACCATAAATATTTTTAAACGTGAATGTTCTTGTATCTGAAAACTAATACCCAACTTGATTAAGAAATCAAATATTATTAATAAAATCAGATGGGTTTTAAACGTGGATGTTCCTATTTCTGAAAACTAAACCCCAACTTTATTAAAAAGTTGAAAGTGATTTGAGGGCAACTAACCCCCTTCTCACGCCCACCTTTTCCCCAAACACATCCGATCAAAATATTCAGATAGCTATTTTGCTCAACGTAGTTGAAAGGTTTGGAAATTCGGTCTTTAAGGATGACAACCCCTCCCCCCACAGCCCTCAGGGCAATGGTTGTAAGTTTTGCCCTGGGGCATATAAAAATTTGCGAAAATATTCCGTAAGAACTACAACTTCTAAGCATTCTCTTTCAACCGTTGAATATTTTCTTTCTGCCTCTGTCAGTGACCAGCTGGCGTACTGGACTATTGATTCTACCCTTCAGAATTTATATTTAATAATGTAGCCCCATTTCCGTACGCTGAAGCATCTGTTTGTAAAAAGAAGTCTTGTGACAAATCTGGATTGTTAGGAAATAACCTAACAATCCACATTCTGATCTGCAGGTTTTTTTTCTTTTGATGGTTGTATTTTTAGCTTCTCTGGTTTTAATTTAACCCTGCTTTTTCAAATTTTTCCAGTATTCTTCTAAGTTCAATTAAATGGTCTTCCAGGTTTTTAGTAAACAAAGTTACAGTAGAGATGACCCTAAAGGTCCGAACAGGACCACATGGTTTATGGTTTTCTCACTGAGAATGAAAAAACAGAATTTTTCTCACTTGAAAAAAACATGAATTTTCTCACTTTGATGGATGTTTTCTTGGACGATTATGTGTGTTGGTCAATTTATTTGATGTTTCTCTCGCATGTCAACAGTAATTCATGTCTGTTTTATGGTTTTTGTCAGTGAGAATGAAAAAAACAGAATTTTTCTCACTTGAAAAAAATGAATTTTCTCACTTTGATGGATGTTTTCTTGGACGGTTATGGGTGTTGGTCAATTAATTGATGTTTTTCATGGATGTCAACATCAATTTATGTCTCTTTTATGGTTTTTGTCAGTGAGAATGAAAAAAAAACAGCGACGAGTACAGCAATTTATGGATGTTTTATGGTTTTTGTCAGTGAGAATGGAAAAACAGGATTTTTCTCACTTTGATGGATGTTTCAAGGTCGATTTATTTGTTGTTGTTTGTCTAGGTGTAATGACAATGGGGTGATTTACATAATCGAGGGGAATTATTGATTCACGAAATGGAAATTAAGAAACAACATGGCTTCTTTGTTGTTTGGCTAACCTAACCTGAGAAATTGATTTACATAATCTGCGAGGAATTATTGATTCACGAAAGGGGAATTAAGAAACAAACATGGCTTCTTTGATCTTTAGGCTAACCGAACCTGAGAAATTGATTTACATAATCGCTAGGGGAATTATTGATTCACGAAAGGGGAATTAAGAAACAAACATGGCTTCTTTGATCTTTAGGCTAACCTAACCTGAGAAATTGATTTACATAATCGCTAGGGGAATTATTGATTCACGAAAGGGGAATTAAGAAACATTATGGTTTCTTTAATCTTTAGGCCTGAGGGATTTATTTGTTATTGTTGTTTTCGACAAGTGCATGCTAGGGATGAATGTCAAGGTGTCCAGGAATAGGAAACCGGAAGTACATGCATCCTTCTCAGCCAATCAGCGAGTCGGATACATCCTCCTTCTCAGCCAATCAGAGGCTTGCTTACATAAGATTTACCCCGTTACATAACAACTCGCCCTTGAGATTTCGTATATAACGGACATGCATTGTGATTAAATTATCAGAAAGTATTGTGACACAGTTGAAAGAATAAGAATGAATGTTTTTGATGAGTTTGAAGCCTTGGCAGCCACAATTAGCAATGTGAGTACATTTTCATTTTTTATTTTCAAAATAAAATTATTTTCCTTGGTCACCCTCCAGTATATTTAGGTAAGTACCCCCATCCCCCACAAACCTAACCACCATGCAATCTTTATACTCACTAGAAAACATAAAATATGTTCTTTTTATTACATAAACCTAACCCCTCTCCCGCTGATTTTACAGGTATAATTCTTGCTAATAGAAATATTTCTCTTTTTTCGATAAATTTATTCTTTCTGTAAGCCTATCAAAAGTGACATTCAACTTCTGTCTATCGCATAGCTATTAATAAACCGTTTCCATTTAAGCCACCACCGCCGCTTACTTAACTTAAAAACATTTTTCCGCAATGATTTAAACAGCTGACACCTCACAATTGCACTTCCTACTTGTTAATCCTTAACGTTAGCGACTTAACCAAAAGGGTTCAATGATAAAAAGGATTTGTTTCTCTCTTTCTCAAATTAAAGCAGTTTTAAGCAAAAAGAGATTGCTGTTTATTAAGCTTGTGGATTCGTAACCTGTATTTGAAGAACCGCTGAAACGGGATTATTTCCAAAAATAATTACTAACAATATATTTAGGACATTGGTGAAAGGGGGGGGACATGCCTCAATTCTATCACCATTATTGCAAAATGAAAACATAGATTTGCATGAAAAGTAAGGGGGGATGTCTATGAATAAGCTTTCTTTTAATTAATTAAAATCGCATTTGATTTGTGAGTTTAGTATATTTTTATTTTTTGCTTTACTGAAAATGCTGGCGTAGGCTTTCTTAGTGATAAATGTTTTCTAGAAAAAATTATGGTTAGTGTGGATGGTGATACTAATTTTCCTTCTTTAAAAAAGGGGGAAATTATTTCGATACTAACTTTTTTCTCTTCTTTAAGGCAAATTGTGAAGAATGCCCGTCGCCGCCACCCAGTAAGAGAGCAAGGGTTAATAATGTGGCCCCTGCGAAGGCGACAGTCATACAATATGGTCGCTGGCCGAAGCCTCCTAAACAAGTGTTGCCTGCCCAATCTGCGCTGGAATGTGACATCGCTAGCCCATCCGCTCTCCTTGGACCTCTAATAGCTGCCACATCAACGCTAGGTCAGGAGGTTGCCCTCCAGCATGCTATGTCAGATCCATCCGACACCCAAGCCCAGACGGAATTTGCAAATGTAAGCATTTTTTCCTACCTATCTTATAGAAATATCTACCAATTTCTTCCAACTTTTTAGGCCTTTTCTTTTCATCATTTTCGAACACTGTGTAAAAGTGTATCTCAGAGATATTGAAAGATTTTTTCTCCCCAAAGGAAATATAATGTTCTCCCTTTTGAATCATGTCAAGTTGCTGCATTCACCCTTGCTAAATTAGATTAGTGAAGCCAAAAAAAAATGCACTATATCCCGCTCATAATAAGTAGCAAAATTCTTTGCGTTATAAACTGCTTTATTAACGAATGGTTCACCTTGCCTCTACAAATATTATAAAAACAACTTTCTATCGGAATGAGTTGTGTATCATGACAGGAGATGGCTATCCATTTCAAATCATGTTTTTTTTTCCAGAGCAGATAAAGAGTATTAATATGAAATTTTATTTGGAGGGATTGTTTGAACAAACTCAAATTGCCTTCTATGTCATGCGTTTTAGATTGTAAATATCTTATGCTAACCGGTGGGGGGGGCTCTATGGGCCCGGGAAGCGCCGCAGGAAGCGCTGTGGGCCGGGAAAGCGCCGCGGGAAGCGCTGCGAGAGCGCCGCGGGAAGTGCTACGAGAAGCGCTGTGGGAAAGCGCCGCGATGACCGGCTCGGAGGGGGAGCATTAAATACTGGAAATTGGGGGGGGGGGAGTTGTTTGAACAAAATCAAATTGTCGCCTTCTATGTAAAGCGGCGTTTTAGATTGTAAATATCTTATATTAAGTTTGATATTTTGGAACTTTCAGTTGAATATCAATAGAGTAGTGAATTAAGCAAATGCTACTATGTGCATACTGCTACTACTACTAAGCGCTGACTTTAAATAATACGTAAATAATAATAATCCAAATTTTAAAAACAGTAGGAATGATTTGAACACTTTGAAAATAAGCTATTTTTCACTTATAGGTTGGACCGTTGGTCTCATATTCTTTGTCTTCCCCCCTCATCAGTTGGAGCAGGAGAGGAGCTCTCCAACACCATTTCACCATGGAGTGATATCGCTAATTCCGATGAAATACCTGATAATATTGATGAGTATTTAAATGATTTTTAAATGCAGATAATAGCAGAGTTGAGCAGGAGGACTTGAGCCCAAATACACTACAGCTTTTAAATGATTTCACAAACGAATTAACTGGGAATCCTCCTCCTCCTCCTCCAGCCTCTGATACCCTAACGAATCCACTTCAAACAACTGAAGTGGAGCATATCCCAGATATTGTTGAACAACTTGGGGGAGGGGGAGGGGATAATATACAAGAGGGGGAGGGGGGTACAACTTTCCCCGATTTTCAATTGTCCAACACAATTTTAAATGCAATAGTTGTTTACACTGCGACTTTTGGAGACGCTTTTAATTCACTTATGGGGAAAAATTTGTTTTTGACCCCGTAGAAATTGTGCACGACTATGTAGATAAAATTCGTGCACTACTGGAGAACCAAATTCAATTGTGGGGGAGGGATTCAATTAAGGTTTCTATTGTTTTAAAGGTATTCTATTTAAATGAGGGGAAAAGCAAAGTTTATCACCATTATATACATTCCGAGATGCGTTTGGTTTATTCGAATTTAGAAAATTTTGAGGGTGTTTTCATGGATTGAGTAGGTCAAATTATAACGCATCTTGAGAACTTTAACGAAAACGGTAGTGGGTCTGTAGTTTTATTTATTGAAAATTTAAGTGCAAATATTTGTAAATTTAAGAAAGATTTTATTTTAAGAGGGGGTGGGATAAGGGTACAGTTTTAAAATATAATCCAGATCTAGAAGGTTGTCAAGGTGTCCAGCGGACCTGTTTTGAAACAGATAAAAAATGTTTCAGGTATGCTTTCCTCATATCAGCATTCGAGCCTCTAGCACGTGACGCTACCAAAACGAATTTAGACGATTGGGCTGTACATGGGAAGGAAGGATCCAATTTTCCCATTGTAGATTTCTCTTGTTTAGAAGGAAAATACCCAGTAACGCTACGATCTATTGATATTTTGAAAAGGCTATTGCCCATTTAAATATCGGCGTTACTGTGGTTCAGTATGAAACTGAATTTGAAGATGGGATTCGTTTAAAAAAGAAGGGGGTGGTCTTCCCTTTAAGGGGCCCGTCAATTGATTTGGTCAGACACTGGGTTTGGTTGTTATACACACCACCTAGTGAACCGAATGCAATTGGCCATTTTAATCCTATAACAGACATTAGTAGAGTTCTGGGGGAGGGTAAGAATAGGGGGACCCGTTTCTACTGTCCAACATGCCTCTCTAGATTTTGGACTGAATTAAAGTTGCAAAATCACATGAGGCATTGTAGCCGGCATGGCTACCAGACAGTGGAAATGGTTTCAGGAGATAGGGCCATTTTACGCTTCAAAAATTTCCAGAACACCCTCCTCCAGAGCAACAAAATATCTTTGGACTGTGAAGCTAAGCTGGTGGAGGTGAATGATCCCCAATTTCCAAACCGAGTCAAAGAACACCAGGCTATTGCAGTGTCCTATGCTCATGCGCAAAGAGACAGTTCTAACACCATGCGGTTGTTAGAAATAGTAGAAACATTGGATGAGAACGAGTGTATGGACAAGGCACTGACTAAACTAATTGGCACGGCTAATGGTGCTATTTCTCGTTTGAGAAATACCCATTACCCAATGGTTTTGTCTGCAGAAGATCGTTTCGCGATTAAAAATCAAAAAATATGTTGGGTTTGTAAGGGGGAGTTTGTAGAGGAGGATAAGGGGACTAAAGGGAAAAGAGGTGGGAGGGGGAAAGTCAGAGATCATAATCACTTGTGGCAGGAAATATCTTCTGGGTGTAGTAATTTTAGAGGGGTTGCGCATCAATCGTGTAACTTAAATGTTAGCCAACAGTTTTTCATCCCTGTTTTTATCCACAACTCAAATTACGACTTAAAATTTATTTTACCGGCTTTGGCATGTATGCACAGGGAGGGAGGGGGAGTAGATAGTCCATGGGTAAACAATTCATTTACCTATAATATTATCCCCAAATCGGCCGAGAAGTTGTTGCTTCTCGAGCTGAAATGGCAGTCAGTGGATAATGGGCATACGTGTTGGAATAAAATCAGGTTTTTAGATTCCTTTAGTTTTTTTCCCAAGGCATTGAGTCAATTGATTCAAGTGCAGAAAAGCGACAATTTTGATAGCTTTCCCTTGCTTAAACAGCACTTTCCAGACAGTGAAATGTATGATCTGTTGACCTGCAAAGGTATATATGCATATGATGATTATTACTGTTCTGGCACTCGCTTAAGCGAGGTGAAACTACCTCCAATTGAAGCTTTTTACAATTCACTGACCAGCAGTGAATGCACAGCCGAGGAGTATGAGTTTGCCAAGAAGGTGTGGTCTAAGGGGTATTGTAAAAATGGGTGGGATTATTGTAGACTGTACTTGGCCAGTGACGTTTTAACTCTGTTGGATATAGTCTGTAAGAACACAGACCAAATCTATTCAGAGTTCGGGTTAGATATAGGCTATTATTTTTCCACACCCCATTTGGTGATGGATTTGATTTTAAAAATTAGTAGGGAGGAAATAGGCCTAATCACCGACGTAGATCAGCACCATTTTGTAGAGCATTCAATGAGGGGAGGGTATGTTTTTCATGGGGACCGCGTCTTATCAACCGATCCCAGCGGACAAAGCACCGGTGCAAAGTCAAATGCAGTGTTCTTGGACATGAACTCATTGTACCCCTCGGCAATGTCTCACAACTCTTTGCCGTGTGGGAACTATCAATGGCTTGAGAATCCTTGTGAGTTCCCCGACATTACAGCCGTCGAGGACAATGGGCCACAAGGATGGTTCTTTGAAATTGACGGTCACATTCCGCTGGCGCTTCACGACTCAGTCAAAGATTTTGTTTTTCCCTGTATCAATCGACCCGTGAGCAGGGACTCGCTGAGCCCCTGCAATCGATCATTGGTTGAGGATATGGGGATGCACTGGACTCCCTCCAAACAGAAACTGATTGCTGATTTGGACCCTAAGGAGAATATCGTTGTTCACCATGTGCTTTTGCACTGGATGGTGAACAATGGTTTCAAAATCATCAAAATACACAGGGTCCTAGAGTTCAATCAGCGACCATACTTGAAAACGTTTATCGATACTTTTGTCGATAATCGCTCTAGGGCAAACTCAAAGGTAGAGAAGGAAATGTACAAACTCATCCTAAATTCAGCGTTTGGCAAAATGTGTGAAAGCGTACGTAATAGATCTCGCTGCGCGACGTTGTGACTGACCCTCTAGAGTGTGCACGAATTATTGCCGATCCCAATTTTACATCGTTCACGAGCATAGAGACTGGCATGGTTCTTCTACACAGGCGAAAGCGAAATGTGGTACTGAACAAGAATATAGCGGGCGGCAGTTCAGTACTGGAAATTTCCAAAAAGCTCATGTTGTCGTTCTTTTACAATGTGTGCAAGGTGAAATGGCCACGGGAGGGGGAGGTTCAAGTTTACTATGGGGATACAGAAGATTTAAATGGGACCGAAGATTTATTGGGTGATTTAGAAAAGGGGGAACACATCAGCTCGCGGATGGATTTCACCAACTGGAATCCGTCCCTCTACCCCGAGTTGGTGAAAAGTCTAACCCCCAACCAACTATTAATGTTAAAATCAGAGACGGGGAGTGATTTGATATCCAGGGGGGTGTTCCCGGGTCCTAAAGTTTATTGCGTTAAAACTCATAGTGGGGATGAAATGAAGGCGTGTAAAGGGGTGCCTACACACTTTGTAAAGAGCAATTTCAACATGAGCGTGTACAGAGACTGTGTAGAAAGTAGCCTAGTGCCGAGAGCACAAGTGCTTGCAATTCGCTCTCTACAGTATAGAAATTATACTGTGAGAGTGGAAAAGAATGCAATGTCGTGTATATCCGACAAAGTCTATGTGCTCGAGAATGGTGTGAGTGTCCTGCCTCATGGCCACTACCATATTTCAGACCGAGTTGAATGCATAGACTATCGCAATCAACTTGGTCTGGATAGATTAACCTAACCTGACTAACCAACTAACCAACTAACCACCCAACCCATTCATAAATTAAATGCTCCAACCCGTTCATAAATTAACTAACCCAACCTCACCTTAACCTAACCTCAACTAACCACCTTAACCACCACCACTAACCCAACCTTAACCTAACCTGTAGCAGCAGTGACGACAAACTATTGTGTACAGTTTTTTCCACCGCGGTTCCCGGGGGGTGGGGGGTGGGGCGGCCCTTCCCGCGGCCGGCTCCCGGGGGTGGGGGGTCCCGCCCGCGGCCGCCCAGGGGGATGGGGGGCCCCGTCCGCAGCCGGCCTTCGGCCCCGCTGCCCTGGGGGTGGGGGACCCACCTTTAAATTCACTATAATGTTCAACTGTGCTAGTTCAGAATTCAAGTGTGTTTTTTTCAAGTGTTGTTTTTTCAAGTGCTCTTGTTGTTGTTGTATAGAAAAGTGTTTAAAGACAATAAGTGTTGTTGTTGTACAGAAAAGTGTTGATGGACAAAAAGTGTTTTTTAAGACAATAAGTGTTGCTCTTCATGGACAAAAAAAAGTGTTTTTTATTTATGTTGTGCATAAAGTGTCATTTTTATCTTTGTCAATTCATGTTGATCAAATAGAGTTTTCATGCAGTGTCGAAATAAATGCTGCCATGAAATATGGTTGTCAACTGTTCTTGTTGAACAAGTGTTATTCATATCGTTGTCAATTGCAGTTCATGTTGAACAAATATTTGTTTTCATGCAGTGCCAAAATAAATGCTGACATGAAATATTGTTTTTTTTTGTTGTTACTCTTCAGGTTAACCAGTACTAGATAGATCTATGGGAAATTATTGCTACTACTACTACTACTACTTATTCATTGGACACGTATGATTTACAGTTAGTTGTAGTCCAACTGTTTTCAGCAGCAGCAGCAGCAGCATGTATCAATTTAAAACACCCTTCAGGTCGTTTCTGTGTGGTCCCTCAATGTCGGGGAAAACAACACTCTTAACTAAAATAATTAAAAATTGCGATAAAATGTTTTTGGAAAAGCCGAAAAAATCTACTATTGCTATAGTATTTGGCAGGAGTCCTATGATCAAATAAAAGCTATTGCCACAACTCTACCAATACAATTCATACGGGGACTTGATGTTTTCAATAGTATTGAATCGAACTCTTGGTTGATTATCGATGATTTGGCTGAATCCATTGAACAGTTCTCACAGGAAATGCTACAACTGTTCACCGTTCGCTCCCACCATGAACACATTTCCATAACCCTAGTTCTACACAATCTGTTTCATCAGTGCAAATGTATGCGAACCCTTGCTTTGAATTGCACCATCTATATTATCTATCGAGTTGTTCGTGATTCTAGCTCGCTCATAACTCTCAATAAACAGATATACCCCGTAGCTCCAAAATTTCTGTTGTCAGCGTACACTCAGGCGACTAGCAAGCCCTACGGTTACATTTTGCTGGATCTTAATCAGAGCACACACCGAGGATCTACGTGTAGTCACCGACATTTTCAACAATGAAATTACAGTATATCTTCCGGTGAACAGTAGAAAAGGCTATTAGTTGCCATTATGACACTGAAGAAACTACACGAATAACGGCATTTATTTTCCGTTTTAAGCACTTCAAAACCCTTGCTTAGGAAGGCCATACTCAAACATGGTGTTGACAATGATTTCATTAATCTAATACCTGAACTTTGTTTAAATTTAACTGAGGGCAATGTTCAACTGCCAGAAGGTGTTAGACAACAGACAAAGCAACATCGTTCCACTGTACGCGCCTTGGCTTGTAAAAACAAGGGAACAATTTTTAAAAGAAAACGGCTCCTTCAAGCGGGCGGTAGCTTTTTCACACTTTTACTGCAATAATTGCAGGACTTGTAAACAGTTTTCTCTAGAGAGAGAGAATGGCTAAACCCTATAAATTGACACCATTTGAACTTGTCCTCTCGCCCGTCGAACATTTTGAAGACAATCTAAGCAAATTCATTAATGATGAGAATATTGCCGATGACAAAAAACTGCTTTTACTTCAAGATGCATTGCGACGTGTGGACAAACATAAACCTTATCGTGAGAGACCCACCGTAGCCACTGCCACTGATCCCTCTAAACAGGAAACATCTCCTCAAGATTCTGCACATTCAAAGGAGAAGGAATTGAATTCAATTGTATCGAAAATTGGAAACCTATTGCCAGTGACCTATCGAGAACAGAGTAAAAGAGTATTAACTTATCTCATGTTGGAAACTGGTGATCAAGTTCAAGTCGATAGCACAGGGAAACGAATTATAATTCAGGGAAAAAGTTATAATCTAGTTGATTTAATTTCTGATATGGTGACGAATCGTAAAGGACTTTTATCCTTTGACAATAATCTATACACCTTTCTAAGTGTATCAAACTTTCCCAAAAGTCTTATTGGCAATAAGCAAATTCTAAAGAAACTAAGAGAATATAGTCCTCCAACAACACCAACACCAACATCATTTAAAAAAGAAGAAGAAGATTCAATATTTGAAAATGCTAGCAACAGCAGCAATGATTTTACAACAGCTGTGGCTGCTAGTCAAAAGCGAAGACGAATTGATTCACCCTCCAGTGTGCAAAAGGGGAGTGGACATTACACTACGTGCTTGCGTTCAAAATGGATGAAGTTCTGAAAGGTGTCTATGAAAATATTGGTGAAGAGAAAAGTTTAAGTTCTCCCAAAACGCTTTCTAAAGCTGTCTCCGGCACCACCACATTGAAAAAAGCAAAAGAGTATCTAGAGAATGAACCGAATTACACACTGCATCGGAATCACAGGCTTCGCAGCAAACAATATCGACAAACTAAAGCCTTTTTCCCTCTGCATATAATGCAAACGGATCTTTTAACTTTAGACGCAGTTCAACAGCGTCACAATGCACCCTACAAATATATTCTGGTGGCAATCAGTGTCGTTAGTCGCTATGCCTATGCCATTCCACTGCGATCAAAGAGAGGTGCTGAAGTTGCTCAGGCCATTGAAAGTATTCTTGAACAGGATTCATATAGAAAAATTCAATCGGATCGTGGCAGTGAATTTGTTAATCCCTATGTGCAAAAGGTTCTATTGAAATATAATACATCACTTTATCATAGTCACAGCCCGATAAAGGCTGCATTGGCTGAACAATTAATAAGAACGATTCGTCTATTAATTTCAAGATATTGTACCCTGAAAAATACATCGACTTTTATTCATGATTTAGATAAAATCATGCAGATATACAACCATCGACCTCATCGATCTCTGTCCAACTCAAGCCCTTGGGAAGTTCACTACAATGAAAATACATTTGAGGCTTTTCTAAAGCAATACTCCAATGGTGAAAAAGAAAAAAAATGTGAAGAAGAAATTCAATGTTGGTGATACTGTTCGAATTAATAGAACCACCAATATTTTTGAAAAGGGGAATTATTTATGGAGCACTGAACTTTTTAAAGTGTCCAAAATCCTGGACACCGAGCCCACGACATATCGACTGCGAGACACCAAAGATGATGAGATTCTCGGCGGTTTTTATGAATATGAACTTCAAAAAGTTAGAAACACTAGTGAAATTTATCAAATTGAAAAGATATTAAAGAGTCGTACTCGTAGGGGCAAGAGACAGTTGCTTGTTCGCTGGCTAGGATACAACTCAGATTTTGATTCTTGGGTCAGTGCTGAAGACATTGACAATGCCCAATGATTTCTATGTGACTTTCATGTCCAATGTTTCCGATCCTCTCTACAATGACTTGAATAGAACAAGTGATTTTTGGACAAAACTCTCCCCCCACCATCAAATTCAACGACAATAGAAAGTATGAAGTGGCTCTTGTCGACTGTATTCTCAAAAATACCTACGACACCCTGAGAAAAGATCGTAAATATGATATAAAAATTAGACCCTATGATTGGCCGCCACCACCATCCTCAAGTGATCAAAAAACAAGTTCAAAAAGTCAATTGGATGAATTATCCATATATTGAATTACCCTACGAGGAACTCACCTGTATGAATGATTTATGTCGTTCTATTAATAAAATAATTTCTGCTCGTAAAAAGGGAGCTTTTCATTTCAACTATTCAAAGGAGGAGGGTAAGATCTACATTAGTTCACCTATTGCCAACGAAAAGGTTATTCTCAATGATAATCTAAAGGATGTTCTTGGCTTTAAGCTCAATATAATCAATGGTAAAGTGCCGGAAACACTAATTTCATTTTTGCTGACTACCCGCCTGCCTTCTCCACAGACACTTGTATATTTCTCTACGCTTCATTTGTGGAAACATCTCGGGTTGGTAATTCAAATGTTCCCCTCCTACGAGTTCTTGAACGAAAAAACCAATCAAGAACATATTCACCACTACAATATAAAGCATCTTCAGTATATTCCCGTAAACACTTTCTATTTGGAACTCTGTCAGTTAACACTAAGAACCGAATTGGGTGATCCCATAGCAATTTCAAAAGGTTTGGCTGTGATTACATGCCATTTTCGTCCCATCGTTCAATAAGATGTCTAATAAAAAAGTGGTATTCACTTGTCTTGATATTGACTGCTATGTTAATACTCTTGGTCCAAGACAACATGGCAATGGAATGGACTATTACAAAGGTCGCTCGTCAATGTCTGGCTACGGTCTTGGCAGTTGGTTTGCTAAGCTCTTTCGCTCTTCACTACCACTGGCTAGAAAATATCTTGTACCGGCTGCGACAGATTTTGCATCCTCTACACTATACGATTGGGGCTCTGGCAAGGATTTTAAAAAAAGTGCTTCGGAAAATCTTAGGTCCAGTGCGCGAACCCTTGGCGAGAGATTAAAGCAAAATGGTAAAGGCTTAAAAAGGTCAAGAAACAATGCAACACTCATCAGTCTCCGCTCAGGTCGGAAACGAAAGACATCATCCCTCTTGTCAAAGAAAAGAAGGAAAAAGCCGACACGTAGTGTAAACAGAAAAAGAAGCCCCAGGAAGAAAATTGTTAGATCGAAACTAGATTTCTTCTCTTAAGATGTCCTACCTACCGCATAAGGATTCTCAACCTTCAATCACTGCCTCATTGAATCTATTCAATGCAGAAAATGTTGATGTGAGTGTCAAGCATGGATACTATGAACAATTTTATCCACAACAACCCCTCTCCGATAATATCCACTTTCAAATTTATTCCAATGAAGACTACTTTATGGACAAGTCTTCGACATTTATAGATTTACAAATGAAAGTCCGGAAATCCGATAATACAATGCCAATTCGGGCCGATGGAATATCCTATGAAAATTGTATATTACATAATTTATTTCGTCAAATTAGTGTCTACATCAATGGCACGCTGGTGAGCACAAGCAACAATCTCTGAAATTATACAAGCTATATGCAATTCATGCTGATGACACCCAAGTCATACAAGGAATTGAGAGGCACCTCCAATGGATATGAATATATTACTAATACTGATAGAACAGATGCACTTAAAAATGCTACAACTAGTGAATTACATCTAGATGGAAAAATATATCATGAAATATTTAATAGACCCCAATGGCTGCCGCCCAATGTTAAAGTGGATATAAAACTAACGCTTGCACCCTCCAATTTCATATTGAGAAAAGAACTTGCTGCCAATCCTGATGTAAGTCTCTCCCTCACCTCGGCAATATTTCATGTACGCAAACAACAGGTCATGAGTTCTTGTTCTTTGGCCGTGGAAAAACTGAGAGCCAATGGAAAAATAATATTAAACTACTTGTTCTTCATACAATCACCAATCAAAGTCATATTGCCATGGGCTCACGCACCTTCACCGATTCATCCTTTATCAATGGCGAAATTCCGTCAAAACTCGCTTTGGCATTTGTAAAAAGCGCCAGTGCAATAGGATCGTGGACTGAATGCCCACATAAATTCAGGATGTTTGGACTTTCATCTCTTGTGTGGAAAGTAAACGGCATCCTACTCTACAATCTGTCTTTTGATAAATCCTATAGAACATTGTATGAGTTGACCATGCAAACCCTAGATCATGATTCGCAACTATTTGAAAATGGTATAACCGAAGATATGTTTGCTAAAACACATGGTATCATTGTTCTGGATTTGTCTGGTACACAGGATATGAGCATAGTACGTACGGGGAGTGTGCGTTTAGAGTGTACATTTGCCGATCCATTGGCTGAGAGTATTGCACTAATCTCACTAAATCAATATGAAACTATTGGGAAATCACTCCCGAAGGCAGTGTTCTACTAGACTTGGCGCCATGAACACCAGTCAAATAATCAATGTATTTAATATGGACCCCTACATGTCCCAGTACAAATCCTATTGTCTACCCTCGGACTTTCTTGGAAAAATTCAAAGTGTTAACAATACCTTGATTATTGTTAATAGCAGTCCGTCGACTGTGCTGACAGGTCATTGGCTATGCATCTTTCAAACAATGAAGACGATTGAATTTTTGATCCTCTTGGTCTACCCTATACATTCTACACACCTCATATCAGCAACTATATTGAGAGCAGTGGGAAAACTATTATTTCAAAATCGGAAGAGGATTCAGGATCTAACGACTAAAAGCTGTGGCTTCCATGCACTACTATATTTTGTGTTCCGATGTCGCGGCTATACTTACAAGCAGTTTCTCCGCATTTATAGTGACAATCCTCGTCTGAACGACTTTCTAGTGGAAAATATCCTCTCGGACCTATACAGTATTGATTTCAGTGCCCTAAGAGTAAAGTGCTTAAGAAATGTTTGTGAATTTGTTTATTAATAAAATGCACATATATATATATATACAACAGTTTCTTTAAATCTGCACTTTAGATTTCTTCTTCTTCGATGTATAGGCAACTGTCGTGAACCACTAATGCCGGTAAATCATTTGGATTCACTGTATATTGATCTTGATTGACTGCAAAGTCAGGGTCACATTTTCTGCAGTACAATGTAACTTCACTCTTGTCATATCTCTTTGTATAGTCAATGATACTATTTGCATTCATATTATGAAATTCACGAGTTTCAATCTGTCTATTTGAAGCAATATCACATACAGTGTTTTCAAATGGCGAATCACATTCGGTAACTGCCAAATAAAAATCACTTGGTTTATAGTTATAGTAGGCAGTGTCGTCACAATGATGACGTAGAAACCAAATTGTCTTGTTACCCCAACAGTTGAATCGTAGACCAGATTCCTCTCTTCCCAGAATAATTTAAATCCACGACGATACCAATCTCGTAGAAATAAACTAAAATCACGTTTGGGATTCTTTCCAATCATAGCGGGGTAAGTATTCTCCCACTGATCACATTTATCATAGTGACAATTGGAGCACAGGTGCCCTCTAGGGTGTGAGTCACACACCTCCTCAAGACATGAATTACATCCTTTAATTTGTACTGTATAGCCTCTATATAATTTACATGGATTACATAATTTACACTTTTCACTATAGTCATCAGTAATTTTACAATTCTCACATTGAGTCCAACTGCCAAGAGTGTACATGCACAATAAACATGTATAGAACATTTTTTTTTTTGGTTTCCAATGTCACTTGACTCACTCACAGCTAAAACGAAACTGATCGTTCCTGCTGATGGATAAATTCAAGGTGGAGGAATGGGGAGAGGAGTAACTCTGTGACGTTACCTCTTTCGAATGATGGGGGAGCCATCTACATTCAATCCATTGGCAATGTTTTCAAAAGTATATCCATGATATGATTCTGCTTTGTTCCAATTAATATGTCAATAAATTGACTATAAGCACTTGAGTCACATTTTAAAAGTTTCATACAATAGTCCAATGGGGAGAATCACTCCTCATTATATTGTCAAGTGTTCCCTGACGAGAGAATATTCTGCGTTGAAGAGATAACTCGAGAAAATCGTCATTCAAAATCAAATGTTTTTCCATAAACACTAGATTTGATCTAATTCTCTCTTTCTCAAATTTATTCATTTTTCAATCCGTTCACTCTGACTGCTGACTCTAGACTGATCCTGATTCGCTAGCCTAACCTGACCAGAAAAGAAAGGGAACATTTTCGATTTCGAAACAATTTTATTGAATAATTACAACAACAACAATAATACTATACATGTACAATTAGTGATAGAGTTTATTGTCTTCGATATGTTTCACCAATGCACTTAAAGAACATTGAAGTCTATTCACATGTGCTATATCAACTTTTGCAGCGAAACATAATTGATCCTCCATTTTTAGATTTGCTCAAGGATTAGACATATCTTGCATATACTTCATCCCATTCCAGACAAAGTCGTGATCCTCTCGTGATTTCCACCGCAATGTTTGGCACTCTTGTATTATTACCATCAACTCCACTATCAACTTCTAAGAGGGTAAACATTCCACTCATCGTCATCACAAATATATATATATATCCAAATGAGTAAAGTCAAACTCTTCTCACTCCTTTGAATTCTATTCACAGACTAATAAAAACAACTTTAGCAAAAATCCTTTCCTCATATTCCCTCCACCGCTAATATGTAATCAGCCCTCTGATTGGCTGAGAAGGAAGATGTATCCGACTCGCTGATTGGCTGAGAAGGTAACACGTGATCTAACTGTTTCCTATTTCTGGACACCTTAACATTCGCCAAACAACAAATCAATTGATCTTGAATGAAGTGTCATTGACCCGGTTCCCCATTAGACTCAATAATCCAGAAAACATCCATCAAAGTGAGAAAATTCCTGTTTTTTCATTCTCAATGACAAAAACCATAAAACAGACATAAATTGATGTTGACATCCGAGAAAAACATCAAATAAATTGACCAACACGCATAACCGTCCAAGAAAACATCCATCAAAGTGAGAAAATTCCTGTTTTTTCAAGTGAGTAAAATTCTGTTTTTTCATTCTCAGTGAGAAAACCATAAACCACGTGGTCCTGTCACGAGTCAATAATTCCTGTTTTTTCATTCTCACTGACAAAAACCATAAAACAGACATGAATTGCTGTTGACATCCATGAAAATCATCAAATAAATTGACCAACACACATAACCGTCCAAGAAAAACATCCATCAAAGTGAGAAAATTCATGTTTTGGTTCAAGTGAGAAAAATTCTGTTTTTTCATTCTCAGTGAGAAAACCATAAACCACGTGGTCCTGTTGGACCTTTAGGGTCATCTCTACTAGTTACATCACCTAAGTAAGCCAATGCATCTTTTTTCCTTTCTGGTTCGTTATCTTTTAACACTAAATTCATTAGTCGACTAATGCAGTTTGGACTAAATGATAAGCCAAAAGGCATACGTTCAAATGGGAACGTTTTTAGATCGTCTAAGATTACTGTTGCCTTGTGCTTTGTTTCTGGGTCTAAGGCTATCTGCCAATATCCCGCTATGAGGTCAAAACTAGTTTAGTATTTTGAACCTCCAAGGGAATCTAATATTGTATCAATTCGTGGTAATTTCATAACATTCTTTACCGTGACTGCATTTAGCATTCTAAAATCTATGTATTTACTCCAAGTATTGTCTTTCATCCTTACTATTACCAGTGAAAAAAAAACACTCGCTAACACTCTTTTTAATTATACCCTGTTCTTCAATATCTTTTATTTGGTCATTTAGCCATGGTTTTAAATGATAAGGAGTTTTATGCGGGAATTTTTTAATTGGAGGGCCCTGTGTTGGTATTTTGTACTTGATTAAGTGAGTTAATCTGTAATCTGCTTTGTGTCTCGTGAATGTCCATCTAAGGTCCCAAAGAATATTTCCCACCTGAGTTTTTATATTTTACTGTAAATGTACTAAGTTAAAATGTTTCAAAAATCGGTTATTTTCATTCCATACTTTTCTTCCGGTTGTGGTTTCCACGATATTTCCTCGTGGCTATTAAAATTACGCTGAATTTTGAGCTGCTTAGTGGTTTTATTTCTGTATCTGAAATCTTTTCCACCGATACTAGCGCTATGTGGCTTAGCTTTACTTTATTATTACTTAGATTTGATAATTTTAATTTTTTGATACCATTTTCAATTCTATAATTTGATTTTTCAAGAAAATTGTCGGATATTCTTCGAGGGTGTACCCCCCTATTATGGCATCCATTGTTTTATTCTTTCCTTCCTTTGTATTTGATGTTGCCAGCACTTGAGCTGATGTTCCCCCTTCTATTGTGATTTTTCCCGTTCTACTAAGCTATAACCCGAATTGTCACTATCTTTATCTGTTGTTATGCAAACTTGCCCATTAGTTTCGTTTGGCTGGTTTATGGTTATTTTATCAGTTAGGGGTTCCCACACGATCCCTTTATTTTCTTATAGCATCTACTCCTAGAGTATAAGGGAATGGGAGCTGTTACATATTATCACTGTTACTGTTATTTCTTTATTTTCTGCGCTAAATTTCAATGGACATTCGCCCAAAATTGTCAGCTTGTGACCCGTTACAGATGTCAGGGTGTTCTGGCATTTGCTTACGTGAGTTTTTTACACTAGGAGGAAACCTTTTAAAAACTTCCTCTCGAATTAATGATTTAGACGCACCCGTATCAAGTAAACAAGGTAAATTTTAGAAACAGTCTATTTTAAAACAACCAAAAATCGGTAGATTATTATTACTTGTATCTGTATCACAACATTCTAAACTATAAAGGGGCCTTTGTAATGGTTCAGCTCTGTCAACCCTTACAGGCTGGCTTCTCCATTTAAATGCCCGCTGTTTGACTAAAATTTTTGGGGGTTTCCCAGTTTTCTTCAGCGTTGCTATTTTTGACCCTGGGTGTTGTTTTTACCTTTTGATTTCTGGGCTAAAATCAGGAATATTATTTGGTGTTTGCAAAGTCTTATTTGTTCCCTGCCTTCTTAAATTTCCACCCCCCCCGTTCTTTGAACTGGTGTCTTATGTTATACGTCGGGCCTTCTTTGCGTAGTCTATGTCAGCAATCTGCCGCATAGTGATTCGGTTTGCCACAATATTAGCAATTAAACCGTGTCTTAAATTGTTCGTTTGTTTCCTGGTTTCTACGTTGTGTATAATTACTTTTCTATATTCTTGATCTATCATTGTTGGTTCTCCAACTATCTGTCTTTGGTGGCGTTGGGTGTCCATGTTTTCTATAGCTACTAGCCACTAAGGACTCAAGGTCGTGGAATCTGTCGGCTGATTCCCTAGACAGCAGCCCTTAGCCTCCGCCGTACCTTTTCGGTTCACGATTTGGGTCCTCAAAGCTCACTTGCTTTTTTCCCCATCCATATTGTGCAGTTTTTGGTTTCCTGTGCTATTTATTCACATATGATCAAACTTTTTCATGGCATCATCAATTTTTACTTCTGTTTCTACTAGGATTATAGCCTGCTCTAGATTTTCTGGTTTCCGTGTTAATATTAGTCTTAATAGCTTTTTTTGTAACCCTTGCGTAAAAGTATGCAATTGTACTTTCTATGCCGTTTCGTCATTTCTGTCTTTCTCTAACTGTAAGCATACAGACCGAAAAATTTTTTCTGCATATTCCCTAATACTAGTAGAGGCATTGAATGTCCCTAGCTCTGTTCTTAGCCTCTCGAAAACACTCGTTTCTATAAACCTTGTTTTAAAAGATTCAATTGGAGTTTTTAATGTCCTTGGGCTCTTTTTCCTTAATTGTCTGAAAGTGTTTAAGGGCGCTTCCCTTTAATCTTGCTGCAACGCATTGCTCTTTAAACGAATCGTCAAACGACTCCCTTAGTTCGTCGAAAATTTTTAATTTTTCGTTATACTCATCGACATGTGAAATTCCCGCGTATTCTGGTATAATTTTAGCAATTTAAAGCACAGTTGATAGGGAAGCCTTTTTCTCATCTGGTAAAGCCATTTTTTGAAACAATATACAATTTTTACTTAGTCCTGTTGACCCAGTTTTTCCAACCACCACCAGCTTTGGTAAAGTGATTTTAAGGTTGTAGGGTGAAGTTGTAGTTGATACCTTATTTCTCCCTTTACAGGGACATAACTATGGTTCTAAGGAAAATAAACTTTGGTGGCGTGCCTTAGGCTCTAACCTGACAAATGGGGCGTACCATCTGGGAAGATTCGAAGAAACTAAAATTATATTGTAGAGAGGTTGGCTATAACACAATACTTTAATTTATCGAACAAACAACGATACAGGGTTTGACAATATATAAGCCACTCTGACTGGTTGTCCCAGGGAATCAACAATTATACGAATACTATGGTAAGATATAATATAATAATACACTTAAAAATTTACGATATTTGACATAAAATTCAAGGTATTTCTGAGATAATCAGACCAGAGGCCAGTCAAACATAAAATTAGTATAAGGCTCCCCGTTCCCATAAAATGCATCTTTTATACCTAAATCATCCACATCTTATTCGGTCCACTGAATCACATAGCTAGGAAGCGGTGATTTCTCAATTTCCTAATAAGTAGACACATACCAGAATATGTTCTTTAACTAGACAAAAGATTTGTATTTTGAAACTTTGTATTTTCGTCTTATTGTTTTTACTAAAATCCAATTTTGACTTAAATTGACAGCGTTACCACAATAATATTTGATTTTTTATAGAGTTGGGTTTTAGTTTTCAAAAATAAGAACATCCAGGTTTAAAATAAATCTGATTTTATTAATAATATTTGATTTTTTAATAAAGTTGGGTTTTAGTTTTCAGAGATAAGAACATAAATGTTTAAAATAAATCTGATTTTATTAATAATAATTTATTTTTTTATAAATCTAGGTTTTAGCTTTTAGAAATAAGAACATCCAGGTTTAAAATACATCTTATTTTAATAATAATAGTTGATTTTTTAATAAAGTTGGGTTTTATTTTTAGAAATAAGAACATCCACCTTTAAAATACATCTAATTTTCAAAAAATAATATTTGATTTTTTAATAAAGTTGGGTTTTAGTTTTCAGAAATAACAACACCCACGTTTAAAATACACCTGATTTTATAAATAATATTTGATTTTCTTCCAAAGTTGGGTTTTAGTTTTCAGAAATAAGAACACCCACGTTTAAAATACATGTGATTCTATTAATAATATTTATTTTTAATAAAGTTGCGTTTTAGTTTTCGGAAATAAGAACATCCATGTCTAAAATACATCTGATTTTATAAATAATATTTGATTTTTTAAATAAAGTTGTGTTTTAATTTTCAGAAGTAAGAACATCTACGTTTAAAATACATCTGATTTTATTAATAATATTTAATTTTTTAAATGGAGCTGGGTTTTAGTTTTCGGAAATAAGAACATCCACGTTTAATGTACATCTGATTTTATTAATTATATTTGATTTTTTAATAAATTTAGGTTGTGGTGACACCTTGTCACTACTTCAAGTGCTGCCATGTTTTCACCACAAGCTATAGACGTGTGAGAGAGACATTTAAACTTGGCATAGTGAGAGAGACATTTAAACTTGGCTCGTTTGGGTTCAGTAAGCGTGCGGGCACGCTCAACTATTATTAGTAAGATCAGATGTATTTAAACGTGGATGTTCTTATTTCTGAAAACTAAAACACAACTTTATTAAAAAATCAAATATTATGAATAAAATCAGATGTGTTTTAAACGTGTATGTTCTTATTTTTCAAAAACTAAAACCCAACCCTATTAAAAAACCAAATATTATTTTAAAAAATCAGATGTTTTTTACACGTGGATGTTCTTATTTCTGCAAACTATAACCAAACTTTATTAAAAAATCAAATATTATTAATAAAATAAGATGTGTTTTAATCGTGGATTTTCTTACTTTGAAAACTAAAACAAAACTTTATTAAAAATCGAATATTATTAATAAAATCAGATGTATTTTAAACTTGGATGTTCTTATTTCTGAAAACTAAAACCCAAATTTATTGAAAAAATAGAATATTGTTATTAAATCAAATGTATTTTAAACGTGAATGTTCTTATTTCTGAAAACTAAAACCAAATTTATTAAAAAATCAAATATTATTAATAAAATCAGATATATTTTAAACGTGGATGTTCTTATTGCTGAAAACTAAAACCCAACTTTATTGAAAAATAAAATATTATTAATAAAATCAGATGTATTTTAAACGTGGATGTTCTTATTTCTAAAAACTAAAACCCAAGTTTATTAAAAAATCAAATTTTATTAATAAAATCAGATGTATTTTAATCGTGGATGTTCTTATTTCTCAAAACTAAAACCCAACTTTTTTAAAAAATCAAATATTATTCATAGAATCAGATGTATTTTAAATTTGGATGTTCTTATTTCTGAAAAATAAAAACCAAGTTTATTATAAAATCAAATATTATTAATAAAATCAGAAGTTTTTTAAACGTGGGGTGTTCCTATTTGTGAAAACTAAAACACAACTTTATTAAAAAATTATATACTATTAATTAAATCAGATTAATTTTAAACGTGGATGTTCTTATTTTTGAAAACTGAAACCCAGCTTTATTAAAAAATTAAATATTTTTAATAAAATCAGATGTATTTTAATCGTGGAAGTTCTTACTCCTGAAAACTAAAAAACAACTTTATTAAGAAATTAAATATTATTATTGAAATTAGATGTATTTTAAACGTGGATGTTCTTGTTTCTGAAAACTAAAACCCAACTTTATTAAAAATGAAATATTATTAAAAAAACTCAGATGTATTTTAAACGTGGATGTTCGTGCTTCTGAAAACTAAAACCCTACTTTATTAAGAAATAAAATATTATTAATAAAATCAGATATTTTCAAAACTTGGATATTCCTATTTTTGAAAACTAAAACCCAACTTTACTAAAAAATCAAATGTTACTAATAAAATCAAACGTATTTTTAAACGTGGATGTTATTGTTGCTGAAAACTAAAACCAAACTTTATTGAAAAATCAAATATTATTAATAAAATCAGATATATTTTAAAAATGGATGTTCTTATTTCTGAAAACTAATTTCTGAAAACTTCTAATTTCTTAAAATAAACACAAATTTATTAAATAATCAAATTTTATTAATAAAAATCAAATGTATTTTAAACGTGGATGTTCTTATTTCTGAAAACTAAAACCCAACTTTATTAAAAAAATTAAATATTGTTAATAGAATCAGATGTATTTAAAATATGGATGTTCTTATTTCTGAAAACTAAAACAAAGCTTTATAAAAAAAATCAAATATTATTAATAAAATCAAATGTATTGTAAACGTGGATGTTCTAAAAACTAAACTTTGCATCTAAAAAACTAAAACACAACTTTATTAGAAGAATCAAATATTATTAATAGAATCAGATGTATTTTAGACGTGAATATTCTTATTTTCAAAAAATAAAACCCAAATTTATTTAAAAATAAAATATTATTATGAAATCACATGTATTATAAACGTTGGTGTTCTTATTTCTGAAAACTAAAACCCAACTTTATTGAAAAATCAAATATATTAATAAAATCAGATGTATTTTAAAAGTGGATGTTCTTATTTCTGAAAAATAAAACACAACTTAATTAAAAAATCAGATATTATTAGTAAAATCAGATGTATTTTAGACAGGGATGTTCTTATTTCCAAAACCAAAACCCAACTTTATTGAAAAATCAAATATTATCAATAAAATCAGATGTATTTAGAACGTGGATGTTCTTATTGCTGAAAACTAAAACCCAACTTTATTGAAAAATCAAATATTATTAATAAAATCAGATGTATTTTAAATGTGGATGTTCTAATTTCTTAAACTAACCCAAGTTTATTACAAAATCAAATATTTTTAATAAAATTAGATGTTTTTTAAACGTGGATGTTCTTATTTCTGAAAACTAAAACCCAACTCAATTAAAAAGTCGAATATTATTAATAAAATCAGATGTATTTTAAACGTGAATTTTCTTATTGCTGAAAACTAAAACCCAACTTTATTGAAAAAATCAAATATTATTAATAAAATCAGATGTATTTTAAATGTGGATGTTCTAATTTCTTAAACTAAACCAAAGTTTATTACAAAGTCAAATATCATTAATAA
The DNA here is from genome assembly GCA_027921565.1 of Artemia sinica. Classification (NCBI taxonomy): domain Eukaryota; kingdom Metazoa; phylum Arthropoda; class Branchiopoda; order Anostraca; family Artemiidae; genus Artemia; species Artemia sinica. The sequence continues at coordinate 14,550,354 of CM051275.1, forward strand.
AATCAGATGTATTTTAAACTTGGATGTTCTTATTTCAGAAAATTAAAACCCAAATTTATTAAAAAAATAAAATATTATTAACAAAATCAGATGTTTTTTAAATGTGGATGTTTTTATTTCTGAAAATTAAAACCCAACTTTATTAAAAAATCAAATATTATTAATAAAATCAGATATATTCTATATGTGGATGTTCTTATTTCTGGAAACTAAAACCCGACTTTATTAAAAAATTAAATATTATTAATAAAATCAGATGTATTTTAAACGTGGATGTTCTTACTTCTGAAAACTAAAATGCAACTTAATTAGAAAAATCAAATATTATCAATAATATAAGATATATTTTAGACAAGGATGTTCTTATTTCCAAAAACTATCCCCCAACTTTATTGAAAAATTAAATTTTACTAATAAAATCAGATGTATTTTAAACGTGGGTGTTCTTATTTCTGAAAACTAAAACCCAACTTTATTAAAAAATAAAATATTATAAATAGAATCAGATGTATTTTTAGACTTGGATATTCTTATTTTCAAAAACTACAACCAACTTTATTAAAAAATAATATATTATTATAAAATCACACTTATTATAAACGTTGGTGTTCTTATTTCTGAAAACTAAAACCCAACTTTATTGAAAAATCAAATATTATTATTAAATCAGATGTATTTTAGACGTGGATATTCTTATTTTCAAAAAACAAAACCCAAATTTATTTAAAAATAAAATATTATATGAAATCACATGTATTATAAACGTTGGTGTTCTTATTTCTGAAAATTAAAACCCAACTTTATTGAAAAATCAAATATTATTAATAAAATCAGATGTATTTTAAACGTGGATGTTCTTATTTCTGAAAACTAAAACCCAACTTTATTAAAAAATCAAATATTATTAATAAAATCAGATGTATTTTAACTTGGATGTTCTTACTTCTGAAAACTAAAACACAGCTTAATTAGAAAAATCAAATATTATTAATAAAATCAAATATATTTTAGACAAGCTTGTTCTTATATCAAAAAACTAAAACCCAACTTTATTGAAAAAATAAATATTATTAATAAAATCACATGTATTTTAAACGTGCATGTTCTTATTTCTGAAAACTAAAGCCCAAGTTTATTAAGAAATCAAATTTTATTAATTAAATCAGATGTATTTTAAACGTGGATGTTCTTATTTCTGAAAACTAAAGCCCAAGTTTATTAAAAAATCAAATTTTATTAATTAAATCAGATGTATTTTAAACGTGGATGCTCTTATTTTTGAAAACTAAAACACAACTTAATTAGAAAAATCAAATATTATTAATAAAATCAGATATATTTTAGACAAGGATGTTCTTATTTCAAAAAACTAAAACCCAACTTTATTGAAAAAATAAATATTATTATTAAAATCACATGTATTTTAAAAGTGGATGTTCTTATTTCTGAAAACTAAAGCCCAAGTTTATTAAAAATCAAATTTTTTTAATTAAATCAGATGTATTTTAAACGTGGATGTTCTTATTTCTGAAAACTAAAACCAAATTTTATTAAAAAATCAAATATTATTAATAAAATAAGATGTATTTTAAATGTGGATGTTCTTATTTCTGAAAACTAAAACCCAACCTTATCAAAAAATCAAATATTATTAATAAATTCAGATGTATCTTAAACGTGGATATTCTTACTTCTGAAAACTAAAACACAACTTTATTAAGAAAATCAAATATTATTAATAAAATCAGATGTATTTTAGACGTGGATATTCTTATTTTCGAAAACTAAAACCCGACTTTATTAAAAATAAAATATTATTATGAAATCACACGTATATATAAACGTTGGTGTTCTTATTTCTGAAAACTAAAGCCCAACTTTTTTTGAAAAATCAAATTTTATCATTAAATCAGATGTATTTTAAACGTGGGTGTTGTTATGTCTGAATACTAAAACCCAACTTTATGATTAAAAAATTAAATATTATTAATAAAATCATATGTATTTCAAATGTGGATGTTCTTGTTTCTGAAAACTAAAACCCAACTTTATTAAAAAATAAAATTTTATTAATAATACCAGATTTTTTTAAACGTGAATGTTCTTGTATCTGAAAACTAATACCCAACTTTAATAAGAAATCAAATATTATTAATAAAATCAGATGGGTTTTTAAACATGGATGTTCCTATTTCTGAAAACTAAACCCCAACTTTATTAAAAAGTTGAAAGTGATTTGAGGGCAACTAACCCCCTTCTCACGCCCACCTTTTCCCCAAACACATCCGATCAAAATATTTAGAGAGCTATTTTGTTCAACGTAGTTGAAAGGTTTGGAAATTATATCTTTAAGGATGACAACCCCTCCCCTCACAGCCCTCAGGGCAAGGGTTGTAAGTTATGCCCTGGGGGCATATAAAATTTTTATTGAAAGCCTTGTTGTAGAAACTTCAAAAGGGCTCATTCAATTGGAAATTGAAAGGTCTAGTTCCTTTTTTAATAGTTGAAAGTGTTTGGATAGCGACTAACGCCCCTCTCGCGCCCACAATTTGCCCAAACACATCCAATCAAAATTTTGAGATATCCATTTTTCAACGTAGTTGAAAGGTCTGGAAATTAGATCTTTTAGGATGATAACCCCCTCAGAGCCCTCATTGCAAGGGTTTTAAGTTATGCCCTGGGGGCATATAAAGCTTATATAGAAAGTTAATGTAAAAATCATAGGCAGCGCGATCGCGCTGCCTAAGTAAAGAACGATGTTGGCACAATGCATCATTTTTGTTTTTTTTTTTTTTTTTTTTCCATACCAGGGCACTTTGTATCGAAGGAGTTGTTGTAGAAACTTCTAAAAGGGCTCATTCGATTGAAAACTGGAGTGGCTAGTGCCCTTTTTATTAGTCGAAAGTTATTTGGAGGGCAACTAATCCCTCCCCCCACGCCCATCATTCCCCCAAACACATCCAATAAAATGTTTGAGATAGGCATTTTGTTCAGCGTAGTTTTTTTCAGATAGAAAATATACTTTTGAGGAGGACCCTCCCCCGCAACCCTCAGGGCAAGGGTTGTAAGTTATACCCTCTGGGCATATAAGAACGATCTTGGCACAATATATTATTTATTATTTTTCCTTTAGAGCAGGGCACTTCGCATCGAAGAAGTTGTCGTAGAAACTTTGAAAAGGGCTTATTCAATTGAAAATTGGAGTGGCTTATGCCCGTTTTAATAGTCGAAAGTGATTGGAAGGCGACTAACACCCCTTCCACGCTCATCATTTCCCGAAACACATCCAATCAAAATTTGAGTTAGCATTTTTGTTCAGCGTAGTTGATTTCTGCATAGAAATTATGTTTGAGGAGGAAAGTCCCCCACAGCCCTCAAGGCAAGGGTTGTAAGTTATGCCCTGGGGGCATATAAGGTTTTTTTTTTATAGGAGGCGCTGTCGTAGAAACTTCAAAAAAGGCTCATTTGATTGGAAATTCAAAGGGCTATTTTATTCAATGTAGTTGAAAGTGTTGGAAATTAGGTCCTTAAGGATGACAACCCCTCCCCGCCCCCAGCCCTCAGGGCAAGGGTTGTCAGTTTGTAAGTAATTAACCCCCTTCTTACGCCCACCATTTCCCCAAAAATATTCAATCAAAGTTTAAATATAGCCATTTTCTTCAACGTACTTGAAAGTTCTGGAAATTATGTATCTAAGGATGACAAACCCCCCAGAGCCCCAAGGGCAAAGGTTGTAAGTTTTGCCCTAGGGACATATAAGGTTTATACAGATAGAATTGTCGTAAAACTTCAAAAAGGGCTCATTCAATTGGAAATTGAGAGGGCTAGTGCCCTTTTTAATATTCGAAAGTAATTGTAGGGTAACTAACCCCCCTCTCACGCCACACATTCCTCCAAACACATCCAGTCAAAATTTCCAGATAGACATTCTGTTCAACGTAGCAGAAAGTTCTGGAAGTTAGGTCTTTGAGAATGAAATCCCCCCAGCACTCAGGACAAGGGTTGTAAGTTATTTCCTGGGGCATACAAGATTTTTATTAAAAGTTTTGTCGTAGAAACTTCAAAAGAGCTCATTTGATTGGAAATTGAAAGAGCTAGGGCCATTTTGAATAGTTGAAAGTGATTGGAGAGAGACTACCGTCCCTCTTATGCCCACCATTTCCCCAAACACATCCAATCAAAATTTAGAGATAGCCATTTTGTTTAACGTAGTTGAAAGTTCTGGAAATTAGCTCTTAGAGGATGACAATCACCATAACAGACCTTAGGGTACGGGTTGTAATTTATGCCCTGGGGCATATAAGGTGTTTGTAGAAAGCTTTGTCGTTTCAAAAAGGGGTCATTCGATTGGAAATCGAAAGGTCTAGCGGCCTTTTTAATATTTGAAAGTGATTGGAAGGCTTGAAATTTTTATAGTAAAGATCGATGTGGATATAATGTATGATTTTTTGTTGTTGTTGTTGTTTAGACTAGGGCACTTCGTATCGAAGGAGTTGTCTTGGGAACTTAGAAAAGGGCTCATTCGATTGAAAATAGAGAGGGCTGGTGCCGTTTTTTAATAGTCGAAAGTGATTGGAGGGCAAATAATCCCCCTCCAACTCCCACCCTCCCACTCCCACCCTCCCACGCCCACCCTCCCATTTGCCCATTATGTTTAAATACTAAATTTTGCCTTAAGATTAAATCAAAATGCACTGTGTTAATGCTAATTCCCAATAAGGCATCTCAGCCGTATCCCAAGAACGACTGAAAGGTATTATGTTCAAACTTTCGGGGCTACTTCTGCTCTTAAAATTTATCCAAATCAAAATAGTGTAAGTGTATCCAAGCTATCAAAGAAAGTAAACAGATTTTTTTGCGAATGGTATCAAGTTTTGCATTTCAGGTCAACTAGAGGAGATATGAAACTAAATTAAACCGTACTTTTGTGTCCTGATTTTTAGAAGGGTTTACGTTGTTAAAAATTACTGAAAATTTTTCTCCAGCATACAAATAGCAGGCCAAACTATAAATTCTTAAAATAACGAAAAGATTTAAAGTATTATTTTCTTTTTCCCTGTAAAGACTATGTCAATATAAAACGAACAGAAATTATTAAAAAAAACTTTTTCCACAAAATAAGTTTTTCAAAGAAAAGTAAAGAACTCCATTAAATAAAAAATGAGCAAAAATGAAATTAAATAATCTACCAAGAGTGAAACTACCACAAATCAGCATCGATAAATAAACGAAACCCAAAACGAACAGAAATTACAATAAATAACCGAGTCAAACTCAAAACGAGCAGAAATTAACATAAGTTGGCTGCAAAACCCCTATGCCTTCCCAAGGCCAAAATAAAATTTGCACTTTACTGAAAAAATACAAATGAATGTGCATTATCAGTTTAATATACAGAGATACTGATATTTAGTAATCAAAATGCTAATATTTATTGATTTATTAAAGTTATAAAAGTAAAAACATTTATATTTTCTTCATTAAAGTGCAAATTTTGCTCTGGCCTTGGGAAGGCATAGGAGTTTGCGCCCAACTTATGATTTTATTTTTGCTCATTTTTGTTTTAATGGAGTTCCTTACTTTTTTTTGAAAAACTTATTTTGTAGAAAGACTTTTTTTCATGAGTCCAACTAAAAAATAAGAATATTATTGTCCTGTGTTTCATCCCATTATTCAAATCATTAATTAAGATCATTCAGACCAGAAATATGCAAATGAGACACCTTTTTTGACACTTTTTTCTAGCTTCCATTAATTCCATTCAGGTCACCGTCTATGGTGTGCCTGCATTATCACATACAATATTTGGCTCAGAATCCTGTCTGGTTGGCCCAGAAAAACCGGTCTGACAGATTTTGTACCGTTCAAATCTATAAATGTATCACTACTACTTGTTCGGTAGGTTTTGTTCCTTCAGTATCCCATACAACTATTTGCTCAGAAACCTGTCTGCTTGGCCCAGAAAGTGGTCTGACAGGTTTTGTATAGTTAAAATCAGCACCTGCCCCACTACTCATGCAGGTCATCTCATTTAGTCTTAATGCCGCGAAGCAATGAAAGGTTTTAATTTATCAATACGAGCAGTGAAATGCAGTGGAGAAAAAAAATGAAAATACGCCTCTAATTTTTCAAAAAAAGAAGAAATTGTGAAGCAGTGCAAATATCTACTCTGCTTCTAGAAATGGTTTATAACTAAGTTTTGTGCTAACAACCAGCGGATATTTTGCTAAAAATATATGATGTTTTGGCTAAAATAACGTTATTCCTTTGTAACACAGAATTTAAAAGGACAAAAAATATGAAAGTCACCGTCTATTTCACATCGGTTTGAACAATAAAAATAAACGAAAATAGCAACCACCTTTGTAAAAAATCACCAGCTAATAGAAGAAAACTACCAAGAAAGGGGAAAAATCGCCAAATTTGCTGAAAAATCATGAATGGTAATAACCGTGCTTAATGGTGAAATTTTATATGCTGATTAATGAAGATCATAACAATCTTCAATCTGTTCAGTATTTCAAAAAATTAGACTGAATGAGTGAAAGAGTAAATAATACTTGTTCCAAACAAATGTAGATGACTTATATATAACTATTCATCCGACAAAGATATACCAAATATAAGTAATGATTAATCTTATTCTTTTTATGTTAATCCATTTAAAATTTGTGAACAGTCTTTTTGCATTATGTGAAACATTTTCTTGTGAAATAAATATTGCAAAACAAAACAAGCATTTTCATAATAAGAGTGTCTTTTCCAGTTTTTTGCTTTAAGGTTGGAAATATGAAATGTTTCTGCTGTCTCTTTTAGATAGCTTGATGTGTTTGGGAGAAGAGATCGGGGTAAAAGTTCTTTGTTAAGTAGACCTTTAAAAATCTGTAAAAGCCGTGTGAAACCAGTGGTGGTTCTAGGCCTTGGCAGGGGGGGGGGCGGCTGTCCTCTCAGTTTTCTGAAATCTGACATTAAATTCCTTTTATTTAATTTCTTACAGTCCTATTAAGGTACCATGCCCCCAATCCAGATTATGAGCCTAGAACCACTACCGTTTGAAACATATCAGAATTATTTCAAATTCTTGACAGGCTATTTTAAATTAGCACAAGCCTTCCAGAAGGACGATTTGATAATCCAAGCTACCCTTGAATCTTTTAATCCACTACCCTTGAATCCACTACCTTTGAATCCACTACCCTTGAAGTATTAAACTACCCTTGAATCCACACTAACTCAGAGAAATTCAGTTTTGTAGTCATGTACGCCAATACAAAGAAAAGAGGGAAGCTGTTGAATCTTGATTAAAAAATTACATAAAAAAAACAATTTTTTTAACTGAAAGTAAGGAGCGACATTAAAACTTAAAACGAACAGAAATTATTCCGTATATGAAAGGGGCTGTCCCCTCCTCAATACCTCACTCTTTACGCTAAAGTTCTTATTGTTTTAAAAAATAAAGTTGTGTGACAGATTCAAACTTTAGCGCAAAGAGCGAGGTATTGAGGAGGGGACAGCCCCTTTCATATACGGAATAATTTCTGTTCGTTTTAAGTTTTAACGTCGTTCCTTACTTTCAGTTAAAAAAAAAACTTGTTTTTTTTATTTAATTTCTGAACGTTTTTGAATTAATGCAGCTTTGATTTTGGCTCACCGAACATGAATAATTAAAACGAAATTTGCATAATAATTTTACTTTTTTGGCTAAATGGCTTTCTCGAAATTTTGTTCAGACGCAACTTACGAACTAACTTACGTAACAAACTTCTATATTCGTATGTTCTATTACGTATATTAGGGAGCTTGCCCCCTAGTCGATACCTTGCTCTTTACGCTAAAGTTCGAATTTTTTTCAAATCACAAACCCCTGAATCACAAAGGCCGGTTAATTAGAATAGATAACTCTTTTGAAAGTACTAAAAAAAACTTTAGCGAAAAGGGCAAGGTATTGACTAAGGGGCGAACCCCCTCATATACGTAATAATTTCTGTTTGTTTTAAGTTTTAATGTTGCTCCTTACTTTCAGTTGAAAAAAACTAGTTTTTTTTTATTTAATTTCTGATCTTTTTTTAAATAATAACTGGAAATCCGGCGCCCCCTTCATAGAAATGTTCCTTCCCCAAGGAAACATCCACCATGGAAAGATCCTCCCCCGTAACCCCCTCCTCCGGCACCCCCCATCAGAAAAAATCCCTCCTGAAAAGTCTTTATGCTTCCCATTAACCAATACTATATGTAAACAATGGGCAAAGTTCATAACTTCCAGCCCTACCCCCGGGAACTGTGGGGGATTAAGTCATCCTCAAAGACATATTTATTAGATTTTTTGACTATGCTGAACAAAATGGCTGTCTAAAAATTTTGATTGTGTGACTTTGAAAAAAAATGAGCGTGGGAGGGGGTCAAGTTGTCCTCCAATTTTTTTGGTCACTTAAAAAGGGCACTAGAACTTTTAATTTCCGTTCAAATGAGCCCTCTTACGATATTCTAGGACTACTGGATCGATACGATCACCCTGGAAAAAAAAAAAAAAAAAAAAAAAAAAAAAAAAAAAAAAAAAAAAAAAAAAAAAAAAAAAAAAAAAAAAAAAAAAAAACACGCATCCATGATCTTTCTTCTGACAAAAAATACAAAATTCCACATTTTTGCAGATAGGAGCTTGAAACTTCTGCAATAGGGTTTTCTGATACGCTGAATCCGATAGTGTGATTTTCTTTAAAGTTCTAAGACTTTATGGGGGTGTTTCCTCCTTTTTTCGAAAATAAGACAAATTTTCTCAGGCGCGTAACTTTTGATGGGTAAAACTAAACTTAATGAAACTTGTATATTTCAAATCAGCATAAAAATATTATTCTATCGATGTATCTATGGTTATCAAATTTCCTGTTTTTAGAGTTTCGGTTACTATTCAGCCGGGTCGCTCCTTACTTACGGTTCGTTACCACGAACTGTTTGATTAAACATGATTAAAAACTCCCCCAAAGGGCAAATGATATTTATCACCTGAGTGATACCAATAGAGCTGTAAATAAAAATGTCGTTTCTAACAATTTTAGAATGCAGAGGACAATGGGAGCAAACATGATAATCGGATTACTAGAAACATACGACATATTACAAAGGAAGAATTTTACCAAGAGTGGGGATGCATTGTCCTAAAAGTGATCATGATATTTGGAAGAGCACTGAGCATACGAAAAGGACTCTAATGGTACTAACTATATTTTGTTAGCATGTTTCATTCAGGGCAGCCCTAACTCTACAGCATTATCCAGAGTATGAGCATTAGCAGTACAATTCCATCTCAAACCCCCTTCTCTTCAGTTAGTGCTTGAATATAACCCTGACCAACAGCTCTGATTTTGTTTATGTGCATTATTATTTTTTTCATTTACCTTTCAGCAAGAGTTGGTTTTGGAACAAACAAAACAAGTAAGGAAAGTTTTATGTAGCCTAAGCCTTTGTCGAGGCCTTGGGGGCTGGAGGGTTGTTGTAGGTATACTGAAAGTAACTGTGAAAATAAATGAAGATGCTAAAAATGTTGCTCTTCATTTGAATACAAACACTACAAACTACATTACTCCGCTCTGTCCCTATGTCACAGTCAATTCCGTTGCCAAGAAACAAAGTAGCCGTTCTCCCGGTAATACTCTGCTTACTCATAAAGATTGAGGAGCAAAGTGTTAGTATTTTTTGACAGCTTGCCGATATTATGGCAGTTTCGTTCATTTTATTACGATTTTCCAGCCCTCTTTTGCAACTCTTCCTAAAATCGATGTCGGTTGGCAGAGAAACTAAAAAAAAAAAAAATGAAAAGCCGTCAATAAAACAAATCGCCGTCACCTATCATCAATTGTTTGGCCTTGCGTTATTTCAGAAGGATTAATATACTTTTAAGGGATATTTTTCTTTAAACCTCTGCCTGCTCGTGGTTTAAAACTATTGGGGGGGAAAAAATCAAGCAATTACTATTTGTAGATTGTTGTTCTCCAGGTATTTACCTTCTGTACTATCGCCCTTCTCTAAAGAAAATTCCTGGACACGTTGCTGTCTCAAATGGGAAGGCGTCAGGACATCGACACCTCAGGTCCACTACCGTCAGGACATCAACAAAAATCTGTCTCAAACACTAACGGTCAGGACATAGACAGTCATAACATCGACACGTCAGTTCATCGACAGTCACAATTGCTACCCGTCAGAACGTCTACAGTCACAACATCGACCGGTCAGGACGTCGACAAAATCCGTCATAACATCTAAAATTTTAAAACTTTAGTTTTTTGGGGTTTATGAGGGAAAAGGTGTTTTTTTTATTTAATCTCTGAACGTTTTGAATTAATGCAGGTTTTGATTTCGGCTCACCGTACATGAATAATTAAAATGAAATTGGTATATTAATTATACTTTTTTTGTTAAATGGCTTTCTCGAAAGTTGTTTAATTTTATTTACGAACGTTTTTATTAGTAATAAATATACGTAACTTACGAATTAACTTACGTAACAAATTTCTATATTCACATACTTTTAATAAGTATATTAGGGGGTTCGCCCCCTAGTCAATACCTCGCTCTTTACGCTAAGGTTCGAATTTTCTTCCAATTCAAAAAGTGTCAGTTTTTAATTCTTGGTCCTAAGGCTAATGATCTCGTTAATTCAGAAATTTCTGTTAGTATTTCTGTTCGTATTTAAAACCTTTGGAATATTTTTTATATCTTGGTGTGCCTTATGGACCAACTTCAGCTCTATGACGTGCTTCTATTTCTAAAGCAGTTAAAAGTAGAATAGCGTCTAGTTTCGGGGCAGTAATTTGTCTTCGCGATCTTCTTTCTCGGAAATCACTTGCTCGGTTATATAATACTGTCGCTTTGCCACAGATTTTAGTTTTTTCATCGCTTCTCCCGTTTTTTAGAATTAGTAATATTGCCCATGTAAAAACCAAATTTTTTAATTTTGCCAAGTTCCTTTGCCGCTTTTCTAAATCTGAATCAAATACTTTTTTAATGAATACATATAAAATAAAAAACCCTGTTGATGTTTTGGAGAAAAAGCAAAAGAAATTTTTATCCAAATTACCTCTTTTTTCTCATAATTTGTATAAAGCTGCGCATAAAGCTTAATTATTTTTTTAATTATTATTATTATTTTTTTTTCGATTTATTAATTATTGAATGAAGTGTTAATTTGTGACGTGTTAATTTTAAGTGTTAATTTATTATTTATTGAAGAAAGTGTTATTTGTGTGGTGAGTTTGATTGAAGGCCTTTGCGTACTTGTTGTTACATAGTTTAAAAGAATTTTATGGCCTGTTGATTAGCGTTTATTTTTTTTTTTTTTTTACTCTTCGTATTCGGAGGAAATAAAAAGTTTGAATTGAATTGAATTCTTTAAAAATGACCCCTTAATCACAAAGGTCGTTAATTAGAATAAATAGCTCTTATGAAAGCACTAAAAACCTTTAGCGTAAAGAGTGAGGTATTGACTAGGAGGCAAACACAATCATATACGTAATAATTTCTGTTCGTTTTAAGTTTTGATGTTGCTCTTTACTTTCAGTTGAAAAACTTGTTTGTTTTAATTTAGTTCTGATCGTGTTTTTTCAATAATGCTCGAAAATCCGGCGCCCCCTTCATAGCAATGTCCCTTCCCCCGTGAAAACTTCCTCCTTGGAAAGATCATCCCACGTAACCCCCGACTCAGCCCCCCCCCCTACTACCAGAAAAATACCCCCTGAAAAACGTCTGTATACTTCCCAATAACCAATACTATATATGTACATTGGGCAAAGTTCATAACTTGCAGCCCTTCCCTCGGGGACTGTGGGGGATTAAGTCATCCTTCAAAGACATAGTTATTATATTTTTGGACCATGCTGAACAAAATGGCTATCTCAAAATTTTGATCGGATGACATTGGGAAAAAAATGAGCGTGGGAGGGGGCTTAACTGCCCTCCATTTTTTGGTCACTTAAAAAGGGCACTAGAACTTTGAATTTCCGTTTGAATGAGCCCTCTTGTGATATTCTAGGACCACTCGGTTGATACGATCCCCTTTGAGAAGAAAAAGCACGCATCCGTGATCTTTTTTCTGGCAAAAAATACAAAATTCCACATTTTTGCAGTTAGGAGCTTGAAACCTCTACAGTAGGGTTCTCTGATACGCTGAATCTGATTGTGTAATTTCATTAAGGCACTATGACTTTTAGGGGCGTTATCCCCTTTTTTTCAAAATCAGGCAAATATATTCAGGCGCGTAGCTTTTGATTTGTAGGACTAAACTTGATTAAACTTATATGTTTGAAATCAGCATAAAAATTTGATTCTTTTGATGTATCTATTGGTATCAAAATTCCGTTTTTTTAGTGTTTCGGTTACTATTGAGCCGGGTCGCTCCTTACTTACAGTTCGCTACCACGAACTGTTTGGCGAAGTGTTCAAAATAGTATTGAGTGTTCATTGAACTCCATTGATTATTAGTTATATTTTGAATTCTGTCTGCACAGGCTCCTCAAAGTCTAACTCTCATTGTAATTTGAAGGGTATAGGCTTGCGAGCTCCCCTTAATTTCCAATACAACATAATTAGCCTCCTATTTAACTTTATTTTTCAAACTTACCTCTTCCCTCTCACACCAGACGGATTTTCAGCACAAGATTCTGGCTCTCTTGCTCTGAATAGCTTTATATACATTTCTAAAATCAAGATGGCCCAACAAACTAAATTGTCGGTAAAATTTGAGGGAACTCAGAGGGTATGGGTATCCTCGCCCATTGCAGATACATTGTGACGAAAATAAAACTGTGTCCTATGTTCTCTCCTGGGATTTTTGAACCTTGCATGCAAGAAAAAACCTTTGAGTCATTAGTTCAACGTGGTCTCTAACATGCAAAGCTTCTGGGACCAAACAACCATTGGCAGGGCAAAACCCAGAAATATTATCCATTAATCGGAATCCGCTACAATGCTGTGTTGACACCACTCCTCAAGGTGACCTTGCAACGCTGTTTGCAGTCAAAGTTCTGCTAAGGTAAACTCGCGAAAGGTTCGTACTGACACCACTATGAGACCCAGAAAGCCGCGCTTTTCTCTTGGATATAAGGATAGAGGAAGGAGTCTATGATAGAGTGGAGAACACAAACCATCTCAAAGCACTGGAACAGTTCCAACCTTTCATACTCGGACTTTATTTACCTTCAGCTCTTGGCTCAAGCCTGATACTCACTTCTCTGTTTCTAAGTGTACAGAAATCGTTCGAGTCCTTCATACACGAGATTCTATTTCGGAGCCCTATTTCGGTATTAAGAGCTAGTACTTGTACTTGGCTCCTTTGATATTTATGTGGTTGGGTCATCTTTGCTTGAATCACTCTTTTGTGACCTTTCCGAAATAATGTCGGGTGTCGTCTCTGAAGCCTTTTTGATAAAGCAGAGACTATTATTCCTGAAAAGCTGATTAGCTCTAAAAGAAGTCGATAAAAAAAAGAAGATAGCCTTAGCTTATTTTTCATACTCATTGACTTACATTCTTAGTATGATTGATAGACATTGTCTTCATTTATTTCTGTGTTGCATACCGCATGGGATGTGGTATGTTTATCTTTTAGCGATGTTGTTTGTTTTTTTTTTCCCCGACTGAATACTTCCTTTGCTCCTCCATTTTGTTTCGTCTTAATTACGAATGTGTTTTGTTCTCTGTTAGTTCTAAAATCCTGCAGAGCAGCCTACTGTAACTAAAACCTAGTCCTAGAATCACAGCTCAGGTGTTTGTACTCTGGACATATTCTACCAAGTAATTTCATTTTAGTGCTAGCATCTTCCACCTAAATTAATTATTTTTTCTAGCCTTAGTCTACTTCTTATTCTTCATTAAAAGCTTACGGCTTGGCTCTGAATATACGACTAGGTGAAACTTGGCTGCTTCCAGATGGAATACATTAAAAAATAAATATGAGTGGTGGAGGCAGTTATCTTTTCCATTGGTACTACTTGCATTAAAAATGGTTAATATGGCAACATGATGAATTTTGTTTAGTCAAGAGTGTCATCTTAGCTCATTGTCTAGCTCAAGAATAGAGCTATAGCTCTTAACCAATGTAAAGCACCCACCGTTGTACCGTGTGATTTTCTTGAGTGTCTTCAAATTTTGAACTAGCCTTGAAATTTGAACTGATCAGATTTTAAAGTACTACAACATAAGTTCATAACAGTTAATTTTTCTGTTATTGTGTGTATGTCTGTCCCTTGGCACAGTCATGTTTGCAGCGGCAGCTGCAACCTAGTAAAGACCGAACCGCGGTCCATAGTAACCAGAAGTTAAAAGTATAGAAGAAAGCGCCTGGTGAAAAAAATTGCCATCTGACACTGATTCAGGAAAGATAACCATTAATTCGGTTTGTATTAAAGATAAAAGTTTGTTGGGAAAAAGAAATTTATGGTCATTTCGAAAAAAAGCCAGAAAACCCTCAAAAATGGCGTCAGATTAAAATTAAAAGTATACCATTGGAATCAGCATAGTCGAAAACCTTATTCAGGGAAATTACAGTCCCCACCCTTGAAAAACAAGAAAAATCACTTTTTTGTATGGGTAGCACTGATCTGTCTCCCTTTTTTTTCGTTTTTTTTTTTTTCCAGGGCTTGCGGTTTACCAGAACATCATAGAGATGCTTAATGGCTCACTCGAAATATGTTTCTCACATCTACGTGCTTTTTATAAATTCCTGTTCTGGCCTTCGTAAGTTCCAAATAGCATAAAAAACGGCACCTTTTGTGCCACTTCTTAAGTTGAAAATCTTCGAAGTATAAAACAGTACCATTGTAATTATTATTTTCCAAAACCTTTAACTAGAGATTTGCAAGGGACCCTTCCCGTATACTCCCCCTCCCAGCCCTCTTAGATAGTCTCATTAGTCCGTTGGGAGAGTTTACTATTAACTCTTTAACACGGTCGGAATCAAAAGTCAAAAATAATGTTCAGGAAAAAACTGCCTAGTGGAAACAAATTTCCATCTAACACTGATTGACGAATGGTGACTATTATTTGTTTCGTCTTAAAAGTAAAAGTTTATTGCGAGAAGAAATTTATGATAATTTCGAAAAAAAAACCCTGAAACCCCTCGAAAATGGCGTCAGACCAAAAAAAAGTGTACCGTTGGAATCACCATGGTCGAAAACCTTGTACAGAGAAATTACAGTCCCCCTCCTTGAACAACAAAGAAAATGACTTTTTTCCTTGTTGTAGCACTGATGTCTCCCGTTTTTTGTTTCTTTTTTTTCTAGCAGGGCTAGGGGGTGACCAGAACATCATAGAGCAATGCATAATAGCTCATTCGAACGGAAATTAAATTTGCTAGTATCCTTTTTAAGTGACCAAAAAGATTGGAGGACAACTAGCCCCCCCCCTCCCTGTAGGTCCCCTCCCCCCAAAGTCATCCAATCACAATTTTGAGATAATCATTTTGTTCAACATAGTTCAAAGGTCAAATATCTTTGGTTTTGGTGATGATACGACCCTCCATAGTCCCTGGAGAAAGGGCCCGCACACTGTATCGGGATCGGGCGTATTTATAACACGCGTTTCGGTAACGCATGTATCTAGAGAGATTTTTAATAGCTCATATAAAAGATATTGCTCATATCTACGTGAGTGGCGTAATTTCGTCAAAATCCTGAGAGGGAGGGGGGCAAATTTGGATCCAATTGTCTCAAATCAAGTGAAAATGATACTGAAAATAGAATAATGAGCCATATATTACTATAGAGGCAGAGATATACTAAAGGAAACTGACCTGATTCTCTGGATACTTGAATAATTTTGGAGACCACACTGCCTTTCCATGTCGATAAATAAAAGTTCAAATAGAGATAAAATCCTTTTAATATACAGTGATGATGATAACAGTGATAGAAATTCACAAAAATACCAGATACTTCGGTCACAGATACAGTGACCGTCATCAGTAGTAAAACTGTACTGATGACTACTACTGATGTTTTACTACTGATGATTAAGGGGGGGGGGGAGGGGTAAAATAAATCTCAGAAAGGGGTTAAAAACCTAATTCAGCCTAACCTTACCCCACTCCCCTAATGTGCAAATATATAGCCTAAATTATACAAGTCCAATGCATTCTGTCGCCCTTCATTTATCCTTGTGGTTATGAAATCGGTTTGCTCAGATCGTATATTCAGAAAACTTCTCGACTGTTTTGTATCATGGTTGCAGCGGAACTGCAACCTAGTAAAGAGCAAAAGTAGAAGTGACCCTATAACCCCCATTGCTCACCCCTGCTGCCATCTACAATTTAGTTTAATGCTGACGGGACATAATTTATTCAAGGATTATCGGTCGAGTCTAATGGGGTCAAGGTCAATCGATCTGTTGTTGTTTGGCCACGTGTAATGACATGAGGGGTGATTTACATAATCGATGGGGGAATTATTGATTCACGAGCGTGGGGAATTATGAAACAATATGGTCATAGAGTCCCTAGGGAGAAAGATTACGTAATCGCTCAATGACCTCTTTTTCCAAGATCGATTTATTTGTCGTTTCTATGTGTAATAACTCCGGGACGAAGGTTGCACATGCGCATTGAATTCTAACGGGAACAATGTTATTGATCTAGGACTCGAGGGGGAAGTGAATTTCCGAGAACTTGATTGCGTAATCGATCGTGAATGTTATGGTGTCCAGAAATATTATTTGTTGTTGTTGCTCTAGGCATGTTTATGAGTTTCCCGGAAACAGTTAGATCACGTGTTTCCTTCTCAGCCAATCAGCGAGTCGGATACATCTTCCTTCTCAGCCAATCAGAGACCTGCTTACATATGATTTTCCCCGTTACATAACAATTCGCCCTTGAGATTTCGTATATAACGGGCATGCAATGTGATTCAATTATCAGAAAGCAAAGTAACCCGACAATGGATAGAACACTTGAAAATTTTGATGAGCTTGAAGCCTTGGCAACTTCAATTTACCATGTAAGTTCTGATTTAATACATTTTTATTTTCAAAATAAAATTATTTTCCGTGGTTACCCTCTACTATATTCGGGTAAAACCCCCCCCCCTATACAAACGTCACTATATGATGTTTATACTCGATATAAAGCGTAAATACGCTCTTTTTTCGTTACATAAACCCCATCCTTCCTTCCCCTCTGTTTACGACCTTAATTCTGTTTTTGATAAATTCCGTATCTTATCTAAAAGCAACTGTCAACTTTCTGTCATTCCCTTAATATACTGTCCGCTATGGCTTGACTTACAGATTTCTCGCAACGATTTAAATAGCTGATAATTACTGACACCCCTTTAAAGTACATCCGGCTTTGGTAAATATATAAGAATTTGGATAGCGGCTTAACCAAAAGGTTTTCTCTGAGAAGGTTAGTTTTTCACATCGAATTAAAAAAAAAAAAACAGTGTCGCGTGAAAAGAGTGATTATTGTTAATTAACCTTGTGCGGTTACAGGCTTTGCGTAATTCTATGTGGTATGGGAAGCATGGAAATGAGTTATTTCCAAAATTAATGCCTAACAATATTTTTAGGACATTGGTTGGGGGGGGGGGGGTTTGACAATGCCTCAAGTCTAACACCTCCATTGTAAGGTGAAAACAAAGTGTTTCTTCGCGTGAAAAGTAAGGGGAGTGGGTTTAAGAAAAAGATACATTGCTTTATTATGCGTAAATTGAATAGCATTTTTACCATATCTTTCGGTGGGGGGAGGGGATATTTTCCCATGTCTTTTTCTCAGGGATATTTCCGTGGGGGTTATTTTCCGTGGGCTGTTTTTCTGGGGGTGTGATAAATATACAAACTAGGCCGGCTTTTGAACGGTTCAGTGAGCCGTAATTCTTCTTTCTCAGATTCAAAAAAAAGGATGCAATTAGTATATTTCACGAAATTTTTTTACGTTGTGCTTTCTTAGTGATAAATGCCTTTCTAGACAAAATTACATGGATGATGATACTAACTTTCTTTCTGTAAAAAAGGGGCAAATTATTTCAATACTAACTTTTTCTCTTCTTTTTAAGGCAAATTATAAAGAATGCGTGCCCCCTCCTTCCAAGAAAGCCAGAGATGACGAGGCAGCCCCATCAGTGCCAGCCCCAATGCAGTCTGGGCATAAAGCAAAAAGAGAGTGGATGACTGCTCACGTGATGGTGAGCCACGCTGCTCCAACTCCCCAAGCCCATGACATTGCTGGTCCAGCTGCGCAAGAACATAGCGCTGCCACCCCGTCCACCCTCCAACACGCGCTACCCGGACCATCTGGCACCCAAGTGCAGCCAAGATATAAAAATGTAAGCATTTTTACCTCTAGTTATAGAAATAAATATCTATTTTTCCAATTTTTAGTCTTTTTCAATTCAATCCCAATATAAACTTATCTCTGTGAGATATTAACCCCTCACCCCCCCCCCCCCCCCCCCCCCCCCCCCCCCCCCCCCCAACCATTGTTTTAAATTTCCCTCCCTCGGAGATATCTAAATATAATGTAATTTTTTGCATGTCAAAGAAACCGCTCTTTTTCTAATCTTTGCTATTGCTTCGATATCTCATAATAATATTTTTAGCTAATTTTCCAGTTTACTGTTAGAGAACCTTTTTATCACAAAATGCTATTTTTGCTAGAATATTATAGTTTTAAGTGGCCTAGAAGTAAACCGTTTATTTCATCACAGTAAAATTATGTCAGAGATATTAAAGGACATTGTTCCCCCTTTTGAATCGGGTCACTGTTATCGTATACATTCAGCACATTTTTTTTTTACCTATCATATAGAAATATCTATCAATTTCATCCAACTTTTATAGGCCTTTTCTACATGCATCATTTTCGAACACTGCGTAAAAGTATATCTCAGCGGGAATATTGAAAGATTTTTTCCCAAAGGAAATATAATGTTCTCCCTTTTGAATCATGTCAAGTGCATGCATTCACCCTTTGCTAAATTAGATTAGTGAAGCCAAAAAAAGGCACTATATTCTGGTCATAGTAAGGTTTGGTAATTTCTATTGCGATATAAACGAATGGTTGACCTTGCCTCTACAAATATTATAAAAAAAAACTTTATATCTGAATGAGTTGTGTATCATGAGAGGAGATGGCTATCCTTTTCAAATCATGTTTTTTTCCCAGAGCAGATAAAGAGTATTAATATGAAATTTTATTTGGAGGAATTGTTTGAACAAAATCAAAACCTACTATGTCATGTTTTCACCCTTTTGCTAAATTAGATTAGTGAAGCCAAAAAAAAGGCACTATATTCTGGTCATAGTAAGGTTTGGTAATTTCTACTGCGATATAAACGAATGGTTCACCTTGCCTCTACAAATATTATAAAAAAAAAACTTTATATCTGAATGAGTTGTGTATCATGAGAGGAGATGGCTATCCTTTTCAAATCATGTTTTTTTCCCAGAGCAGATAAAGAGTATTAATATGAAATTTTATTTGGAGGAATTGTTTGAACAAAATCAAAACCTACTGTCATGTTTTAGATTGTAAATATCTTATACTAATATAAGATATGCCGCGGGTCCGAGAAGCGCTGTGGGGCGGGGAAGCGTTGCGGGAAGCGCTGGGGGACCGAGAAGCGCCACAGGGATGCGCCACGGGCCAGGGAAGCGCCATAGGGATGCGCCACGGACCAGGGAAGCGCCACAGAGATGCGCCACGGGCCAGGGAAGCGCCACAGGGATGCGCCACGGGCCAGGGAAGCGCCACGGGAAGCGCTGCGAGAAGCGCTGAGGGAAAGTGCCGCGAAAAAAAAAAAAATTTAACACTGAAAATAAACGAACAAATTGTCGCCTTCTATGTCATATCTTAGATTATCTTCAGTTGAATTAACCAAATGTTATTAAGCAATAATAATCCAAATTTTAAAAACAGTAGGGCTGATTTGAACACTGAAAATAAGCTATTTTTCATTTATAGGCTGTCCTGGTTCCATACTCTCCATCTCCCCCCTGCTCGTCAGTTGGAGAAGGAGAAGAAGATGCATCTTTGGAGTTCATTCATGACAATTCACCAATCAGTGAATGGTATGATAACTCCATTGAAATTCCATGTGATATTGATGATTTACTAGCAAATTATTTCAATGTAGATAGTAGCACGGTTGAGCAGGGTAAAATAGCTAATTCAGATTTGGACTTGCCTTTGTTAAGTCCAAACACATTGCAAATTTTAGAGGATTTTACCCGAAAATTAACAGGGAACCCTCCAACCTCCGATACCCTAACGACTCCACTTCGAACAACTGAAGTGGAGCATTCGCCAGATATTGTTGAACACCTTGGGGGAGGGGGTAATATACAAGAGGGGGAGGGAGGTACAACTCTCCCAGACTTTCAGCTGTCCAACAGAATTTTAAATAATATAGTTGTTTTCACTGCAACGTTTGGGGATCCCTTTAATTCGCTTTTGTGTGGTAATTTTGTTTATGACCCTGTAGAAATTGTACACAACTATGTAGACAAAATTCGTGCACTTCTGGAGAATCAAATTCAATTGTGGGGAGGTAGGGATTCAATTAAGGTTTCCATTGTTTTAAAAGTGTTTTATTTAAATGAGGGAAAAAGTGAGGTTTACTATCATTTTATACATTCCGAGATGCGTTTGGTTTATTCAAATTTAGAAAATTTTGAGGGAGCTTTCATAGATTGGGTCGATCAAATTATAACGCATCTCGAGAACTTTAATGAAAACGGTAGTGGCTCTCTAGTTCTTTTTGTTGAAAATTTAAGCGTAAATATATGTAAAATTAAGAAAGATTTTATTTTAAGAGGGGGGGCTGGGTATGAAAGGGATACAGTTTTAAATTATAATCCAGATCTAGTAGGTTGTCGTGGTGTCCAGCGGATCTGTTTTGAAACAGATCAAAAGTGTTTCAGATATGCTTTCCTCATACCAGCATTCGAGCCTCTAGCTCGGGACGCTACTAAGACGAATTTAGACAATTGGGCTGTACATGGGAAGGAAGGGTCCGATTTCCCCATTGTAGATTTTTCTTGTTTAGAGGGGAAATACCCAGTAACGCTTCGATCCATTGATATTTTTGAAAGGGCTAATGCCCACTTAAATATCGGCGTTACTGTGGTACAATACGAAACTGAATTTGAAGATGGGGTTCGTTCTAAAAAGAAGGGGGTGGTCTTCCCCCTAAGGGGTCCCTCAGTTGATTTGGTTAAACACTGGGTTTGGTTGCTTTACACACCACCTAGTCAACCGAACACAATCGGTCATTTTAACCCTATCACTGACATTAGTAGAGTTCTGGGGGAGGGTAAAAAGGGGCGAGGGGTACGTTTCTACTGTCCAACATGCCTCTCTGGATTTTGGACTGAACTAAAGTTACAAAATCACATGAGGCATTGTAGCCGCCACGGCTACCAGACAGTGGAAACGGTTTCAGGGGATAGGGCCATTCTACGTTTCAAAAATTTTCAAAACACCCTTCTCCAGTGCAACAAAATATCTTTAGACTGTGAAGCTAAGCTGGTGGAGGTGAATGACCCACAATTTCCAAACCGAGTCAAAGAACATCAGGCTATTGCAGTGTCCTACGCCCACGCGCAAAGAGATAGTTCTAACACCATGCGATTGTTAGAAATAGTTGAAACATTGGATGAGCGGGAGTGCATGGTCAAGGCATTGACTAAACTGATTGGCACGGCTAATGGTGCTATTTCTCGTTTGAGAAATACGCATTATCCAATGGTGTTGTCTGCAGAGGATCGTCTCGCGATTAAAAATCAAAAAATATGTTGGGTTTGTAAGGGGGAGTTTGTAGAGGCGGATAAGGGGACTAAAGGGAAACGTGGGGGGAGGGGGAAAGTCAGAGACCATGACCATTTGTGGCAGGAAATATCCTTGGGGGGTAGTAATTTTAGGGGGGTTGCGCATCAATCGTGTAATTTAAATGTTAGCCAACAGTTTTTTATCCCTGTTTTTATTCATAATTCCAATTATGACTTAAAATTTATTTTACCGGCACTGGCACGTATGCATAGGGAGGGAGGGGGAGTAGATTGTCCATGGGTAAATAGTTCATTTACCTATAACATTATTCCCAAATCAGCTGAGAAGTTATTGCTTCTCGAGCTGAAATGGCAGGCAGTGGATAATGGGCGTATGTGCTGGAATAAAATCAGGTTTTTAGATTCCTTTAGTTTTTTCCCGAAGGCATTGAGTCAATTGATTCAAGTGCAAAAAAGCGACAATTTTGATAGCTTTCCCCCTTGCTTAAACAGCACTTTCCAGACAATGAAATGTATGACCTGTTGACCTGCAAAGGTATATGCGCATACGATTATTACTGTTCTGGCGCACGCTTAAGTGAGGAGAAACTACCTCCAATTGAAGCTTTTTACAATTCACTGACCAACAGTGAATGCACAGCCGAGGAGTATGAGTTTGCCAAGAAGGTGTGGTCCAAGGGGGATTGTAAAAATGGGTGGGATTATTGTAGACTGTACTTGGCCAGTGACGTTCTAACTCTGTTGGATATAGTCTGTAAGAACACAGACCAGATCTATTCAGAGTTCGGGTTAGATATAGGTTATTATTTTTCTACACCCCATTTAGTGATGGATTTAATTTTAAAAATTAGCAGGGAGGAAATAGGCCTAATCACCGATGTAGATCAGCACCTTTTTGTAGAGCGTTCAATGAGGGGAGGGTATGTTTTTCATGGTGACCGCGTCTTATCAACCGATCCGAGCGGACAAAGCACCGGTGCAAAGTCAAATGCAGTGTTCTTGGACATGAACTAATTGTACCCCTCGGCAATGTCCAACTACTCTTTGCCGTGTGGGAACTATCAATGGCTTGAAAATCCTTGTGAGTTCCCCGACATTACCACCGTCGAGGACAATGGGCCACAAGGATGGTTCTTTGAAGTTGACGGTCACATTCCGCTGGCGCTTCACGACTCAGTCAAAGATTTTGTCTTTCCCTGTATCAATCGGCCCGTGAGCAGGGACTCTCTGAGCCCCTACAATCGATCATTGGTTGAGGATATGGGGATGCACTGGACTCCCTCTAAACAGAAACTGATTGCTGATTTGGACCCTAAAGAGAATATCGTTGTTCACCATGTGCTTTTGCACTGGATGGTGAGCAACGGCTTCAAGATCACCAAAATACACAGGGTCCTGCAGTTCAATCAGCGACCCTACTTGAAAACGTTTATCGACACCTTTGTCGATAAACGCTCTAAGGCAAATTCAAAGGTGGAGAAGGAAATGTATAAGCTCATCCTAAATTCAGCGTTTGGCAAAATGTGTGAAAGCGTTCGTAATAGATCTCGCTGCGACGTCGTGACTGACCCTCTAGAGTGTGCACGAATTATTGCCGATCCCAATTTTACATCATTCACGAGCATAGAGGCCGGCATGGTTCTTCTACACAGGCGAAAGCGAAATGTAGTACTGAACAAGAATATTGCAGGCGGCAGTTCAGTACTAGAAATTTCAAAAAAGCTCATGTTGTCGTTCTTTTACAATGTGTGCAAGGTGCAATGGCCACGGGAGGGGGAGGTTCAAGGTTACTATGGTGATACAGATTCTCTGCTGTTAAAGGTAAATGGGACTGAATTGGATTTATTGCGTGATTTAGAAAAGGGGGTGCACATCAGCTCGCGGATGGATTCCACCAACTGGAATCCATCTCTCTACCCCGAGCTGGTGAAACGTCAAGCCCCCAACCAACTATTAATGTTAAAATCAGAGACGGGGAGTGATTTGATATCCAGGGGGGTGTTCCCGGGCCCCAAAGTTTATTGCGTGGAAACACATAGTGGGGAAGAAAAGAAGGCGTGTAAAGGGGTGCCTACACATTTTGTAAAGAGCAATTTCAACATGAGCGTGTACAGAGACTGTGTAGAAAGTAGCCTAGTGCCAAGAGCACAAGTGCTTGCAATTCGCTCTCTACAGTATAGAAATTATACTGTGAGAGTGGAAAAGAATGCAATGTCGTGTATATCCGACAAGGTCTATGTGCTCGAGAATGGTGTGACTGTCCTACCCCACGGTCACTACCGTATTTCAGATCGAGTTGAATGCATTGACTATCGCAATCAACTTGGTCTGGATAAATTAACCTAATCTGACAACCACCACTCAACCTGTACATAAATTAACTAACCTGACCCAATCTCACTACCTTAACTCAACCTCATCTAACCCAAGCACTAACCATCACCACTAACCCAACCTCAACTAACCTAACCCATAGCAGTGACGACAACTATTCTTTTTCGCCCCACGGCTCCCGGGGGGGGGTCCCTTCCCGTGGCCACCCAGGGCGGGGGGGGGGGGTGGGGGGTGGTCCCCGCCCGCGGCTTGCCGGCCTTCGGCCCCGCGGCCCTGGGGGGTGGGGGGATCCCACACCTTTATATTCACCGTAATCAAGTTCAACTGTGCTACTAGCGTTTCCCTGAGTGTCTGTATTTTCAGTTGTACAAAAAGTGTTGTATAGAAAAGTGTTTAAGTTGACAAAAAGTGTTGTACAGAAAAGTGTTGTTGATGATGGACAAAAAGTGTTTTTTTTTTATTGTACATAAAGTGTCAGGTACAGAAAAGTGTTTTTAAAGACAATAAGTGTTTTTTTTATAAAGTGTTATCATTGCCCTGTGTTCATGTTGAACAAATAGAGTTTTCATGTTGACCACCATGAAATTTTTGTCAATTGTTCTTGTTGAACAAGTGTTATTTTTTTATCGTTGTGCAGTTCATGTTGACTGCAAATATTTGTTTTCATGCAGTGTCGAAATAAATGCTGCCATGAAATATTGTTTTTTTTGTTGTTCTTGAATAGATAGATCTATGGGAAGATTATTGCTACTTATTCATTGAGCACATATGATTTACAGTTAGTTGTAGTCCGACTGTTGTCCCCAACAGCAGCAGCAGCATGTATCAATTTAAAACACCCTTCAGATCGTTTCTGTGTGGTCCCTCAATGTCAGGGAAAACAACACTTTTAGCTAGAATAATTTAAAATTGCGATAAAATGTTTTTGGAAAAGCCGAAAAAAATCTACTATTGCTATAGTATTTGGCAGGAGTCCTATGATAAAATAAAAGCTATTGCCACAACCATACCAATACAATTCATACGGGGACTTGATGTTTTCAATAGTATTGAACCGAACTCGTGGCTGATTATTGATGATTTGGCTGAATCCATTGAACAGTTCTCACAGGAAATGCTACAACTGTTCACCGTTCGCTCCCATCATGAACACATTTCCGTTACCCTGGTTCTACACAATCTGTTTCATCAGAGCAAATGTATGCGAACCCTTGCTTTGAATTGCACCGTCTATATTATCTATCGAGTCGTTCGTGATTCTAGCTCACTCATAACTCTCAATAAGCAGATATATCCCGGCACCCCTAAATTTCTATTGTCAGCGTACACTCAGGCGACTAGCAAGCCCTACGGTTACATTTTGCTGGATCTTAATCAGAGCACGCCCGAGGATCTACGTGTAGTCACCGACATTTTCAACAATGAAATTACAGCATATCTTCCGGTGAACAGTAGAAAAGACTATTAGTCGCCATTATGACGCTGAAGAAACTACACGAACAACGGCATCTGTTTTCTGTTTTAAGCACTTCAAAACCATTGCTTAGGAAGGCTATACTCAAACATGGGGTTGACAATGATTTCATTAATCTAATATCTGAACTTTGTTTAAATTTAACTGAGGGCAATGTTCAACTGCCAGAAGGTGTTAGACAACAGACAAAGCAACATCGTTCCACTGTACGCGCCTTGGCTTGTAAAAACAAGGGAAAAAAATTTAAAAGAAAACGGCTCCTTCAAGCAGGCGGTAGCTTTTTCACACTTTTACTGCCAATAATTGCAGGACTTGTAAACAGTTTTCTCTAGAGAGAGAATGGCAAAACCCTATAAATTGACACCATTTGAACTTGTCCTCTCGCCCATCGAACATTTTGAGGACAATCTAAGCAAATTCATTAACGATGAGAATATTGCCGATGACAAAAAACTGCTTTTACTTCAAGATGCATTGCGACGTGTGGACAAACATAAACCTTATCGTGAGAGACCTGCCACCGTCACCACAGATCCCTCTAAACAGGAAACATCTCCTCAAGATTCTGCACAATCAAAGGAGAAGGAATTGAATTCGATTGTATTGAAAATTGGAAACCTATTGCCAGTGACCTATCGAGAACAGAGTAAAAGAGTATTATCTTATCTCATGTTGGAAACTGGTGATCAAGTTCAAGTCGAGAGCACAGGGAAACGAATTATAATTCAGGGAAAAAGTTATAATCTAGTTGATTTAATTTGTGATATGGTGACGAATCGTAAAGGACTCTTATCCATTGACGATAATCTATACACCTTTCTGTGTGCAATAAACTTTCCCAAAAGTCTTATTGGCAATAAGCAAATTCTAAAGAAACTAAGAGAATATAGTCCACATCCAACACCATTTAAAAAAGAAGAAGATTCAATATTTGAAGATACTAGCAGCACCAGTGATTTTACAACACCTGTGGCTGCTAGTCAAAAGCGAAGACGAATTGATTCGCCCGCCAGTGTGCAAAAGGGGAGTGGACATTACACTACGTGTTTACGCTCAAAATGGATGAAGTTCTGAAAGGTGTCTATGAAAATATTGGTGAGGTGGGGAGTTTAAGTTCTCCCAAAACGCTTTCCAAAGCTGTCTCCGGCACCACCACCACATTGAAAAAAGCAAAAGAGTATCTAGAAAATGAAGCGAGTTACACACTACATCGGAATCACAGGCTTCGCAGTAAACAATATCGACAAACTAAAGCCTTTTTCCCTCTGCATATAATGCAAATGGATCTTTTAACTTTAGACGCAGTTCAACGGCGTCACAATGCACCCTACAAATATATTCTGGTGGCAATCAGTGTCTTTAGTCGCTATGCCTATGCCATTCCACTGCGATCAAAGAGAGGTGTTGAAGTTGCTCGGGCCATTGAAAGTATTCTAGAACAGGATTCATATAGAAAAATTCAATCGGATCGTGGCAGTGAGTTTGTTAATCCCCATGTGCAAAAGGTTCTTTTGAAATATAATACAAACACTTTATCATAGTCACAGTCCGATAAAGGCTGCATTGGCTGAACGATTAATAAGAACGATTCGTTTATTAATTTCAAGATATTGCACATTGAAAAATACACCGGCTTTTATTCATGATTTAGATAAAATCATGCAGATATACAACCATCGACCCCATCGATCTCTGTCCAACTCTACACCAAGGGATGTTCACTACAATGAAAATACATTTGATGCTTTTCTAAAGCAATACTCCAATGGCAATGAGAAGAAGAAAAAAGAGGAAGAAATTCAATGTTGGTGATACTGTTCGAATTAATAGAACCACCAATATTTTTGAAAAAGGGAATTATTTATGGAGCACCGAACTTTTTAAAGTGTCCAAAATTCTAGACACCATACCCATAACTTATCGACTGCGAGACACCAAAGATGATGAGATTCTCGGCGGTTTTTATGAATATGAACTGCAAAAAGTTAGAAACACTAGTGAAATGTATCAAATTGAAAAGATATTAAAGAGTCGTACACGCCATGGTAAGAAACAGTTGCTTGTTCGCTGGCTAGGATACAACTCAGATTTTGATTCTTGGGTCAGTGCTGAAGATATTAACAATGCCCAATGATTTCTATGTGACTTTCATGTCCAATGTTTCTGATCCTCTCTACAATGATCTGAATAGAACAAGTGATTTTTGGACGAAACTCTCCCCCACCATCAAATTCGACGACGGAAAGTATGAAGTGGCTCTTGTCGACTGTATTCTCAAAAATACCTATGACATCCTGAGAAAGGATCGTAAATATGAAATAAAAATTAGACCCTATGATTGGCCGCCGCCACCAACAGGTGATCAAGAACAAATTCAAAAAATCAATTGGTTGGATTATCCATATATTGAATTACCCTACGAGGAACTCACCTGTATGAATGATTTATGTCGTACTATCAATAAAAGAATTTCCGCTCATAAAAAAGGAGCTTTTCATTTCAACTATTCAAAGGAGGAGGGCAAGATCTACATTAGTTCACCTATTGCCAGTGAAAAGGTTATTCTCAATGATAATCTAAAGGATGTTCTTGGCTTTAAGCTCAATATAATCAATGGTAAAAAGTGCCGGAAACACTAATTTCATTTTCGCTGACTACCCGCCTGCCTTCTCCACAGACACTTGTATATTTCTCTATGCTTCATTTGTGGAAACATCTCGGGTTGGTAATTCAAATGTTCCCCTCCTACGAGTTCTTGAACGAAAAACCAATCAAGAACATATTCATCACTACAATATAAAGCATCTTCAGTATATTCCCGTAAACACTTCCTATTTGGAACTCTGTCAGTTAACACTAAGAACCGAATTGGGTGATCCAATAGCAATTTCAAAAGGTTTGGCTGTGATTACATGCCATTTTCGACCCATCGTTCAACAGCAAGATGTCTAATAAAAAAGTGGTATTCACTTGTCCTAATATTGACTGCTATGTTAATACTCTTGGCCAAGACAACAGGGCAATGGAATGGACTATTACAAGGGTCGCTCGTCAATGTCTGGCTACGGTCTTGGCAGTTGGTTTGCTAAGCTGTTTCGCTCTTCACTACCACTGGCTAGAAAATATCTTGTACCGGCTGCGACAGATTTTGCATCCTCTACACTATACGATTGGGGCTCTGGCAAGGATTTTAAAAAAAGTGCTTCGGAAAATCTTAGGTCTAGTGCGCGAACCCTTGGCGAGAAATTAAGACAGAATGGTAAAGGCTTAAAAAGGTCAAGAAACAATGCATCCCTCACCAGTCTCCACTCAGGACGGAAACGAAAGACATCATCCCTCTTGTCAAAGAAAAGAAGGAAAAAGCCGACACGTGCTGTAAACAGAAGCCCCAGGAAGAAAATTGTTAGATCGAAACTAGATTTCTTCTCCTAAAATGTCCTACCTACCACATAAGGATTCTCAACCTTCAATCACCGCCTCATTGAATCTACTCAATGCCGAAAATGTTGATGTGAGTGTCAAGCATGGATACTATGAACAATTTTATCCACAACAACCCCTCTCCGATAATATCCACTTTCAAATTTATTCCAATGAAGACTACTTTATGGACATGTCTTCAACATTTATAGATTTGCAAATGAAAGTCCGGAAATCCGATAATACAATGCCAATTCGGGCCGATGGGATATCCTATAAAAATTGTATACTACATAATTTATTTCGTCAAATTAGTGTCTACATCAATGGCACGCTGGTGAGCACAAGCAACAATATCTCAAATTATACAAGCTATATGCAATTCATGCTGATGACACCCAAGTCATACAAGGATTGAGAGGCGCCTCCAATGGATATGAATATATTACTAATACTGATAGTACAGATGCACTTAAAAATGCTACAACTAGTGAATTACATCTAGTTGGAAAAATATATCATGAAATATTTAATATACCCCAATGGCTGCCGCCCAATGTTAAAGTGGATATAAAATTGACGCTTGCACCCTCCAATTTCATATTGAGAAAAGAACTTGCTGGTAATCCCGATGTAAGTCTCTCCCTCACCTCGGCAATACTACATGTACGCAAACAGCAGGTCATGAGTTCTGTTGCTTTGGCCGTGGAAAAACTGAGAGCCAATGGCAACAATATTAAACTACTTGTTCCTCATACAATCACCAATCAACGTCATATTGCAATGGGCTCACGCACCTTCACCGATTCATCCTTTATCAATGGCGAAATCCCCTCGAAATTGGCTTTGGCCTTTGTAAAAAGCGCCAGTGCAATAGGATCATGGACTGAATGTCCACATAAATTAGAGATGTTTGGACTTTCATCTCTTGTGTGCAAAGTAAACGGCATCCCACTCTACAATCTATCTTTTGATAGATCCTATAGAACATTGTACGAGTTGACCATGCAAACCCTAGATCATGATTCGCAACTATTTGAAAATGGTATAACCGAAGATATGTTTGCTAAAACACATGGTACCATTGTACTGGATTTGTCGGGTACACAGGATATGAGTATAGTACGTACGGGGAGTGTGCGTTTAGAGTGTACATTTACCGACCCATTGGCTGAGAGTATTGCACTAATCTCACTAAACCAATATGAAACCTATTGGGAAATCACTCCCGAAGGCAGTGTTCTACTAGACTTGGCGCCATGAACACCAGTCAAATAATCAATGTATTTAATATGGACCCCTACATGTCTCAGTACAAATCCTATTGTCTGCCCTCGGACTTTCTTGGAAAAATTCAAAGTGTCAACAATACCTTGATTATTGTTAATAGCAATCCGTCGACTGTGCTGACGGGTCATTGGCTGTGCATCTTTCAAACAATGAAGACGATTAATTTTTTGATCCTCTTGGTTTACCCTATACATTCTACACACCCCACATCAGCAACTATATCGAGAGCAGTGGGAAAACTATTATTCAAAATCGGAAGAGGGTGCAGGATCTAACGACTAAAAGCTGTGGTTTCCATGCACTACTATATTTTGTGTTCCGATGTCGCGGCTATACTTACAAGCAGTTTCTCCACATTTATAGTGACAATCCCCGTCTGAACGACTTTCTAGTGGAAAATATCCTCTCAGACCTATATAGTATTGATTTCAGTGCCCTAAGAGTAAAGTGCTTAAAAAATGTTTGTGAATTTGTTTATTAATAAAATGCATATATATATATACAACAATGTCTTTAAATCTACACTTTAGATTTCTTCATCTTCGATGTATAGGCAACTGTCGTGAACCACTAATGCTGGTAAATCATTTGGATTCACTGTATATTGATCTTGATTGACTGCAAAGTCAGGGTCACATTTTCTACAGTACAATGTAACTTCACTCTTGTCATATCTCTTTGTATAGTCAATGATACTATTTGCATTCATATTATGAAATTCACGAGTTTCAATCTGTCTATTTGAAGCAATATCACATACAATGTTTTCAAATGGTGAATCACATTCCGTCACAGCCAAATAAAAATCACTTGGTTTATAGTCATAGTAGGTGGTGTCATCACAACGATGACGTAGAAACCAGATTGTCTTGTTACCCCAACAGTTGAATCGTAGACCAGATTCCTCTTCCCAGAATAATTTAAATCCACGACGATACCAATCTCGTAGAAATAAACTAAAATCACGTTTGGGATTCTTTCCAATCATAGCGGGGTAAGTATTCTCCCACTGATCACATTTATCATAGTGACAATTGGAGCACAGGTGCCCTCTAGGATGAGAGTCACACACCTCCTCAAGACATGAATTACATCCTTTAATTTGTACTGCATAGCCTCTATGTAATTTACAAGGATTACATAATTTACACTTCTCACTATAGTCATCAATAATTGTACAATTCTCACATTGATTCCAACTGCCAAGAGTGTACATGCACAATGGACATATATAGAACATTTTTCGGTTTCCGATGTCAACTCACTCACAGCTAAAACGAAACTGATCCTCTTCGTTCGATAAATTCAATGAGAGGGAAATGGTGGGAGAGAGGAGTAGCTCTGTGACGTTACCTCTTTCGAATGATGGGGGGAGCCATCTACATTGAATCCATTGGCAATGTTTTCAAAAGTATATCCACAATATGATTCTGCTTTGTTTCAATTAATATATCAATAAATTGACTATAAGCATTTGAATCACATTTTAAAAGTTTATACAATAGTCCAATGGGGGAGAATCACTCCTCATTATATTGTCAAGTGTTCCCTGACATGAGAATATCCTGCGTTTAAGAGATAACTCGAGAAAATCATCATCCAAAATCAAATGTTTTTCCATAAACACTAGATTTGATCTAATTCTCTCTTTCTCAAATTTATTCATTTTTCAATCCTTTCACTTCGACTGCTGACTCTAGACTGACCCTGATTCGTTAGCCTAACCTGACCAGAAAAGAAAGAAAACATTTCCGATTTCGAAACAATTTTATTGAATAATTACAACAACATCAATAATACAGAGCATGTACAATCAGTAATACTGTTTATTGTCTTCAATATGTTTCACCAATGCACTTAAAGCACATTGAAGTCTATTCACATGTGCTATATCAACTTTTGCGGCGAAACATAATTGATCCTCCATTTTAAATTTGCTCAAGGATATGACATATCTTGCACATACTGCATCCCATTCCAGACAAAGCCGTGATCCTTTCGTGATTTCCACCGTAATGTTTGGTGCTCTTGTATTATTATCATCAACTCCACTATCAACTTCTAATAGGGTAAACATTCCACTCATCGCCATCAACACACACACAAATATATATCCAAATGAGTAAAGTCAAACTGTTCTTCTTCTTCTCACTCCTTTGAATTCTATTCACAGACTAATAAAAACTCTAGCAAAAATCCCTTCCTTATAATCCCTCCGCCGCTAATATGTAACAAGCCCTCTGATTGGCTGAGAAGGAAACACGTGATCTAACTGTTTCCGGGAAACTCATAACATTGCCTAGAGCAACAACAACAAATACTATTTCTGGACATCATAACATTCACGATCGATTACGCAATCAAGTTCTCGGAAATTCACTTCCCCCTCGAGTCCTAGATCAATAACATTGTTCCCGTTAGAATTCAATGCGCATGTGCAACCTTCGTCCCGGAGTTATTACACATAGAAACGACAAATAGGTCGATCTTGGAAAAAAAAAGAGGTCATTGAGCGATTACGTAATCTTTCTCCCTAGGGACTCTATGACCATATTGTTTCATAATTCCCACGCTCGTGAATCAATAATTCCCCCATCGATTATGTAAATCACCCCTCATGTCATTACACGTGGCCAAACAACAACAGATCGATTGACCTTGACCCCCATCAATTCTTACCGCTGGTATACGATTATGCTTGAAAGACTGCAGTGTGAAAAGACATCAAAATGCAGTTTTTGGTGGAAAAATCCCGTTTAGTATACTGGAAACAAAGAAAAGAGAAAAAAAATACCCCGTTTAGGCAGAATGTTGTAGTAGCTGCCACTTTTCTTGATTTTTTAGTACTGATTTTTTAACTTGTGTGTAGCTTGCTTTGATCTAACCATTATGTATTCATGAATGAGACCATTTACAGTTTTGACGTTTCTTATATAGTAATTATGACGTCACTGCATTAAAAATACAGTTTTTATTGGAAAAATTTATTCTCTTTTAGAAATAATTATTTATTTAGTTACTATAGATTTTTAACCCAATTAATTCCTTTAAAATGAGCTATTGAACAACCCTCTACGATGTTCCAGTGCCAAGCTATCTCTGGATACAAAAAAGAAAAAAAAAAAAAGAAAAAAATATCTTGTTTGGGGAGAATAACGTGGTTAAAGTCAATTTTCTCGATTTTCAAGCCAATATATTTCCCTTGCTGTTCAAGCCAAGGGACAGAAAGTTTCCTATACAGGGGTTTCGGACAAGGCGGTTCTAATGGTGTACTTTTTGTTTTGATCTGACTCATGCTTTAGGAGCTATGGGTTTTTATATTTCTTAACATTGGACGTGATCGTCTCTTACTAGGTTGCTAGCTACCGCTGCAACCCGGATTAGACTCGATCGATAATCTTTGAATAAATTATGTCCCGTCAGCATTAAACTAAATTGTAGATGGCAGTAGGGGTGAGCAATGGGGGTTATAGGGTCACTTCTACTAGCAAACAACAGCCCATAGCAACTAAACGTTAAAAAACACGTTTTGAAAAAAAACTGCCTTGTGAAAAAAATTGGTCTGACACTGATTAACGAATGATAACGGAGTTAATGTCCTAGAGAATGTTCGTTTTTGATGTGGAGTATGCCAAGGAGGCGGGTTATCCCTAATGTTTTTAAACTTTGTATTGCTATAGTGCTCTCTAAGATAGCTGATAATTGCTTTCTTTGTTTTTTGATCCATCGTATATTGCTTACGCGGATGACATCCTAATTATTAGTAGGAGCAAATTTTCTTTGTCTAAAATGGTGGATAATGTGAGAAAAGGTTTTTTAGATATTGGACTTAATTTAAACATTGAAAAGTGCGAGTATCTTTGTTTCAACTATAATGCTACGAACTCTCCTTAGAATTGTAATTATTCTTCTATACGTTCAGCTGATAGCCTACGTTGGCTTGGTATTACTCTGTTGAATAATATGTTTTGTTTTTGTCAGTCAGCTGTTAGGGACGCATGCATCAAGACTAGATGTGGGTAACCCAAGATTGTTGCAAATCGGTCGAAATACAGTCGCAAAGCTTTAGTGTTGCTGTATTCTGCTTTCTGTGAACATGCTATTTTGTACCTTTCAGGTATTTACATTTTGCTTAGGAAGAATGACCTATCTAAATCAAGGAAATGCTATTATCGGTATTGCCAATTTTGTTGTATCTTCCGTTGTCATTTCGTAATCGCCGTATTATCAAAAAGTATAACACACCTGATATAAATGAAAAACTTCGTGATTTACATATAAAACTGTCTGCAAATGCCTATGAAAAACAGTCCCCTCACCATGGTCTCATTCGTTTGTTTCGCTGAATTTTCTTTTTATTTGTTTATCTTACTTTAACAGCTGTGTGTGTTTTATTTTTCTTTCCTTTTTCTCTTTACTCCACTATTTTTCACAACGTTTGTGCCGTGGGTTATAAATAAATTATTATTGTTACTATTAACTATTATTTTGGGTTCGTCTTAAAAGTAAATGTTTATTGCAAAAAGAAATTTTTGCAATAATTCATTTTGCAACGGTAGCTGCAACCTAGAACGGTACCATTGCAATAATTATGGTCCAATTCCCTTAACTAGAGGTTTATAAAACCCATCACATATACTCCCCCTCCAGACCCTCTTAGTAAGTTTCATATACCGCCTACTCATCTTAAAAGTAAAACATTATTGCGAAAAAAAATTAACTATAACTAAAACTTTTCAACTGAAAATCTACCAAAAATTAAGCTTGAATGATCAATAGTTTTAAATTGAACCTTCAAACTTCACTCTAAGATGGAGCCTGCGGGCTAGTTCTAACGGCGGTAATTGAGGGGAAGGGACGTCCTTGCCCCCTTAGTTTTTTCCTCCAGCCTAGGTTTTGAATAACACCATTTTTTGGTCATTTCATTGGAAAAGGCACTTTTTTTCATTTACAAAAATGAAAAGCTTATAAATATAAGCTTTAAATGAGCCTTAACAGCCCTCCCTCTTGGTACGGTAGCCTTCTAGTTTCTGCTAGTCAGTAGGTGATTTATAAAGCCCTGTCTTCATCATGGCTTTTTCAGGCGAAGTCGGACGAGTAGAAACAGGTTTTTGATAATCGATAAACAAACGTTCATGGAAAATATGTATTGTTTTGCAAAGTATGGATAGTGAACATTATGTTACAGACCGAAAGTTTTTCGCAGCTGTCAAGGTTGCTTGCAGTATTTTTTAGATATCTTATATCTCTCCTAGGTCGGTGATAATTAGAAATTATATTAAAAATAAGTTTTCAACTGAAACTAAAGAGTGACATTAAAACTTATAACGAACATACATTATTCCGTATAACTAAAAAAAGATCATGGTAGCGTTGTTTCTACATTAAAAATTTTAACCAAAAACGAACAAAGATTAACTTACACAACAAAATTTTTGTGAGGGAATTAAAGAGCGAAGTTGAAACTTAAAACGAACAAAAATTATGACTTCACAGCCTATATCAGTAAAATTAGTACAAATAAACCAAATAATTATGTTTTCCTATGTTTCTAGGATTAGAGAAAACTAGCGCTTTACTGAAAACACAAAATAGTATAGGAGTTTTGGTACTGAAAAAGGAAACCAATTAAGGACACTTTTTACGGAATAAAAATAAAGTGTTTTAATATTGTTGCTTTATTTTGTTTTCGTTTAATTTGGTGTCACTTCTGCACAATGGCTCAGTTCAATGACTGGTTCTCGTTTTGGTTCTGAAAAGGACATGTCATGATTAGTTTGTAGACAAGTTCAAAGTAAAGCCATCTTGATAGTACTAGGATTATAGACTAGCATTAGAATTTGTTTCATAGCTTGAAATTCACTGTTGTATAGAGAGAAATAACCGGATTTCCCAAGTTTTCACCCGGTGAAAAGAGAGACACTTTTCAAGAACTTTAATTTTGCTTTAGTTTATTCTGCATACTTTTTTGTACATCTCTACCCATGAATTATTTTATACCATTGAAAATAAAATTAAATTATAATGTGCTTATTTAGTGCAAACACTCATCTTCAGCTAAACTTATTATAACCATTCCATTTATTTTTTACGTCATTAGCATGGAAGATCTTTGGAAACTTTGACTAAAAAAAATAATCCAATGAAAAATTCAACTTTTGTTTGTGTCAAACTCGTCATCTTTACATTGCATGTTCAATATGCTATCCATTGTGATAAGCAGACTTGTATATAAGAAAAAATGAAACAGAATGATGAGAAAAGCATATGAAGATGACGTCACTCCTATAAGAAATATTGTTCCAAAATTAAGGTTCTCAAAGAATTTTCCCACAGTCGTGGCCCGTCTAAACATAAGAAAATAAGAATAGTACTCATCATAATTTTACCAATTGACAACCATCAGGTTGAAAGTTGGTATAATCCATTTAATCCACCTCTAGGTTGGCGGTTGATTCCAGTCAGCTAATACCTACCAGAACAATTTATGAAAAAATTTCAAATGTGTTTTTAAACTTTTGGCTACTATAGGTCATGAGTCGTTCTTTGCTAGGTTGTAGCTGTCGCTACAACCAGAACACAAAATAAGTTTTGGAAGAGGGAAACAAACTTTCTAAGAGTTTTGACCTATCTAGATTTTTTTTTTTTTTTTACTGCTGAAAATTGTTGTATGGAAATTTTCAGGGAAAATTATCGAACTAGGGAATAATATGTATGTATATAAAAAATACACATGCAATACAATTATACTCCACTATTTCTCGTTTAATAAAATAAATCTGTTTTTAATATCAGGCCATGATGACATCTCAATTGGAATTTAATGCCAAGAAAACTTCATTCAGGAAATAAACTTGGATTTTTCGATTCTCAACATCTTTTTTTTAAGAACAAAAAAACATTTTTAACAAATGATAAAAAAATACTTTTATTTAAACAAACAAGCAGTCAACACAGTGCAACCAGAACAGTAGAGAATAAACATAGCACATTGGAATCCAATCAATTCCGGGTAGTGTTCTATTTTTTTTACATTTCAGGATACTATAAAAGTTTATTGATAGCAGTTTCAAAAAAAAGGTGATGGGAATTAAGCATCATCCTTCATTGTTTTCATGGCAACTGAATGTGAAATATTCTTTCTTTGTTCTTTCCTTTGCGGGTGGACACGCCGATGTGAATGTTTCAATAAATGAAATCGAAGAGTTAGAGAGGTACCCAAAAATTAAAGGATCTTTTTATTAGCTAATTTTAAAGTGAAATTCTTAATGTACGATTGCTAATATGAGATGTCTAATTAAATCAACCTCGGCATTGGTTTGCTTTTTTGAGTCTTTCCAAGGGGCTACCTACTCCAGTTCCTCCCAAGAATCTATTTTGTGCTGTGTGTATAAGATGGGGCGCAAAATAACTCATGCAGGACAAACCCTTTATAGCTAGGCTCGTGTTATTATTCATGGTGATAATAAAATTCAATAAAAGAAGAATTGAATACAAGAACTCGTATTAATTTTCACAATGCTTTTACAATTAAATTTCTCTCACTAACACCCTAAAAAATACCCCCCCCCCCAAAAAAATGAGAGATAACTCGACAGAAAAAAATCGCTACGAAATAATACAACATGTGCACATTATACTTACATACATTTTAAACTACTTCTAAAACTGGCTTCTTTTTTTTTCTGATAATAATTGACAATTTGGCCAAAAATTACGAAAAAAACCACTATTAAAGTGTTTCCCTAATATGAAAAGTGCTAATATACATAGAAAAGGCCGTATCCAAGATTTTTGCTCAGGGAAGAGAAGAGGTCATGAAATAAAAATTTTCCGTGGACTTAGTCTTTTGGTCGACCCTAGAGACCGTCGATCTGACCATTGTGAACGAATACACATCCACTAAGCATACTATAGTATCTTTAACTTCTTTATCTTTGTTCTAACTGGTGTATCTTTTTTTTTACCATAAAATGTTTACAAAACCGAGTGTATAAGCACTTGTACACATAAGATAATATATTTATAGAGCAAAACAAAATGTTTGCAAAATAAACTAAGTACCTACAAAATGAATTCCAAAAGCGATGTTCCTCCCTGTAAAAACATCTATGGCCTTCTCGGGACGGACATATCTCTATGGATGGCAAGCAGGGCTAAACTACTCGGCCTTTCATGTTCCATTGTATTTTCCACTAGGTTCTTAGCTTTCTAAGTGCTGACAAGAATTTTTCTGGAGTAGGAGTATTGACAGCAGTGTTGCCACTACGAATATTCAAAACCTGTAAAAAAAGTGCCAAAAAACCTGTGAAATTCTTCAAGAAAACCTTTGACGTTTTCACAGGAAACCTGTGACCGTGGCAACACAGATTGACAGGCAACGTTACAAGGACAGCCAAAAGAAGAAAAATATTTTGAAGAAAAATGTGGAGTCGCATTCGTGAAGAGAAGATACAATCGAACAAGGCCTTTTTTGCGGCACCAAATCTCAAGCTCTTGCTTCAAACAGTCTACTCAGTAAGAATATACTGATATGAATCAAGAAAAGACTACAAGCTCCTAGTTTTGGGATAAATAGACACAACTTTTAAAGGGACAAGAATACTAGAATGAGAAAACAGATTCTGGTGAAGTTTAAAGCGCTTTTTCAGCCCCAATATTACGTAGTCTATACAGAAAGCGAGCTCACATAATTGAGCATAGATAAAGTGCTCACTAATAGTGAGCATACATAACGGATCGATGTAGTTCTTTATACGGGGATTATGTATGTTTCCTTAGTATCATGGTTGTATGGATAGCTGGAATTAAGCAAAGAAACAAACAAAGATATAAAGCAAGTAAAAGCTTGGAAAATTTCTTTTTTGGAGTGTTGTGCCATATTTAACTTACTTAGCTGCCTTAGTCTCTAAGTATACAAAGGAACGAATGAGAAAAATACACGAAACAGCATTGTTAAACCTATCAAAACATAATTTGAAAAATAATGCACCTTCGAGATTGACAAAAAAAAATACTGACAAAGCTAGTGCAGACAAGTCTAACAATAAAATAACGTAACTAAGAATATCAAAGCATAACTTTTATAAGGGCACCGTAGAAAAAGAAAGAAACCATCGAAAAAGGTAGCACCAACAAGTCAAATCAAACATTAAAACAGTACAACTATAAATTTCAATGCATAACTTTCAAACAAAGGCACCTTCTTAATATACAAAAAAAACACTGACCAGACAAAAATAGCAAAGAAAGTAAAACTAATATAAAGCATAAGTTAATATATCAAACCATAAGTGTAAAAAATTTACCTTTTAAACAGACAATTAAACCATTGACAAAGATAATACAGACAAGACCAATTTTGAGAAATTTGCCAAAGAATGGAAAGGACACCTGACGAAGTCGTAATAAGTGTGCTTCCCCCCCCCCTACCCCATTTCTATCCAAAAATTAAAAATTGTGGAGGGTTGTGAGACGAATTGTATATGAAAATCTTAAGGCTGAAACAATTTATTTAAAACACTGTATGCAATATGGTATGCTATTTAACAAAAGCTAAGGACCACGGTTGATGTTGTCTGTAAGAATATTTGTACCTCATAACGACAATATCTTTATAGTTTTCCTGTAATTGCCTTTGCGCTTAGTATTAATCACCAAAGTGATTTTTTTTTAAGGTGCATGGAACATTGCCTTACTATATACATTATATTTATTACTATATTAATAATAGCATTATACATTACTATTATTATTAGAGTCATATTTAGGAATTATTGCTTTGATTAACAACTTGTAAGACCGATATCAAGAAAGAAAAACACACTGCGGCAGGGCTTAAGATTCAGATCTATGGACAACGACGTCTGCAAAGGGCTGCGTCAACCCTTTTGAGGTACCTGCAAGACTGGGGACCTTGCGGTCAACTCTATTCCCACTTGAGGGCTGGCGCACCTCTAGAAAATTATAGCCTAGTAAACGACACAGTATTAACACGGAATTTTGACTAAATTTATCTATTATGGGCTGCCTCCCTGTAGTAGCATAATATTTGTAAGCATATATAATGAATCGGAGGTAATAGGCTTGAGATTGTCTGTGCAGGATTTCGACTCTTGCTGATAGAAGAGCATCGCCAAGTGTTGAAAACCATTTTATGACCAAGATGGGCCTAGGATTGCACAAAGCCTCCATTCATGGAGGTCCCGGGGACTTCTTGCTGTCCGGTTCTAAGCCGGCTTAAGCACTTTGTTGTACACTTGAGAAGATACGTGATCCCCTTCCTGCATTGGTATCCGGGATCATTGCTTTTCCCGAGGCGAAAATAATTTCAATGATTTAAAGAATACGAAAATTGGAACTTGGAATGTTATGACGTTAAAAATGACTATCGTATTGACATTTTGACTGACGAATTCAGACGATTCGAACTGGATTTATTAGGAGTTTCAGAAACTCACATTCCCGGAGTAGGAAGCATGAAATTAGGTGATATAGAATTTGTTTACTCAAGCAGGAAGGATAGGGTACATAGACAGGGAGTAGGGCTCATGATGAATAAGGAAGCTGCTAAGTCTCGTTTAGGCTGGGAAGGTATTAATAATAGAATACTGATTGCTCATTTTATGACTAAAAAGTTCAGGGTATCAGTTCTAGTAGTATACGCACCTGTAGAACCGACTGACGGAGATACTAGTGACTCAGATGAATTTTACTTACAGTTATAGGAGCAAATAGACAGGGTCCCAGGTAGAAATACGATGTTTTTACTGGGATATTTTACCACCCAGGTCGGTAAAAGTTATTGCAAAAATTTTTTTTTGCAATTATTACCATTCTGGAATGGTAGCTGCAACCTTGAACGATACCATTGCAATAATTATGGTCCAAAGCCCTTAACTAGAGTTTATAAAACCCCTCATACATAATCCCCCAGACCCGCTTAGTAAGTTTCATATTTCGCCTACTCATCTGAAAAGTAAAAAATTATTGCGAAAAAAATTAACTAAAACTAAAACTTTTCAACTGAAAATCTACTAAAAAAAAAGACTTAAGCTTGATTAATCAATAGTTTTAAATTGGAACTTCAAACTTCACTCTAAGATGGAGCCTATGGGCTAGTTTCAAAGGCGGTAATTGAGGGGAAGGGACTTCCTTGCCCCTTAGTTTTTTGCTCCCGCCTAGGTTTTGAATAACACCATTTTTTGGTCATTTCATTAGAAAAGGTACTTTTTTCATTTACAAAAATGGGGGAAACAACCGAAAGCACACTTTATGGAAATATGCTATCAAGTCAAATTTATAAAAACCAATTAGGCATAAATATAAGCTTTTAAATGAGCCTTTAAACAGCTCTCTTTTGTTAAGGTAGCTTTCTAGTTTCTGCTAGTCAGTAGGTGATTTATAAAGCCCTGTCTTCATTATGGCTTTTTTCAGGCGAAGTCGGACGAGTAAAAACAGCTTTTTGATAATAAAAAAACAAACGTTCCTGAAAATATGTATTGTTTTGCGAAGCATGGATAATGAACTTTATGTTATAGACTAAAAGTTTTTCGCAGCTGTCAAGGTTGTTTGCAGTATTTTCTAGGTGCCTTATCTCTCCTAGATCGGGGATAATTAGAAATTATATTAAAAATGACTTTTCAACTGAAACTAAAGAGTGACATTAAAACTCATAACGAACATACATTATTCCGTACAACTAAAAAAGATCACAGCAGCGTTGTTTCTACATTAAATTTTAATCAAAACGAACAAAGATTAATTTACAAAACAAAATTTTTGCGAGGGAAGTAAAGAGCGAAGAACGGAAGAAAAGAGAAACTTAAAACGAACAAAAATTATTACTTCACAGCCTATATCAGTAAAATTAGTACAAATAAACCAAATAATTATGTTTCCCTATGTTTTTAGGATTAGAAAATGTACCATGTACAATATATACTCTACATATTGAAAATTTATTTCGTTCTAAATACACTTCCAACGTAAATCAAACTCCCTTAATTAAGTTTTGAAATTCCGTTTTAAACTCTCATTTATTTATCAGCCAAATATCCCTTTAAAAAGTTCAAAGCAAAGGATGATTAATTTCAAATACCAAGAACTTCAAGAATACCCTATTGTACTCAGTAGAATTTCGTATTCTTTGTTTTACAAAACAAAGGAGTCTCGAATACTTCAAAGCGCTATTGACAGATTTGAAAAGCAGAAAAAGTGCGGGTTTTTGCAAGTACAATACTAATGAGATAGATTGGAATTTCGCAGGAGTACTTTAAAATACATATTGGGATATTGTCTAAAGCTTAGTTTGAAGTTTTTTATTAGAAATGTGGGTATTTAGTGATTAATATTGCGAAAAAACCATTGGGTAGTTTTGGCTGCATAATGATCTGATTTTGTCAGCATAAGAGTAAAGTGGTGGGCCCTCCAAGAGGAGATGAGCTAATTGGAAAATAGTGGCTATTGCACAGAATCAGAACTCATTTTATAAGGTAGTGAAGAAGTACTTTTAGGGAATTCTGGTCATTCAATTCTGGTCATTCGATTCTGGTCATTCGATTCTTGTCACTCGATTCTTGTCATTCGATCTTTGTCATTCAATTTTTGTCATTCGATGCTGTACAA
The DNA here is from genome assembly GCA_027921565.1 of Artemia sinica. Lineage (NCBI taxonomy): Eukaryota > Metazoa > Arthropoda > Branchiopoda > Anostraca > Artemiidae > Artemia > Artemia sinica. The sequence continues at coordinate 14,593,267 of CM051275.1, forward strand.
CTAGCAATGTAAGTCTAATAAATCCATTACTTTTCTATTTTCATTGTCTCGATTTATATTTTCGTATCTAGTTTTCAAGAGTAGCCATCTAGTTCGAATGTTCTCCATTGGTACGCTCTCAAGGAATCTGATAATTTTACGAAGAATGGTTACACTCCTAGATTGGTGACTCCCTGGTCAAATTGGTCATTTCACAAGGGAATCCAAATTTATTAGTTAACCCATTTTTATTTCTCCCATAGGGAGTGGCGCGGTCAAACATTTATCATGTCACCTTACGAGGAAATGCTAATTTAATCGACATCCTATCACCATCAACAAGAAACCCCCCCCCATAACAGATGGCGCGGTCGTAAACTTGGAGAAGAAACATACGAACTAGTTAGGCTACAAACTTCTTAATTTAAGTTTAAAACATTTGCTAGATACAGACCTATAACAAAAAATTATTATATATGTCTAAGCCTATTACCGCTAGGCTACAATAGGAAAACCCTTTTAAAATATCTCATAGGAGATAGTAGCATCCCCAATAGGTTAAGTAAAAGAGATTTGTTCAAGTGTATAATTACGCAAAAAAAAAGAAAGATACAAAAATTTAAAAAAAACGCAGAAATGGCGGAGGAACTCAGTGCATTATTACTTGCGCAAAAATTGGTCGCGAAAAATGTGGAAATAACCAAGTCTATTCCCCAATATGACGGACAAACGGACGTTGACGAATTTGATATACAGCTAGCACAATTTGTAGAGTTAACTAAAACTGACCTGAAAACTTAAATAAATACGCTTCTTTTAAGGCTAAGAGAGCAGGCATTAACTTTTATAAAACAAATTGAAAAGACCGTCGGTGAAGATAATAATTTGCCGATAAATACAATAGAAAAACTATTAACGGCATTTAAAGAAAGATTTGTTGAGACAAGCTCAACAAACAAGCTAAAGCATGGGACAGTATGCTTCGATCATACACAGAATGTACAAGAATATCTACATAACATACGAATCTCAGTAGAAGCAAAATATGGCAAAGGCTCAGGAGATTTATACGAAAAAATTATACTAAACGCATTTTTGCAAGGACTTCCTCCAAAATTATATAGGATGGTAATTTCGAAAAATATCCAAACACTAGACCTTGCAGTTCAGGAGGTAGGGCGAATGATCGAAATTGATATAATTGTAGCAAATCATAGCAAGACAAAGATAAATAGCATAGGTGAATCAAAAACAAACCTAACCTCCAAGGGTGATCAGGTATACCCAAAATTCTTCTCAAGGGATAATTCCCCAATACCTCAAAGAATTAGAACACAAGAGACCGCTAAGCAGAAAACAGTACGTTTTCAGCCTGTCAAAGCAAACAATTATGAAAATAACACGGTAATAAGATGTTATATATGTAATCGTGTAGGACAAATCGCAAAAGAGTACCGCTTTAAAAATAGAGATATAGCAGCACCATTTGGTGGCGGCACCGCCAGAAATACAAGATATTATGGCAATTATTGGTTCGGGAGAACAAATCTTAGTGCCCCGGGTACTAGCACACAAGGGTACACTCAGGACGCAATATTTCCACAATACCCTCAAATCCGCCCACCAGCACCTCATAATGTATACCGACAGAACTCAAATAACTCTCCCCCCAGTAGACAAAATAATTATCGGCCGACGGGAAACGCAAATTTTTCAAACCGACGGCAAATAGTTAACTGGCCCACAGGAAATAAAAAGTTCTCGAGCCGACGGCACTTGCAGTAAGCACCAACAGCCGGCACTAACGCTAGAAATACAAATTATCGCAATAATACGTGGCAAAGGAGGACAAATGTGAATCAATTAGATACACCTATGGAACCTCACGTATCTGAACCTCTGTCGCAAGTACCCATGTATGAAATAAATTTTCCATATTTAGAATATATATTGTACATGGTACAAAAAAACTAGCGCTTTACTGAAAACACAAAATAGTATAGGAACTTTGGTACAGTAAAAGCAAACCAATTAAGGACACTTTTTATGGAATAAAAATAAAGTGTTTTAATATGGTTGCTTTATTTTGTTTTCGTTTAATTTGGTATCACTTCTGCACAATGGCTCAGTTCAATGACTGGCTCTCTTTTTGGTTCTAAAAAGGACATAACCTGATTAGTTTGTAGACAAGTTCAAAGTAAAGCCATGTTGATAGTATTAGGATTATAGACTAGCATTAGAATTTGTTTCATAGCTTGAAATTCACTGTTGTAATGAGAGAAATAACCGGATTTCCCGAGTTTTCACCCGGTGAAAAGAGAGACACTTTTTAAGAACTTTAATTTTGCTTTAGTTTATTCTGCATACTTTTTTGTACATCTCTACCCATGAATTATTTTATACCATTGAAAATAAAATTAAATTGTAATGTGCTTATTTAGTGCAAACACTCATCTTCAGCTAAACTTATTATAACCATTCCATTTATTTTTTACGTCATTAGCATGGAAGATCTTTGGAAACTTTGACTAAAAAAAATAATCCAATGAAAAATTCAACTTTTGTTTGTGTCAAACTCGTCATCTTTACATTGCATGTTCAATATGCTATCCATTGTGATAAGCAGACTTGTATATAAGAAAAAATGAAACAGAATGATGAGAAAAGCATATGAAGATGACGTCACTTCTATAAGAAATATTGTTCCAAAATTAAGGTTCTCAAAGAATTTTCCCAAAGTCGTGGCCCGTCTAAACATAAGAAAATAAGAATATTACTCATCATGATTGTACCAATTGACAACCATCAGATTGAAAGCTGGTATAATCCATTATAATCCACCTTTAGGTTGGCGGTTGATTCCAGTCAGCTTATACCTACCAGAACAATTTATGAAAAATTTTCAAATGTGTTTTTAAACTTTTGGCTACTATAGGTCATGAGTCTTTCTTTGCTAGGTTGTAGCTGTCGCTACAACCAGAATACAATATGAGTTTTGGAGGAGGGAAACGAACTTTTTAAGAGTTTTGACCTATCTAGATTTTTTTTTTTTACTGCTGAAAATTGTTGTATGCCAATTTTCAGGGGAAATTATCGAACCAGGGAATAATATGTATGTATATAAAAAATACACATGCAATATAATTATACTCGACTATTTCTCGTTTAATAAAATAAATCTGTTTTTAAATATCAGGCCATGAAGACATCTCAATCGGAATTTAATACCAAGAAAACTTCATTCAGGAAATAAACTTGGATTTTTTGATTCTCAACATCTTTTTTTTAAGAATGAAAAAAACATTTTTAACAAATGATATAAAAATACTTTATTTAAACAAACAAGCAGTCAACAAAGTGCAGCCAGAACAGTAGAGAATAAACATAGCACATCGGAATCCAATCAATTTTGGGCATTGTTCTATTTTTTTTACATTTCAGGGTACTATAAAAGTTTATTGATAGCAGTTTCGAAAAAAAGTGATGGGAATTAAGCATCATCCTTCATTGTTTTCATGGCAACTGAATGTGAAATATTCTTTCTTTGTTCTTTCCTTTGCGGGTGGACACACCGATGTGAATGTTTCAATAAATGAATTCGAAGGTTTTATTACTTTCAAAAATATTTACTCTCCAGAGTGGTATTTATTTTCAAAAATAATATGTTTTACTGTGTTTTGCTAATTTTTCACAGTTTTTTTTTTTAGTTTTCTTTTACTAGCTTAAAGAAAATTTTCAATGGCATTAGACCAGAGTGTTTTCGATCCATAGGGCATGTGATTAATAAGTCAATCATATAACTGGAAAGACGAAAAGTATTTTTTTTTTTTCCTCGAATGATTAGCCTAGGGAGATAAAAGCCTAACCCATAATTATCAAGGATGTTCTAATACTTGTAATTATCCTCTATATTGGACAAAAAACATTTTGAGGTACTCCCCATGGTCCGGACTCCTTCCTGAAAGGTCATTAGATTTTCTAAGGGGCATAAAGCGGAAACACCGAATGAAGTCTCTCTTTCCCACCGACAATAACATTCGAGTTCATGATGAATAATAGGGTAACAGACACAGGACTTTAATCCCATGGAAAAACTTGCGAAAGGTGCAAGTGTTGTAGCAATCAGAACAATGTAAAATTCCCTTCTGAAGTTGATCAAGGTTGAGGCTGAATTAGAGAGGTACCCAAAAATTGAGGGATCTTTTTATTAGATAAATTTAAAGTGAAATTCTTAATGTAGGATTGCTAATATGAGATTTCTAATTAAATCAAACCTCGGCATTGGTTTGCTTTTTTGAGTCTTTCCAAGGGGCTACCTACTCCAGTTCCTCCCAAGAACCTATTTTGGGCTGTGTGTATAAGATGGGGTGCAAAATAACTCAAGCAGGACAAACCCTTTAAAGCTAGGCTCGTGTTATTATTCATGGTGATAATAAAATTCAATAAACGAAGAGTATAATAGAAGAACTCGTATTAGTTTTCACAATGCTGTTACAATTAAATTTCTCTCACTAACACCCTAAAAACTAACCCCCCAAAAAAATGAGAGATAACTCGACAGAAAGAAATCGCTAAGATATAATACAACATGTGCACATTTTACTTAACTACTTCTAAGACTGGCTTCTTTTTTTTCTGATAATAATTCACAATTTGGCCAACGATATTCTAGGATCATTGGGTCGATACAATCACCCCTGGGGAAAAGAAACAAAAAAAAAACAACAACAAATAAACGCGCATCCCGTGATCTTTCCTCTGGCAAAAAATACAAAATTCCAAATCTTTGCAGATAGGAGCTTGAAACCTCTATAGTAGGGTTCTCTGATATGCTGAATATGATGGTGTGATTTTCATTAAGGTTCTATAATTTTTAGGGGGTGTTTCTCCCTTTTTTCGAAAATCAGGAAAATTTTCTCAGGCGCGTAACTTTTGATGGGTAGGACTAAACTTGATGAAGCTTATATATTTGAAATCAGCATAAAAATCTGATTCTTTCGATGTATCTATTGGTATAATTTTTTTTTAGAGTTTCGGTTACTATTGAGCCGGGTAGCTCCTTACTTACAGTTTGTTACCATGAACTGTTTGATATACTCGGTGTTGCCACCCTGACCTGGAAGAATTTACTAAATCTGAGAGGGAAAATTTACTAAATCACATCCTCTTTTCTTGGTCTTTTCCTATTTTCATTCGTTTTCATAGTATGATTGAAAATTCCGGAAACCTATAAGTTCAAAAATCCTTTGTTTTGGATTATTTGGATGTACTACTGGATAGGCTTCATATTCCAGATGCGGTGTTTGCAAGACGTCAAACAACAGTCGCGAATCTTGGATTCTGCTGATGAGACCCGGTTTTAAATTTATCAATGGTTCAGGCCATAAAATTCAGATATATTGAAAAATTCTGAGAGTCTGGGAAAATATTCTGAAAACAAATTAAGCAGGCATACCATTCCTGTTTTTTTTTTTTAAATAGTTTGCCTTTCAAAGCGAGTATCAAGAAGAAGCCGAGAGAAAAGTAGAGATTTTTAAGCGCTAGGGTTGACGCAAAATCGCAAAAATGAGAGTGATGGTAGCCATATTATCTTACGTATGCGAATTCAGTCCTTCGGGTCTTGTGACAGACGTTTTGTGAAATAAATATCTCAATTTATCTTACGTAATCGAAATCGGACTTTGTAATCAGGGTTACCACCAGACCAAAAAAATTTCGTAACGTTCAAACTCTTAAAAACGTAACTTCTTCGTAACTTTTGATAGGAAAGTCTCTTTTCAAGGCAGGTGACCTAATTTCACTATCAAGAGCGGTACTTAAAGGGAGGAGGGACTTTTGTTGCTTATATAATTTGAAAAATGTATTTTTACATAATCTCATTAAAAATCTTCCCTCCAACTTTTAAAAGGTGCCTAAAAAGTATATAGTAATAACAATTTATGCTTCTTTACCTTTAGGAATTTCCTATTTATTCAACTGTAAGTGCTGGTTCCGGTCTATCTGCACAACAGAAAAACACCCCGATGCGTGTATATAACCCCAGGCTACTATTTTGCTTGTTTTGTTGTTGTTGTTTTTAATTGCCATTATTGGCGTCTTAAACCAAAAGTTGATGAGTAATACGTACAAGATAAAAGGCAAACGAATAAACACAGGACAATTTGGAGTTTTTCAGAAAAGAAGATAACCAACTAGATTTTTGTTGTTGTTAAATTTCAACTGAAGCGATCTTAATAAATCCAGCTTCTTAAAAGACCCAAAAAACCATTTCAATCGCTCCCTTCCTGTCTAATATTTTAGATTGGCTCAATCTCAGTCTCACCTCCTCCAGCTTCAAATTTGCATCACTCCAACATGAAGATTTGAGCAATTCCGAGTGACAAAGTTTTTGTTTTGTTTTTATTGTCTTGAACAAAAAATTTCAATCGTTGTCTTCAGTTCCTTTACAAAACAGCAGTTATTTTATATAAAATGCCTTTTTCTGTTTGTAATTTGAATCGTAACTCCCAACCAAAAGAAATCAAGAAATAAAAGAAGAGTTCATATAATTCAACCACAAGAATGTTAGCCAAAAGCTGTTTTGATGGGTCTCACAAGTCCAGGCACGTACAAAGAATTTTTAGGGGAAGGGGCCAACAATAAAGATAAATTAACTCATTTTCAAATTGAACTAAAAAGTAGAGAATTTTTATTTCTCAGGAATATATTAATATAAGTGAAACCAAGGGGCAAAACAGCAACACCAAATTTATCTAGGTTTTGAATGCATAAACAAAATATGTTGATGACTTGAGGAAAACAAGTAAAAAAAAAAAAAAAAATCAAATTATGAAAAAAAATCGTGAGCAAGAAAATCGTTTTTTGTCCCTAATTTTCACTTATATTTACAGATTCTGGAAAAAAATATTTTCAAATTTTAATTTTTCAAGTAAAAAAAAATTAAATGTCTCATCCAAGATCACAACCTAAGTTAACACAGCCTCAGGACGTATTCTTACCGCTGTATTATACTGATGAATGTGGGAAGTAACTTAACATTCGGAGTGTGGTTGAAAAATAGTTCCCGAATTAAAAAAAAAATGTGTAACAAAGAAATAAATGGAAGATGTAACCAAAAGATCAGTGAGTTAATAAAAACGAACTGGAAATGATTTACCTAAAAAGAAACTTAGGGGGATAGTAAAGAACCTATAATTTAATGAAGATATTCCGAGAAATTCGAAGAAATTTAAGTTTTCAGGGGTTGGGGCCCCAACCCAACCTGGGTGGTCCCTATGAATCAGTTTTTAAGTAAACTGCAAGCCTACCCTATACAGATACAAGACTGTTTATTTTCTTCATAAAAACGGGCATTAGTCTAGTTGTCTTTTTCTAAAGCCAAATATTTAGTGATTATCCTGTTCTGAAGAAAACATGCTAAACACACGAGCAGTACCATTAAATCCTTTATTTTATACTATTTTCAAACACCATGGCCCATTTTTTGAAAATACCAATCAGAAAGGGGGGGGGGGTAAGGTTGTTACCCAAAGAATAATACATATATCATCTTATAATCACATATTTAAAAAGAAATTATAAAGGAAATAACTTTTATTATTATTTACCTGTTTTTATTATAAATTTTTTCTTCCTGACTTCAGCTAGCCCCTTCCCCAAATCATTTCAGTTCCCCATAACTGTTGACAGAGCAAGATCAAACTCAAATGATGAAACTGAAAGTTGGTAAGGTGACTAACTGACTATTGTCACTTGTCACCACAGTTTATATAATTATCCAGTATGATCTTTCCCTATCTCACCCATTATAAAAACCCGGACCGAGGTGTGAGGGCTCCAGAGAACGTTTTTGCAGATATAAACATAAGCGGCATTAGATCTTTTCACGGGTAGACAAAGAATACAGAACAAGGAACAAGTACTAACAAAACCACTTGGCCGGCTCAACCAATAAGTGCAGAAATAAGTGGGAGGAGCTTTCTGTTCGCACCGAAAATGAAGAGCCAGAAATCATCTGCGGTAAACTTACTGGATAATTATATAAACTGTGCTTGTCACTAACCAAATGATAATCATTTGCTCATGAGAGAGAATGTTTTCTTAATTTACAATGCGAGTAAGCGAAGTGGGTGTTTTCTCATCGTAATAACTGAGTGATTGTGTGATAGGATTAAATGACCGCGATGTGAAAGAATGTCGATACTCATGTCATTGTATTAAAATGGGAACAGCGCATTTTTCTCACGGGGGAAAAAAATCGATTACTCAGAAAATGTGAAACATACTTACCATTCAAAAGCATAACATAAACTCAAGAACCTAACAAAAATATAACGTTTTTAGGACCCTAAAGTTAAACGTACCGCTTTATTTAAAACCTACCAAAAATGGTACGAATATAACATCGGTGGCGAGTCTGGCAACCCTGTTTGTAATGAATGGACCCTAATTTTTTCCCCTGACTTCATAGAAAATACAAAAGTTTTGTTTACTATAATTCATGACTTAATACTAGATTTTGGGAAATTTACTAGATTCTCTAAATTTACTTTTTTTTTTAACTAGACCTAATAAAATCCTACTAGCGGTGGCAACCCTGCCAGTGTTTCCACTCGGCATGGTCCAGAAAGAAGTAGGTGAGCCCCAAAAATAAGTAGATTGGATGTAGAAACGGTTTCAAATATAAGTAGAAAATAATTAGTTTTATACATAAACTATTTGAAGAATTTGGATAAGAAATTATATTTTCCGAGGGTCACATAAGGCTTTTCTCTTATAAATGACTTTAATTGTAAAAACCGGCACAAAAATAGAAAGAGATAATATCAGGTAAAATACTGGCTAGCTAAGCCAAATGTGATCAGACCAAAAAACATTTAAACGCTTCCCACTATAAAGGCGTAATTCACTTCAAAACACTGCTTCACATTTCAAATCTTAAGAGGATATATCTGCTCTAAGATTCTAAAGCTGTCGCGTTAGAGTTGACCCGCTTCAATTGCTTTTAAGCGAATTGTCATTAGTCGGCACTTTTTTTGAAGAGTGCTGCAAAGGGTTGCACTGGGTAGCCGATTGTGCTTTTCAGTCTTGATCGATTTTAAGAAGCTAAACAGTCTTTCTACTGGATCATTTGAAAGTTGCAAACAGAAGATAAATTCGACTACTTTCAAGACGTTTTCAAACTTCTTACGTCCAGTAGGCGTTTTTACAATTGCGACACATTTCCAGAACAAAACTGGGTCAAAACTTTGACAGTCCATGTCATCTGTGGAGCAAACTAAAGCCAATACTGGGTACTCCCTTTCAGTGGCTGTTTTGTTCCACGAAGGAAATTCAGAGGAAGCAAAAAAAGATTGCAGGGTCTAGCTTCTCTTGAAATTGCGAAAGACAGATTCACAAGCTCAACAAACTTGTTTCTGCTTTTTTGTAGAATCCTCTGGCCATACTCTTGATTTTGTTGCTTTTTTTCGATGAATTGGGGATCAGACATCAAATCCGAAAAAGCGGTATTCAGCGTTCAAACCAAAATACACCTGATGAAGCTTAAGGTAATTGTTTTCGTTGACCAATTCTACAACCTTGCATTTTGTGGTTCCGGATGTAGGAAACAGCAAAGAAATTCATGCAAAATGTCTTCACCGCAGATTCTACGTACTATTCCAACTTGAAAAAAAAAATGGGCGCCTCACTCTGGATAAGCGAATTGAATTCGTTGAATATTGCAAAAGCATATTTTACAAACTCCATCAGTACCTGCGGATAGGGGTTCCTTAACGTCAATAGAACCTGGTCATTACCATGCAACAGGTCTTCTTCTGCTAAATCCACCCATTAAATTATCACAGTGTCTCGTTGCTCCAACAGCCTCTAACAGTTCGTTGAAAAAGGGCCATTGTTGAAAATGGCAACAGCCATGGGCGCCCATATGGGGGGGGGGCAGGGGGGCTCCCGCCCCCCCCCCTGGCTGAATGATACTGCCTTATTTTTATATTTTTGTTCTGAGATTTCTATTATATAGCATTAAAAGTGCCAATTAGATGAGGATTGCCCCCCCTGGAATTCAGCTTATGGGCGCGCCCATGGCAACAGCCCATCATAGAGTTAGTAGTGTCTACACAAAAGCCAACCAGTTCGGTAAGTCAGCGCCTTCCCTTTCCAGAGCTTGCAAACATTCGATTAATTCACCAAATACCCCATCTGCAGTACTGTCTGGGCAAGAGAATATATCAAGCATATCAAGTTTCGTCTCTAAACCACCATAAGCAAAAGTGACACAAATCGTCAGCTGTTTATCAGCAGACACGTCCGTGGTTTCATCTATTATTATAGAAAAGTAGTACTGTTTCAACATATCCACTAGTTCTTCCCTGTAGTGTGGCTGAAGTGCCTGACGCACCACGTTTGTCACTTTCTGTTTGCCCATAGCAAGCCTACTCAATAGGTATGGCCCTGGTAATGACTTTGCTAACTTTGTGAGGTTGTTGCACAAGCAGTAACGCAAATCATGCTCTACTAGGAAGCATGCAATTTTACTTTCAATCTCCAACAAACGATTTTCAACTGATTTGTCCTGGAAGTGAGATCTTACAGATAACATAGTTTGTGCTTAGATCCAGGCTGTCTCACTAGTAAGGTACGCTGACGTTGTGGCATGCTTCCGCAAGGCTGCCTTTACCCTAAGAACAGCTTTCAGTCCTACCCATGCAAAAAAAGTAATTTTCCTTGTTGCTCAAGGTGGAGGATTGTAATATCTCTACAAGGTTATCAGCAATGCTGATTTCAATGGTATATCTTTTGGTTTGGAGACACATCAGTCCTACCCATGCAAAAAAGTGATTTTCCTTGTTGCTCAATGTGGAGGATTGTAATATCTCTACAAGGTTATCAGCCATGCTGATTCCAATGGTATATCTTTTGGTTTGGTCTGACACCATTTTTGAAGGATTTCAGTTTTCTTTTCAAAATCACCGTAAATTTTTTTTCGCAAATAAACTTTTACTTCTAACACAAACCTAAATAATAGTTATCATTCCTAAATTCAGTGTATGATGGCAATTATTTTTCACTAAGCAGTTTTTTTTTTACACGTTTTTAACTTTTGGTTACTATGGTCTGTGGTTCTCTCTTCACTAGGCTGCAGCTAGTGCTGCAACCATGAAAGCAAAAAAGTCAAAGCGGGAATGGGTGAGTAATGCTACGACAAAAACAGACAGAAAAAGACAAAAAAGACAATGGAAGCCATGGCTAATCAGTTTTAAATCTACAACTTTACTTTTTCTGGAAACATCCGCTCAGACTCTCCACTTTTGGTCCACTTTTCCGTTTTTAGACACCTCTGGACCCGCAGTAAATAGAACTGCAAAAGTAAAAACAAGGAAGTGGAAAAGCCGGTAGCCACGGCCCATTTTCCCGCTTTCACTTTTCCACTATTCCATTTAGTGGTGTGTCCAGACGTGCTTGTATAAGTTTTGAACAAGCGAAAAAACTTTCTGTTAAATTGACAGCAGAAATACAAAATAAAACATCTTATAAGAGGATTGCAATGCCCACACGATGAAGATGTGGCACATTATATCTTATTTTGAAGTTATTAATTTGTAATAGGCTACCTTTGAGATATAAGAAGATTCCACTCCTGACAGATATGTCACTGCTAAAACAATTGCACCCTTCAATTTTATAAAATATAATAGCATTATAATTCAATAGAATCAGAACGAAAATAATTAGCTGGCACGAAAACTTAAGCTCCCAAAATCAGTGTTTCCACTTTTCCTTTCAAACAATCTGTAAAACCTTCGTAGTTTTCGGTAGAAACTCGGTAGATGGCTCTCAGAATTCCGTAAGAATGTTTTTTATTTTGTATTATGTTTTTGGAGGTTTTTGAGCGATTTGCGAATAAAGTACCACATTCTAAAAGTTCAGAGAGCAGATCTATAAGAGCCAAATGGGATTCCGGAAAGAAAAACGGGATTTCTTCGATTAATTTTGTCAAACTTTACAAAGGGAAGCAGCTAGAAGCTGAAAAATTAATGAAATGTATTTGATTTTGAAACTAAACATAGTCGCATTTCAATCTTACTTTAGAGCTGTTTAATTAAGCCATTTTTCCTCATCGACCCCTACTTTTTCTCACCCTTTCATGCTCCACACGACAGTCCACTAAGTTCAGGAGGGTGACAGAAAATCCGGACGAATCCTGGACACCAGTCCCTTAACCATTTAGTCTGAATTAAGCAGAAAAAAACGTTTTTTTTTTTTACCATCATCCCCAAACAGCTATTCTCGAATGATAAAGGGAAAATTCAAAGTTTCAGCTCATTAATATTCATATAACTGCAAGAAAATATAAAAATTAGCACAAATTTCAAATATATACTGCATTACATTCATTAAAATAAAGGAATATCTGCGTGCACCTCGGCCATCCATCTCCCACCGCTGTTTAAAACGGCTGAAGAACGGTTTAAGACAAATCTATGAAAACCAGAAAGAACGCACTCTGAAAGACTGACAGGAAGTAAAACAAAGTTTCATCATTCGTTTTTTGTTCTGCTATTATGTTTTTATTTTTTATACTGTGAATTAAGTAATCAAACATTTCGTGATAACGAAATGTAAGTAAGGAGTCACTCGGCTCAATAGTAACCGAAACTCTAGAAAACAGAATTTTGATAAGAATAGATATATTAAAAGCATCGGATTTCTATGCTGATTTAAAATATATAAGTTTCATTAGGTATAGTGTTACCCATCAAAGGTTACGAGTCTGAGAAAATTTGCCTTATTTTTGAATAAAGGGGAAACACTCCCTAAAAGTCATAGAATCTTAATGAAGATCTCCCCATCAGATTCAGCGTATCAGAGAACCCTACTGTAGAGGTTTCAAAATCCTATCTGCAAAAATGTGGAATTTTTTTTTTCGCCAGAAGAAAGATCACGGAAGAGTGTTTATTTGTTTGTTTTTTTCCCAGGGGTGATCTTATCGATCCAGTTGGTGTAGACGTCGGGAAAGGGCTCATTATAACAGAAATGAAAAGTTCTAATGCCCTTTCGAAGTGACCAGAAAAATTGGAGGGCAACTAGGCCCCCTCCCACGCAACCTGTTTCTCAAGATCGTCCAATCAAAATCTTGAGATAGCTATTTTGTTCAGCATAGTTTAAAGGCCCAATACTATGTCTTTGAAAATAACATGACCCCCCTACAGCCCCTGGTGAAAGGTCTTTAAGTTACAAAATTTGTCCATTGTTTACGTATAGTATTTGTTATTGGGAAGCATGCATATATTTTTCGGGTGGAAAGGAGGACGAATTTTCTGCTTGGGATTTCGCACGAGGAGAATTTCCATGGAGAGAGAAGTTTCCAGGGGGTGAGCTTTTCAGGGAAACTTCATATTGGAGGAATTTGCCGGAATTCCTATACGAAATTTCTTTATATACGAAATCCCTTTACCGACTTAATTTTACGCGTTGAGATGTTAAGTGTAACTGTTCGGGGTAAATTCTCACCAGGATTGAATTGTCCAGAGGATGTTTCCATGGGGAGGGGAATTTTTCCATGGAGGTAGAGCCATATATCCTGGTGTTATTTAAAAAACGATCAGAAATTAAATTAAAAAAGCAGTTTTTTTTCAACTGAAAGTAAGGAGCAACATTAAAACTTACAACGAACAGGAACTATTACGTATATGAGGAGGTTTGTCCCCTCCTCAACACTTCACTTTTTACGCTAAAGTTCAAATTTTGTCCCAATTCTTTAAAGACGATTCCTGAAACACATAGGTCGTTTAATTAGAACAATAAGTAACTTTTTTTAAAGTACCGAAAAAGTTTAGCGAAAAGAGCAAGGTGTTCAGGAGGGGGCAACCCAACCTCATATACGTAATAATTTCTGTTCGTTTTAGGTTTTAATGTTGTTCCTTACTTTCAGTTAAGAAAACTTGTTTTTTTTAATTTAATTGAATTAAAGAACTTAAAGAACCGTTTCGCCATTATGGTAAAAATCAAGATAGAAAAACGACGAAAAATAAGGGCTTAAACGGAAAGGGAAAACGGCGTTTTGCCCTGAGAAATGAACGAGAAAGGCTATACGCGAAAGAGATAAAACGCAAGATAAATGTTAGATCTTGAGTCTATGACAGACAAACTAAGACTGAAAATAAGACCAAACACATAAGACTGGGGAAAGAGGTTTTCTTCAAGCCATCTACTGCTTTCGGTTCTACAGAGTAATTGCAGACAAAGTCTAATTTTTGTCATATTTCTTTCAATTTTTAGTAACTTTGGACCACGTGAACCTACTGAATGAGCTGGACCCATATATTTTTAGTTCATATCCTGTTACCATCTTCTTGGTGCTAGCCAATTCCTCTGGTTAGTTTATGAATTGAAATAATGACAAACCTTGAAGGTGTTTAAAAGATTAAAAATAGAAAATCAATGTAACGACTGTGAAATGGGTACTGGGCCATTTTCATGCATGTGCCAACAAATTTAAATCGTGCTGTCTCAGCTGCATGCGACGTGGCTGCGTTCTTTTCTTCCAGAAAATATTCCTATAAGACCACAGACAACAGCCATGTAAAAAACAAAGAAGGACCACAAAGTAACATTTTCTGGAGATTTTCGGTATCTCTTTTTTTGTCAGGAAACGGGTAAAAAATTCGGTAGATCTCCCGAAAAATCGGTAGAAGTGGAAACACTACCAAAAATAATTAGATTAAATATTTCGAAGTTGAAAAGTCCAAAAATAAGTTTTCTACTGCCCAAATAAGTAGAAGTGGAAACACTGAACCCTGGATATACTAATCGAAGCCCCAATTTAGAGAGACCGGCGTTAACTGTGTCTCACTATTGAAGCTATTCAAAAATTGTTAGATTTCATAAAAATAATTTGCAACAATATTCGAAACTTTAACAGTATTTATAACTATTTATTACTAAACTATTTAAATCGAGACATAGATTTTAAATTACATTTGCACTTGTAATATTTCAATAAAAACTCTTTTTTAGTTTTTTATTTATCTATAAAATGTTTTTCAAATTATATTTAACCAAGATTAAACTTGAGAATAGATTTTTAACGTATGATCCGCATACACTGAAAATATGAACGCCTAAACAAGAAATTGCAAAATGTATAAAGATGCTTCCCCGCTAATTAAAACAAAATTCACCGATTGATTTTCCATGCAGCTCCAAGGAATAGATGTAAAAATAAAACATGTGCTGATTAAAAAAAAAATGTTGAATAACCCCTAAGGGAGGGGGTATTCAAAAAGACTGGGTACTTTGTTTTTAGCGAGATATAAAGAGAAAATGCTTCTAATTTACTTATTCAAATTTCATCTTTCCTTCCCATAGGGAGGAAGGAAACCCCTCCAATATATTTAAAGAGGTTCATTTTTAAGCATTATTGTCATACTTGAACAACTGTCTTATGAATGCAAAGCCTGGACGAATACAGTAGCTGATACGCAGGTAAACCTCGCTGTACATAATTTCATTTGATCGAGAACTTAACTCAGTGCACATTGCTTTATTGTCATAACGTCCTTTGTCGTCAATGGGTTTTTCAGCTTAGTGATTTTTTTTGTAAAACTATCGATTTATAAGGTGGTCAAATAGTGACAATATATTCTGGTGTTGTAGATGCAAGTACAGACCACTTTGCTTAAAATTTTGAGAATAGTTTTATCTTCTTGAGTAGACTAATATGACGATTGCATCCTAAAATTTATATTTTTACCGTAATTTTGATTCTTAGAATATGTTATTTGGAAAGTTCTTTGCACCATTTAAAAAGAAGCTTGATACTTTTATCAGTTTCTTTGGGTTGTACAATTTAGAGATAAAAAAAAACTGCTTAGTTAAGAAAACCAAATATAAAAGCTAGTTTAGTAAAAGCTAAGGTAGTTATGTAGTTTTGTTAAATTCCTATAAAATCCCGTGTCTTCATGGAGAATCTTTGTTTGTTTAGGAGATAAATATTACAAATATTTGAAATTTGTCACTGAATGTAAACAATTCAACATAAAACATTTTGTCTTTACAGTTTGATTATAGTCAACAATTTTTGGACAAATATGTTTTCAAACTCAAGCTCAAGGTGTATTTTGTCGTATTCAAGTTGAAGCGAGGAAAATATCAAATTTTCAATTTCTTCAATATCTTCTGGATTGAATGGTCTTTTCCTATTATTCAAGTTCAGGGAGACTGAAAATGAAATCAAAAATAAAAATTCCATCCTTTAGTACCCATCTTCTACCCTATAGAGTGAAATACAAGTAGGAACCCATTATCCAATACTGACGGGAGTCCATATATGGGCATTGAAAAGATTTAATGTCCTTGGTAAAAACATGAAACGAGATTTAATGTCCTTTGTAAAAGTGTTATTTCTAGAGCAATCAAATGCCTAGAATACCTGTAGGTACAAGACCACACCTCTTTCTAGACCTGTTTGATGGTTATATTGTTTGTTGGTTATGTGGTTTGATGGTTATATTGTTTGATGGTTTGATGTTGTTTCATGGTTCTGTTTGTTGATGGTAATGTGGTTCATGTTTCAATACCAAAAACCTTATATGCCCCCAGGGCATAACTTAAAACCCTTGCCCTGAGGGTTGTGGGGGAGTGTCCTCCTCAAAAACAAATTTTCTATTTGGAAATCAACTACGCTGAACAAAATGGCTATCTCAAAACTTTGATTGGATGTGTTTGGGGGAATGAAGGGCTTGAGGGGGGGGGGGGGTGCTAGTTGCACTCAAATCCCTTTCGACTATTAAAAAGGGTACTAGCCCTTTGAATTTCCAATTAAATGAGCCTGTTTTGAAGTTTCTACGACAACGCCTTCTATAAAAACCTTATATGCCCCCAGGGTATAACTTAAAACCCTTGCCCTGAGGGTTGTGGGGGAGTGTCCTCCTCGAAAACATATTTTCTATCTGGAAATTAAGTACGCTGAACAAGATGGCTACCTCAAAATTTTGATTGGATGTGTTTGGGGGAATGATGGGCGTGAGGGGGGGGATATTTGCCCTCCGATTACTTTCGACTATTAGAAAAGAGTACTAGCCCTTTGAATTTCCAATCGAATGAGCCTTTCTTGAAGTTTCTACGACAACGCCTTCCATAAAAACCTTATATACCCCCAGGGCTTAACTTAAAACCCTTGCCCCGAGGGTTGTAGGGAAGTGTCCTCCTCAAAACCATATTTTCTGTCTGGAAATCCACTACGCTGGACAAAATGGCTATCTCCAAATTTTGATTGGATGTGTTTGGGGGAATGATGGGTGCGGGGGGGGGCTAGTTGTCCTCCAATCACTTTCGACTATTAAAACAGATACTAGCCCTTTGAATTTCCAATCGAATGAGTCTTTTTTGAAGTTTCTACGACAATGCCTTCTATAGAAACCTTATATGTCCCAAGGGCATAACTTAAAACCCTTGCCCCGAGGGTTGTGGGGGAGTGTCCTCCTCAAAAAGATATTTTCTATCTGGAAATCAACTACGTTGAACAAAATGGCTATATCAAAATTTTGATTGGATGTGTTTGGGGGAATGATGGGCGTGGGGGTGGGTAGTTGCCCTTCAATCACTTTCGACTATTAAAAAGTGCACTAGCCCTTTGAATTTTCAATCGAATGAGCCTTTTTTGAAGTTTCTACGACAACATCTTCTATAAAAACCTTATACGCCCTCAGGGCATAACTTAAAACCCTTGCCCCGTGGGTTGTGGGGGAGTGTCCTCCTCAAAAAGATATTTACTATCTGGAAATCAACTACGCTGAACCAGATGGCTATCTCAAAATTTTGATTGGACGTATTTGGGGGAATAATGGGCGAAGGGGGGGGGGGGGGGGGGGGCTAGTTGCCCTCCAATCACTTTTGACTATTGAAAAGGGCACTAGCCACTCCAATTTCCAATCGAATGAGCCCTTTTCAAAGTTTCTACGATGACTCCTTCGATACAAAGTGCCCGGGTGGAGAAAAAACACATTGTGCCCACATCGTTCTTTACTTAGGCAGAGCTAGCGCTCTGCCTATGATCACTAGACGAGAAAAAAAGACACCTATTTAAATGATTAATCAACAAAACCAGTACCCTGTCTAAGACGATGGCAGCCATGTTACAAACTTTGCTAGTTGAAGCCTGAAGTATGAGTTACCTTCATAATTTTTGGAAGGCTTGACAGCCTTCCAAAAATTATGATCGATTTGTTATACCATCTACTAACATTGACATTAGTTGAAAAGAGATGATATATACAAACTGTTATATATTTATTTTCAAGTTGATATCATATAATTTAAAATATACCTTCAACAAAAGTTATAATGAACACACTGCAATAATTATCTATAAAATGTTTCTCACTATCTTATATTCGATTCATAGTTTTAAAATTTTTTTTATCATAAAATGTGCATAAGAGAAATTAAAAGAGGCTGGAAATGGAAATTATACCGTAAATGCCGAAGTGTCTGATCTACAGGTCGGTTTCTTTCAAGGGATTGTAGACGTATGTTTAGTCGGTTTGATGGTGGTTCTTGGGGTGGTCGCTGGTATTGAATTCTGAATATTATGGTGTCATGGTTTGTAAACCTGGTAAAACAGATAGATTTTCCCATTATTCTGTAGTCTAGCTAAATTCGGTACTTGTTTATTATTCAGAACAGACACAAGAATTTTGATCTGTAAGATCTGAGAAAAAACCGATTTGTCTCTCTACAATAGGTTATAATTAGCTTAGTTTGAGTGAGAAAAGCTACGATTTAGGCCCATTTTAATTAATTATTAATATATAGAAGAGGTTAGGGGCTAGGTATTTAATACAATGCGTCCTGGGCGGCCTGCTTTCCATAATTCTTTGTCGTAGTTTTCACAATTTTGTTTCTACAGTATTATATTTTCATTATATTTTGGTATATTTCATTATCATTAACCTGACTTCACTTCTTGGGTGTGTTCTGGATATTGGACAAGTACCCTAAATTATTGTCCCTAGCTTTATTTTTAGTCTTGAGAAAATGTTCCTCGATTTTTTTGTCAACTTCACAATACTATAAATGTATCAAAGGATTAGTTTCAGAATCCTTAGTTTCAGAATACCAATATATAAAATGATTAGTTTCCATGTGTTAGTTTTCAGAAGTAAAATGCTTGTCCTCAGATATCTGGTTCTGAATCCTATTGAAAAAGTACTTAGTAAAAACCATAGAAACTGTCTTCTATTTCCATTACCAGCATGAGATAAGCTCTCAGTGGCTGAACCAGGGAGGGGGGTGAGGGGGCGCGCGCCCCTCTTTAACATAGTCTAAAGTAGTGTAATTTACTTAATAAACGCAAATTTGGGTTGATTAAACTTGCTCCTAATGCAAGTTTATCGGATCAACCTATTTTGCACCCCCCCCCCCCCAAACAAAAATCCTGGATCCGCCCCTGGGAGCTCTTAGATAATGAAAATGTGATTCATTTAAAATAACAAAATACTATATAGTAAAAACCATATCAATTGTTTTTACTATGGAATGTTTTTACTATGGAATTTTAAGACTTTTTTGGGCCCAGCGTCTGTCAAGTCGATGTAATTTCACACTCATTCCTCTAACTTCGACAGACATTTAAATGACTTTCAAAGGTTTAAGGCAAGCATCTGCCTCTGGTTTCAACCGCGTCCATACTAAGGTGTTGAAAGCAGTATTGCCGTCCGTACTACAACCTTTAACACATTTGGTAAACCTCTCCTTAGAGATGGGTGTATTTCCATCACTCCTCAAAAAGCAAGAATAGTTCCCCTCCACAAAGGTGGCCCTCAGGACGACCCGTCTAACTTTCGACCCATATCTTTTCTTTGGGTATTTTCCAAAGTGTCTGAAAAACCTATGAAGTATTAACTTTACTCTTTTATGGAAGCTAAGGGATTTCTTAACCAACGGCATTTTGGATTCAGACCCAGACATTTGGCAGCAGATGCTCTGGCATCACTGAACCTATTCATAAATAAAGCACTTGACCTGGGACTTGTGCCAGCTGCTATTTTACTTAACATAAAAAAAAGTGTTCGACAGTTTGGATCATGGGATTCTATTAGGTAAACTAGAGCACATTGGAATTAGAGGAGTGGCTATACGATGGTTCTGGTTTTATCTTAGTAGCCGACGTGTTAACATAGGAGAAGATCCGCTGAATGACACCGTTGTCAACTTCGGTGTGCCATAAGGCTCAATTTTAGGCCCACTGGTATTCCTAGTTCCTGTGAATGACCTAAGTCACGTTCTGAGCCCTAACTCCAGGACTTCACGGTTTTGCAAATTATGTTGCGACCTAGAAATTTTGAGCAACGATAACAAATCGGATGAACTTGTGGCGTTCGCAGATGACACTACAATGACCTTCTGTGATACCGACATGTCAGCACTCCAGAGTAAACTTGAGGTCATCTTAGAAGAAACTTATATTTGGATGGATTCCAATCAATTCGTAATAAATGTTGACAAATCTTGCGTTCTCTTCTTCTCAAGGATCGGAACTCTTTACTCAGAAGTATCGGGAATAACGACTTCTCGAGGAACGGTCAAACGACCAAAAACTGGCTATGCCAGTTACCTAGGTGTACTCCTTGACGAAAACTTATCCTTCGTACATCACATCCACGCTGTGGAACTGAAGCTCTCCCGTAATCTTGGATTATCAGGAAACTGAAACACACATTCCCTCAAAAAACCCTTTGTCTACTTTATAATGGACTTATCAAGCCTCATCTGCAGTATTATGCGTCAATTTGGCAGTCAACATTTACATCCCACCTGAAAAGGCTTGATTCAATCCACAAACATGCTCTGATAATAATCGGAAACATGGAAAATTTTCTTTCCTGTGAATCACTTTATCATTTATCATACTCAGTTATCGTTTTCAAATTTTTGTTCGGATTACTTCCATCAGCATTCCACAGTTTATTCCAGTTGGTATCGGAACCACATCCTAGTAACACGAGATCTGCCTCAAAACTTTTGATGAGACGAACACCTACAGTACGGTCAGATTTTGCATCGGATGTGGCGTGCGCGAAAGTGTGGCACGTGCTTCCACAAGAGCTGAGATATATGAGCTCCCTTGGGTCTTTTAAAAATAATTTGAAAAAATATCTTATTGAATTTCAAAAAAATAGATTTAATTAATAATTGAGATTTTTTTTAATTATCATTATTATATCGGTTTATTTTTAGTTTTTTATTTATTTATTATTATTTTGTAAGGTTAAGGTGCTAAGGTTAAGATGCTTTCGGGGAGGAAGGGGGGAATCTCTTAGATAATGAATTGCATGGATGAGGGATGTGGTTGTGTTAAAGAGCTGTTCAAACATAGCATCTCCAAATATGTTCTATTTTGAGGTAAAAAATTCCTCCACCAGCCAAAAACAGTCACTCTGCGGGTGCAGACGAATGAATTATGCTGTTAAACGAATGAATTTGTAATTGTCTGGTAATTCGTCTGGTGGAGACGAATGAATTGGAATGCTAGTAATTGTAATTTTTACAAAGGAGAGTGAGGGGGAAAAGCTACTCCTCATTAGCCGGAAAACTACGCAAAATCATGTTTTCAATTTATTCTTAATAATTGTCGTTTGTTTTAAATTTAGTGTGAGACCCATAAAGATTTAGTGGCTGGCAACATTTCGCTAAATCTTTCAGCTTTTTAAGCTTTTTTCCAAAGATTGAATTGTAAGATAAATGGTACCAAAGTAGTAGTACTATATTCCCTTGTAAGACGACTCAAAAGCGTTGCTTTTGGAATTAAGTACTTTGAGAATGTTTTACTAAAGTAGAGTAAAAGTACTGAGATTATTTACTTTTGTAATTACTTAAGTAATTCCCAACATTGTCTTGAAGGAATTTTTATAAACAAAAAAATTGAAGGCGATTTTTCACTCTTTATTTGGGGAGTGGCAAACAAAAAAAAGCTAGAAAAAAGGGAAAGACAAAAGAACAAATAATCTCTGAAGAATATTTTTTATGGTAGGCAAATGAAGAATACAACTAAATTATTTAATAAGCTCTTTATTAATAATCCATCCTATGCAAGTAATTGGTCAATTTTCTGTTACCTGAGTTCAACCTACCATATTCATTTACGCCTAATCGGATTGTCTTAGCCTTCTTAACCAAAGACTATGGGTAACTTATAAGAGTGGGAACTGGCACTAGTGTCGACAAAAAAAAAAACTATTAACGCCATCTAGCGTGTGGTGGCACTTTGTATTTTCTACAAGGTATGTAATTTTTTCTATCAGGAACTGAGATAAGATACTTATTATTACTTGAACTAAACTAATTAAACTAATTAAATTAATTATTCTTAATATTATACAGAAAAAATCCAAACACTATCCAAGAAAAAACCAAGTCGCCAAACGCTAGATGGCGTTGATAGTTTAGTCGTCGACACTAGCGCCAGTTCCCACCCTTATAAGTTATCCATACTCTTTGTTCTTAACATTAATTTTTAATAATTATTCGGATCCCCTGAACTCTCGACAATTCAGATATTTCGCTAGCATTTCCAGCTAGGAACCAAGTTTTCTGTGTAAATGAAGTCTAGGAGAGTTTAACCTTGGTATTTATGGTACTTGTATGATAAACCCCCTACCGCTCAAGTTGTTCATTCATTGACGCGTTATAGAACCGTTTTTTTTTCTTAAGTTTCTTTCAGCTTAGCGTGAGACAAGACAAAGAGAAGTGACAGAATAGATGGAAAATATATAATTTGGGCTAGGCTATATATTTGCACATTAGGGGGGTGGGGGTAAAGTACTTGGACAGAGTGAGGTTAGAAAACAATTTTACTACATAATATGCAGAATAAATGTACCTAACACATTAGGCATGCAGATCCGCAATAATTTACCCCCCCCCCCCTCCCAAATTTGTTTCTAAAGTATTATGTTTTTATCTTACTTTGGTATATTTCATTAAGATTGAGCATCGGAGAAACATATCAGAAGAATATAAGGTAGGGGGTATATCATACAAGTAACGTGTTTAATACCCTTCTTTAACTCTTTTAAGGGCCGTGTAGAAACAACTGCATTAAAATAACACATATAAAACGGGTATGGCATACAACCCTGCTTACTCTTATCTCTACGCACTTATCTGCTTCTCCACAAACAATAATTCTAACCATTGACTCAGTTACTTTCTACCAATAAAATACAATTCAAGAGTAAAACAAGCCTTTGAAATTATTATTCAACATACATATTTTGAGCAAAAACAATTCCTAGACAGTACCGAACAAGCAAAATCAACTAACATAGGGTAATGTACCTCTTACTGACCTGCTCCTTTTTAGTCTAAACTATGTCATCGACGTAGATTTTAGCGATTTGTTTTAGAACTTTTTGAAGTTTTGCAGTTTTCGGCTCTGCCTTGAGAGTGCCACTGGTGACATCTACTTTGGGGTAATTAGAATTAGATATCGTGCTCTCTACGTAAAACCTGAGGACTTTCCAAATTTTTACTGCCTGCCCTTTTTAATTGTATATACTTAAGTTTTAACAAATTGCTGGTCAAATTGCTTTTGATTGACATTTTAGGTCCTCTTAAGGTAAAACGATGCAGCTTTGAATCTACCGATAAAATATTCGCCTAAGGAAGTCTTTGGTTTGGTTTAATATGAATACCACCCTAGGGACCTAAAATAGTGTCCAGCATGTTGTACATTAGGATTCAACCTTCTAAAGCCAGAACTGGGGCCTTCTACACATACTAACCTGTCTCGTTAGATGCCCATGGACATCAGCAGCTGTCTCAAACATGACAAAGACACATTGGTGCAATATTATTAATAATATTATACCTTAGTTGATACCGTTTTAAAGCCTGAAAACGGTAAAATATGGATTCGCGGATAAATATTTCAAACTGAGGCAAGTCTATCAATTCTATGAACAGCACGCACAGCTGAATTCTGGAGAACAGGCAAAGAAATCAGGTGAACATAAAATGTTCCAGACCAAACAGAACAACAGTACAGTAAAAAAGGATGGACTAATGAAAAATATAAAAGACGCAAAACTTTCTGCGGAAGCTGATGCTTTAGCTTCCTTATCATACCTATATTCCTTGCTAATTTCGACGATGTACACTGTACATACTCTGAAAAACTTAATGTTTCATCAATTATTACACCTATGTATTTTCCTGATTTCTGATGTCTTATTGTCGAGTATCCTACTGTAAGCTCTTATAGCCAGGGGTAATATGAAAGGTGATTTTCCCAGACAACGAAACCCGATTTGCTGTGACTTATTTTCAGCTTATTTAGCCTTAACCATTTATCCACTTTTTCCATGTCATTGCTCAGTGTCCCTAAAAGCTGAGCTTCGGTGCGCTCAGCAGCTGAAAAATTCGTATCATCAGCAAACAGTGCAAGGAATTTCCTAGGTTTATTTAGTTTCGTTTCCATTTCCAAAATTTGTTGTCAAATCACAGATTGCTTGATGGATGTCATTAATATATATTGAGAAGAAAAGAGGACCGAGAGGGGCCCCTGGGGAACTCCGCAACGAGCATGGTAATCACTTGATTTCATATCATTCAGTTGCACATACATAGGTCGGTAACTCAAATATGATTCAATAATTTTAAGACTATTTCTTCTAATACCACAGTTGTCCAACTTTTTCAGAATGATCACATGGTCCACTGTGTCGAACGCCTTCAAAATTTCTAGGAATATAGTCGCCACTTTCAAATTCCCATCCAAAGCACCATTAATCATAGATGTAAAATACTGAACTGCATGCTCCATAGAGTATCCTTTTCTGAAA
Source organism: Artemia sinica (assembly GCA_027921565.1). Classification (NCBI taxonomy): domain Eukaryota; kingdom Metazoa; phylum Arthropoda; class Branchiopoda; order Anostraca; family Artemiidae; genus Artemia; species Artemia sinica. Next base: position 14,618,088 of record CM051275.1, read on the forward strand.
CCAAATTGGTTTGCATAAAAAAAATCTTTCCTCTTGCAGCCATTCGTTTATATAATACTTTTTCAAAAATTCGAGACAGAATAGGGAGTAGCGAAATAGGTGTATAATTGCTGCAATCTTCTCGGTCACCACATTTATGCAATGGCACTACTCTGGCATGTTTAAATTGATCCACCTTCTTTAAGACAACCTTTTTTAAGACAACCATTCATTAAATGAATGTAACACGGAAATATCGCAGGTAAAAAATACTTCACTACTTTCAGAGACAGGACATCCGCTCCAGCCACTCAGTTTCACACTTCAGTCGCAATTTCTGTTACCTCCTGCTGACTAGTTTTCAGAAGAAAAAGAATAGTGTCACTAGGTTCAGGCAAGTACTACTCAAAAGATCTATCTTCTGGCCGGTTTTCAACTTGCAATTTAACTTTTTCCCCAATTTGAGAAAAGTGCTGAGCCATTTCATCGGCAATTTGACTAGCACCGCGATTTTCACTCATTTCTGGTAATACCATTTTCTTTTCACCAAAAGCTGACCTAATAGTCTCCCACGTCTTTGAAGAATTTCCATGGTTTTCGTGAAATTTGTTTTTAAAAATATCCATGTTTCGCTTTCCGTAATAACTTATTTAGAGCTATATTATATTTCCTGTAGATTTCATGGTCAATATCACAATCACTAAAAACACTTATCATATACAGTTGACGTCTTTTATTTACAGAATTCACAAGGCCTTTCGTCATCCATGGTTTCCTTGGAATATTTTTCTTCTTTTTGGCATCGCTACACCATCGCACCATCTATGCACCATCACTCCTCTATGCACCATCGATTGCTCTGGAGTATGTTTATCCTCCAATTATAGGCTATTATCTAAGTTATTCTTACAAGGAATTTTTTTTTCTCAAAATATTTGAAACGACCAACTTGTGTGATGCCCCTGGTTGAAACTACCTCATATATAGACCAAATATCTACAGTTTCACTTAGGCAAGTTTCATATTTTGGTTGATTCTGTTGATGATTTTCTCACTGTTGATGGCAACCCTGTGCATTCTATTTTTTCTATTCTTTGATACTTTCCAAAACTACACATAGTGGTGTAGGAACGAACTTTGGAAAGAAGAAAAGCCCAACTCTTTTAAGTTTTAGTTCCAGACTAATAGATTAAATTATAGAAGAATTGAACACCATTAATACAGTTTATTAACTAACGTACAGGGCCGTACGTAGACAACAGGGAGCTCGCCCCTATGTAATCCTAAATTTTCATGGTTTTCAGGTCACTTCTTATTCAAAATATCAATTAAGTTTAGTTTTTTTTTTTATTACTGCCCTTCCCCAAAAGAAGGCGGAAAATATAACGAATGTGCCTGCGTTTATACACTACCATTTAGTGCGGGTTTCTTTCCAACTTCCCACAAGAAAACTTGAGAAACTGAGTAACTGGGAAAATTACACTTTCTAAAATAAGTTATTCCTGAAAACACTCAGCATTTTCTCCAAATTCATTTGAATATAAAAGCCCAAAAGCTTTTGAATATACTCAAAATTAATTATTTATACAACGCTATAAATAGGCTTGGAAGTTGTCTCACGATAATACAATGAAGAAAAAATTGGGTGGCAAGGAACTTTTTGATTTTTTCTTATCAGTAAAAGAAGAATATCTGTTATTTAGTGGCAAAGCTCTATGAATATTAATTTCATTTGCAACGTCCTATTTGTGCAAAAATGGCTAGTTAGCAGTTGCAGTAATTAAAAGTATGACTCAAGGAACTTTTCTACAACTGTTCAACGCTATAAATAAACTTGGAAGACATCGAGGCATAGGATTTATGTCCACGGGGCTACCATAGATAGCAAAAAAATCCACAAATGAATCATTTATATATTAAAAATTGCATGAATGAACTGTAAATAACTCGTCTTAATTTTGTTTTTCATTTCATAAATGGGTACTTACATGTTATCCCAATCACACTCAAGAAGTCTGATCTGTTTAAAACCGGTTTTTCTGTGTGCACTCACTGATAACGAGCTTAGTCTAAGTATGATAAACTATTATGCAGGTGTACTTTAATTAAATATCAAACAGTTCGCGGTAACAAACTGTGTAGTAAGAGCGACCCGGCTCAATAGTAACCAAAACTCTCTAAAAACGGAGTTTTGATACCAATAGATACATCAAAAGAATCGGATTTCTATGATGATTTTAAATATACAAGTTTCCTCAAGTTTAGTCTTACCCATCAAAAGTTACAAGCCTGAGAAAATTTAACTTATTTTCGAAAAAAGCGGGAAACACCCCAAAAGTCACAGAATCTTAATGAAAATCGCACCATCAGTTTCAACGTATCAGAGAGCCTTATTGTAGGTTTTCAAGCTCCTATCTGCAAAATGTGGATTTTTTTTATTTTCTTACCAGAAGAAAGACCACGGATGTGTGTTTATTTGTTTTTTTTTAATATATACAGTTGGTTAGGTTAGGTATTTAATACAATGCGTTCTGGGCGGCCTCCTTTCCATAATTCTCTTCTGTAGTTTCCATAATTTTGTTACTAAAGTACTATATTTTCCTCATTTTTTTCTTGAAATTTAATCAAGTCATTTTGACAAGCTGTGCTTCTAGGGTAGGCTATTGCAATTTATATATATTTTTTTTTTTTTGTTAATAAATGAGGCCTTTGCAAGACACACAAGAAAAAACAAAAGACGGTGTTGGGACAATTACCATCGAAATTAGATACTTAAATTATGTTTGCTGTTTTTGTTAGATAGATCTCTACTTTGAAAATGATAAATAACTATCATTAGTTTTTTAAACTTGTCCTTTAAAAAAATTACTCTTTTCCGAAATTCAAATTTGCCCGCCAGAACTGCTTAAGGTATTCACAAAAAACGTGTTTAAACTCTTTTTTTTCGCATGAAATGAAAAGAACTTTAACCTCATCCTTGACAAACGCATTTGGAGAAAGCAACATGAATCTTGAACTCGGGGCAGACGAAGTTCAGAATTTAAATATTTTTAACATATTTTTAGTTTCTTAAAGCGTCATGCTCTTTATCTCATTAAATAGCTCTGGATTTATTAGTAGTCATCATGAAGTAGATACAGGACATTAAATCGCAGTTCTCAAGGTGATGAATTTTGTAAAATTTTAAAATTTTGAAAAAGCAAAAGTGTGCTGAAGAAATTTTACTGGTTTATTCAAATGGAAGTATATGATTTAAAAACAATCTTATTACTTTATTTAAATGAAAGCTCCTGAACGAGCATAAGAAAGTGATAAGACTTTCTACGATGACAACAACCAACGCGATCATAATAACACGGTGATGACAACCTTGTAGATGTTTGATTTTACATACGTGTCAAGATATGGGAATTATCAAATTAGTATTCGTTCAAAAGTACTGTATGAGTCAGAAACTTTAATTATTTATCTAAATAGAAGTCTTTGACTTAGAGAGAATTTTGTTATTCTATATTATTAAAAAAAAGTATTTAAAAGAGCGTAAGAAAGTGTAAAGACTTGACAAAAACAAAATCAACAGTATCATAATTGTCACAATGATGACAATCTAGTACGAGATACCCCATCCCACATAGGCTACCCAAGAAACCACCCCTGGAAAGCAAACCACAAAATCTGTAAGCCTTTCTATAGCCTAGGGTTATATCTAGGGGGAGGGCTGGGATAAATATGGAATGGAAGACTTATCATTTATTATATTTGGAGGGAAGAGACCTAAGTTACTGAAATTAAACTCTTCTATGTGCAAATTTCTCCAACATTCTTGTAGTTTTCACTATGCTAAGATCCACCAACATACATAGGCTAAGCCCATGCTATATTGATTTACCCTTGTGAAAAAATCTTAATGTCTTAAATCAAATCTTAATCAAATCGTGAGTAACGATAAGGGCCGCGATCTTTTCAAACCAAATTAAAGGTAAATTTTTTAATTATTTATTCAAAGAGAAGTATATAATTAAATGGATTTTTTTATTTAAATAAAAGTTTCTGATAGAGCATAAGAAAGTGATCGAATGGGGACGAAAAAAAAAAAAACAATCAGCGCCATCACAATTGTCACGATGATGACTACTTAGTATAGGTTGATCTTTACCCCATCGTAAGTAAAAGATAATTGATCAGATTTTGTAAAATGAAAAATATGTGCAAGAAATTTTACTTCTTATTTCAAAACAAAGCATATGACTTGAACAAAATCCTACTATTCTATTGAAACAATACTTTATATAAAGAAAGGTTATTGAAAGGGCGTACGAGTAATAAGTCTTCCCACGAAAATAACAATCGACGTCATCGCAACCGGCACGGCGATGGCAACCTAGTGAAGGTTGATCTTTATCCCAACGTCAGAAGAAAATAAGATATGCCATTTGTAAAGGTGTAACTGTGAATGTCCGAAATTATTTTTTTCTCCAGTCAGCTTTGTCAGTTTTATGCAAGGTTTGATGGTGACAGGTTAGGTTATATTGGGTTTCTAACCCATTTTATTTATGACCCAACATGACTTAGCTTTTACAATCAAATCTTGCACAAGACTGACAAAGCTGATTGAATCCAAGCAGAGAACAAGGAAATTCGAACATTCACCGGTGAATGTCAACATTAACTAGATTTAGGATATTCACAGTAACAGAGGCATAGTTCGTTCAAAAGCATACAAATTAGAAATTTCATTTATTTATGTAAAAGGAAGTATTAGAAATAAAGATAATTTTATTATTTTCTTTAAACATAATTTTATTGAAAAAAAAGCTTCTAAAAAAGCGTAAGAAAGTGACCAGACTTTCCACGAAAACAACAATCAACGCCATCACAATTACCATGGTACTAACAACCTATTAGTGGTGATCCTTAAGGGTAGTGGTGTGAGTCAACTCTATTCGATGCACCTCTAATTTATTTACGAGCGCAATTATTTCTTGAGAGAAAGAAATCCTGCGGATAGTCCTTTAATAGGGGCAAGGCTGCCGATATACTTCCGGGGGGTGGAAGGGGAACTTTTGGGAAGTGATACGCCAGATGTGGAACTTATCAAACTTACCATCATCTTTATTCTCCAGTTATACCTTCACACATTGCTGCGTTTGTTCTTACTGCAATGAGTGACTTTTTACAAAACCTAGTTGGTTTCAAACGCCTGCAAAAATTTCCCACTTTTGCGTTTCTGGTCTTAAAGACAAAGCTGAATTACAAAGTATAGGTTTTACTACAGGGAAGTGGCAATTATTTTGCCAAGTAAGAGGGGGTATATATTTTTTTTTAACAAAATTCCTGCATCAGCAACAACGGGGGTAAACCTGTGCATTTGGCAATTTGAACTTGTTCGCTGTATTAAAGGATCAGGACTGATCTTGCAGAACTTAAACAAATGCATACTTGAAAGTTGTTAGGAATGGCTCAGAATAAATTAAAGCATCAAGCCATCTTAGACCAACACAGATGGGCAGGCTCCTCCACCAATCCAATCTGTTCAAGGAGCTCCTCCTGCTCCCATGAAGTTTCAATGACCTCGTCCCAACTCATTCAGGGTCGACTTGCTCCTCTTTTGGTATTATATGGCCAAACAAAAACTATCAGTTTTGGCTGGTCAGGGTATTTGGTGCAGACTCCCAGACGAGGAAAAAATGTCTCTCGAACGCACATCAGTCTGAAGGCATTGTTTTTTTGGGTCTTTTTCCTTTTCTGATCGCTTTTACTAGGTGATCATATTGAAAGCATGTGCCTACAAGACTTACTTGAGTGTGTTTGACTAGTATTTACCATTCAAAGTGTGCCTTCTGATCTATAGAAAAATAAAACACACTGTTCAGCACGCAAGGCTTCCTTTTGGGTCAACAATTGTCAGGGGCGAATCTCCAGCATGTTTATTGGGGGGGGGGGAAGAGGGATCCATATCCGGTTATTCAAAGGGCATGGGATGTATAATAATTTTTTCTCCACATTATTGGGGGCACCTACCCCCTCTTGCCACCCCAAACGACGCCCCTGCCGATTGTTTGTGCTAGCTTATAAACTAACAAATGAAAAAAAAAAATTAAAATTAAAATAATGTTAAAAATACTTATTAAAGACTGAAATGACAATTTTGGAAGAATTATTGGAGGCAGAAAGTGGGCACGTAGTCCCTACAACACCACCCTCCTCGCTAACTTTTTTTTACTGGTTGGCTTGAAATAGATGGAACAAGTATCTTGAGCCAATCCGACATGAGATTTATGGCTCTCAGAGGCATATTTTCTTCCCCATGCTTTGTACGAAAGTATCTCAGATCCATGTGAAACTCACGAGGTACGTAAGTGTGGGCTAAATAGACAGAACGGATGAGCTTCCAGAAGTATTCACCACTTCCAAGCCCCATCTACGTTCCTCTCTAGATTGTACCACATATTTATTTCAAATTTCGAGGAGACAACAATCAAGAATATTTAGACCGTTGACCTATAAAACCCAGCGCGAGCAAGCTTCAAAGTTTTGTTGTTGGAGGATTTCCCCTCTATCGCAAAAAATGACCTGTAAGCAAGAATCGTAAAGGATGGTTTTATCTTCGAGGGGGAGGGGGTTAGATAATTGCACTAATGGTTTATTTTTGTTACTTTTCGACAGAGTTTGGGACATCTTCATGCAAGGGGTCATACAAAGAGGATAAATAATGATAGGCTACAACACAATAACGTATTTTTGCAATTATTAGTGAAGCATTAATGTGACAGTCACTCGATGATAGGAATAGAATCAAATTGCTCTTGCCATCAAATATATAGGAAACAAGTAGTAGGGCTTTGTCTTGAGATGTAGCAACATAGACTAGCCTTATATATGCTGCTATTATAGAAATTGCGATATAGATGGGGTTAGATCAGAGGTGGTTGTAAGGGGGGGGGGGGGTGGGGAGAAGGGGGCACTTACTCCGGGAGCAGAAATTTTAGGGGCGAAAATTTTCAAATAATAACTGATATAATCATTTTTGTACTTCTTGAAATTTTATTTTTTTTTCAAAATAGAGTAGAGGGCGCAGTTAGCAGTGAATATATGAAAATTAAATCAAAAATTTCCATTTTCCCCACATCTTCATCACCATTTCTTGAAAATAAAATAGTTAGACCGAATTTAATTAATTTGAATGTTTTTTATGATATTTTATATTCAAAAACTGTTCGTATTTTACAGAATGTCGAGAAAATTAATAATTTTGCAGAGGCTTAAGTAAGATAAGTCAGATTTAAATAAATGAAAAATTGTGCTAATAAATGAAAATTTTGTCAAAATTTTACCCGGAAATTTTTGGGAGACTGGGGGGCACTAATAAAAATTTTGCCGTGGGCACGAAAAAGGCCAGAACAGTAGTAAGGCCATATAAGATTGAAAACCTACATGCACTTTCACAAGCCTGAGGCATGGATATGTGTGTATATTTTCAAGTAATTGGGTTACCAGGGTCATTTGCCTATTACAATGAACGATACTTACCTTACCAGTACACTTTGCAGAAACCCGTGAATGTAGGAGTGAAAGTTCGTTCATAGTATATCTGAATTCAATTACTAATCAAGTTAGTGTGACCGCCATTTTTCGATCTGGTTAGGTGGGTATAATCTGGTTTGGTTCGTTATTGTGAGAGGGTTACTCAATTTGCATCTTAGTGTTAACTGTGCGATGACTTAGTCTAATTGCGTAGGTACTAAAGGAACATTTGAAGGTGGAGAAAAAAAAGGGGTAATTAGTGATTGGATAATTTTAATCTTTTGTTTGCATGTCCGGGCTGGTGTTTGCAAGTCCAAGTTGGGTTTTCAGACCTACGTTTTCGTAAAAATAACTCTATTTGCGATTTTTTTTTTTTGCGAAAAGGTATTTGCGCAAAGGTATTGCGTTGGTTGAATGCCTCACGGGTAATTAAAGAATGGGATGCTTCAATCAACAATACAAAGAATATGCTCAGATACTTAATAGATTTGACGCCTACAAGAGACATTGGTAAAAGGTATTCAATAGCTTAATTGAAAAGTAACGATAGAATGACATTGTGACTTGACCTCGCTTTACCTCTCCGATGTGGTCTGTATAATACACAAGTAAAGTTTGAAAAGTATTGTCAATTTAAAAAGAAATGGCTGAAAAGTGTTTTGAGGGGGATGGGTTGCATGGAGGGTTGAGTTGCACGAGGGTTCAGTTAAATTGGGTTGAGTTGCACGAGGGTTCAGTAGCACGAGGGTTCAGTAGCACGGGGGTTCAGTTGTACAGGGTTTCGATTATAAAGGAGTTCAGTTACATGGGGGGTTCAGTTGCACGGGGGTTGAGTTAAATGGGACTTGAGTTCCACGAGAGTAGTGCTTTGTCGTGGTTTAGCTTCTCACAGTTACATTCTCTTGATCTTTCAAAGTTCACTTTGATTTTATTTCATTGATTCTTTTTGTTTGCATGTCCGGGCTGGTGTTTGCAAGTCCAAGTTGGGTTTTCAGACCTACGTTTTTAGATTTTCGTGGGTGTTTGGATGTTTCGCCGAAAAAAAAAAACATAGTTGTACCCTCAACGCCTCGCTCTTTACGCTAAATTTTTAAAGTCAAACTTTAATATAAAGAGCGAGTTGTTGAGGAGGGGACAGCCCCTTTCATAAACGGAATAATTTCTATTCGTTTTAAGTTTTGACATCGTTCCATACTTTCAGTTTAAAAAAAAACTTGTTTTTTACTTAGGTAATAATGGAACATTTAGTATTTTTTCTAATGTAAGTGTTTTCTTAGAAAATGGCCCTTGGTTTTCTTTCCTTATTTATGTGTTTTCTTTTGTTTGCATGTCCGGGCTGATGTTTGCAAGTCCAAGTTGGGTTTTCAGACCTACGTTTTTTAGATTTTCGTGGGTGTTTGAATGTTTTGCCAAAAAAAAACATAGTTGTACCCTCAACGCCTCGCTCTTTACGCTAAATTTTTTTATTGTTTAAAAAATTAGAGTTGTGAGAAAGTCAAACTTTAACGTAAATAACGAGTCGTTGAGGAGGGGACAGCCCCTTTCATAAACGGAATAATTTCTATTCGTTTTAAGTTTTGACATCATTCCTTACTTTCAGTTAAAAAAAAAAACTTGTTTTTTACTTAGGTAATAATGGAACATTTAGTATTTTTTCTAATGTAAGTGTTTTCTTAAGAAAATGGTCCATCTGTAACAAATATAGCCTTAGTTAGTTAAAACTGCACATAAACTCTTGATTTTTTGTCGTGTTGCTTAGATAATAAAGGAACATTTGGTTTTCTTTCCTAATTTAGTGTGTTTTCTTAAGAAAATGCCCCATCTTTAACAAATTTTGCCTTAACTAGCTAAAACTGTGCATAAATTCTTCAATTTTAGTTATGTTACTTAGCTAATAAAGGAACATTTGGTTTTCTTTCCTTATTTATGTGTTTTCTTTTGTTTGCATGTCCGGGCTGGTGTTTGCAAGTCCAAGTTGGGTTTTCAGACCTACGTTTTTTAGATTTTCGTGGGTGTTTGGATGTTTTGCCAAAAAAAAAAACATAGTTGTACCCTCAACGCCTCGCTCTTTACGCTAAATTTTTTTATTGTTTAAAAAATTAGAGTTGTGAGAAAGCCAAACTTTAACGTAAAGAACGAGTCGTTGAAGAGGGGACAGCCCCTTTCATAAACGGAATAATTTCTATTTGTTTTAAGTTTTGACATCGTTCCTTACTTTCAGTTAAAAAAAACTTAACTAGTTAAAACTGTGCATAAATTCTTCAATTTTAGTTATGTTACTTAGCTAATAAAGGAACATTTGGTTTTCTTTCCTTATTTATGTGTTGTCTTTTGTTTGCATGTCCGGGCTGGTGTTTGCAAGTCCAAGTTGGGTTTTCAGACCTACGTTTTTTAGATTTTCGTTGGTGTTTGGATGTTCTGCCAAAAAAAAAAAAAAAATATGTTAATACGTTTAAGCAATAAATATCTTTAAGCTTAACCCCGTCTTTATTCTTTAGAATAGTTTTATTCATTTCATTAAATTATGAAAAAGTTGCAAGTAAGTAACAATAGCTTTTTTGAATTCGCTTCCTGGAAACAATACAGATATTTAATTCAAGAAATCATAGTTTATTTTTTCTGTTCAATTATTTTCAGTGTAAGCCAATATAATTACCACATTCTTTTATTCTAGCTTATTATTTTCAGTGTAAGCCAATATAATTACCACATTCTTTTATTCTAACTTAACTTGTAGGAATAGAGTTTCGGTTACTATTGAGCCTTACATGCCTGAAATCATGAATTAGGATATTTAATTAGATGTTTTGGGTTTTTCAGACATAGTTTTTTAGATGTTCATGGGTGTTAGGTTCCTGGAGGGTTTTATGACTCCTTCCTCCAATGAATTCAGATGGTTTTAGGACTCATCCCCCATAGCCATAACTCCATTCAACCTTGAGCGAAGATATAAAAGTTTGATGAAGTATTTTTCTACTTAACAACTACATTAATAACTTCCAAGATGATAGGGCTGTATGACAAAGAATTTATCAGTTACCGAGAGTGTTTGCAAGTCCAAGTTGGGTTTTCAGACCTACGTTTTTTAGATTTTCGTGGGTGTTTGGATGTTCTGCCGAAAAAAAATATGTTAATACGTTTAAGCAATAAATATCTTTAAGCTTAACCCCGTCTTTATTCTTTAGAATAGTTTTATTCATTTCATTAAATTATGAAAAAAAATTGTAAGTAAGTAACAATAGCTTTCTTGAATTCGCTTCCTGGAAAAACAATACAGATATTTAATTCAAGAAATCATAATTTATTTTTTCTGTTCAATTATTTTCAGTGTAAGCCAATATAATTACCACATTCTTTTATTCTAGCTTATTATTTTCAGTGTAAGCCAATATAATTACCACATTCTTTATTCTAACTTAACTTGTAGGAATAGAGTTTCGGTTACTATTGAGCCTTACATGCCTGAAATCATGAATTAGAATATTTAATTAGCTGTTTGGATTTTCAGACATAGTTTTTTAGATGTTCTTGGGTGTTAGGTTCCTGGAGGGTTTTATGACTCCTCCCTCCAATGAATTCAGATGGTTTTAGGACTCATCCCCCTAGCCATAACTCCATTCAACCTTGAGCGAAGATATAAAAGTTTGATGAAGTATTTTTCTACTTAACAACTACATTAATAACTTCCAAGATGATAGGACTGTATGACACAGAATTTATCAGTTGCCGAGAGTTCAATGACTCCTCCCCGCAATGACTTCCAGGGGTTTTATGACTCCTCCCCACAATGAATTCAGATGGTTTTAGGACTCATCCCCCTAGCCATAACTCCATTCAACCTTGAGCGAAGATATAAAAGTTTGATGAAGTATTTTTCTACTTAACAACTACATTAATAACTTCCAAGATGATAGGACTGTATGACACAGAATTTATCAGTTGCCGAGAGTTCAATGACTCCTCCCCGTAATGACTTCCAGGGGTTTTATGACTCCTCCCCACAATGAATTCAGATGGTTTTAGGACTCATCCCCCTAGCCATAACTCCATTCAGCCTTGAGCGAAGATATAAAAGTTTGATGAAGTATTTTTCTACTTAACAACTACATTAATAACTTCCAAGATGATAGGACTGTATGACACAGAATTTATCAGTTTGAAAAATCATCTTGTGGTGTTATATTTTGAATGTGCATTTTTATTATTGTCTATGGAACTCGAAGAAATTGACTGTTATCATTAGATAGTGAACTATTACATGTTTGAGTATGATAAAAGCTTGTGGAGTACTACATTACGTCATATGAACAGACTGGGATTCTACGATAGAGTAATACCACCACTTAATAATGCTGGTCGGGAACTGAGAAATGTTCAGGAGGAAGTCAGTGAAATTTGCAGCTTTTTCGGGGTTGAAGTGCTCTACGTAAAGGACAATGTACCTACAGATAAAGTTTATTCAAAAGTGTGACCCTAGAATTCCACTTTTCAATCTAGAAGAGTTTAAGTGTCCTAAATTTGAGGGGGGTTATCACCGTCCTGAAGACGAGGTTAGGTTCTTCGCACAGTGGATACCTAAGAACATACCTGTTCGTGATAAGTCCATAAGACATGTTAAAAACTATTCTATATCATGGGACCATCGTTTGTGGATGTTTAAGAGTGAACTCTAAGTACTATTTTTATGTAAACATTTTGTTTTTTTTTTTTTTTCAAAAAAATCTGTTAATACGTTTAAGCAATAAATATCTTTAAGCTTAACCCGTCTTTATTCTTTAGAATAGTTCTATTGTAAGCAAGTAACAAACTCTTTCCTGAAGTCACCTCTTGGATACACAATGCAGAAACTTCATTTAAGAAACTATGAAAAAAAATTGTAAGTAAGTAAGTAAGTAACAAATTCTTTCTTGAACTCACCTCTTGGATACACAATACAGAAATTTTCATTAAAGAAATTATGAAAAAATTGTAAGTAAGTAGCAAATTCTTTCTTGAATTCACCTGGTGGATAAACAAAGACATTTCGTTCAAGAAATTATGACAAAATTCTAAGTAAGTAACAAACTCTTTATTGTTTACATGACTTAGATACACGATGTAGAAATTTAATTCAAGAAATTATGAAAAAATTCTCAGTAAGTAACAATTTCTTTCTTGAAGTCATCTCTTGGATACACAATACGGAAATTTCATTCAAGAAATTATGAAAATATTTGTAAGTAAGTAACAAACTCTTTATTGATTTCACCTCTTGGATATACAGTACCGATACTGCATTCAAGAAATTATGAAAAAATCGCAAGTAAGTAACTTTTTTTTTCTTCTCTTTATCACAAACAATTTTTCACTTAGCTACATGATGTAGAAATTTAATTCAAGAAATTATTAAAAAAAATTCTCAGTAAGTAACAATTTCTTTCTTGAAGTCAACTCTTGGATACACAATACGGAAATTTCATTCAAGAAATTACGAAAAAATTGTAACTAAGTAGCAAATTCTTTCTTGAATACTTCATTCAAGAAATTATAAAAAAATCGCAAGTAAGTAACTTTTTTTTTCTCTTTATCACAAACAATTTTCACTTAGCTACACGATGTAGAAATTTAATTCAAGAAATTATTAAAAATTCTTAGTAAGTAACAATTTCTTTCTTTCTTGAAGTCAACTCTTGGATACACAATACGGAAATTTCATTCAAGAAATTATAAAAATATTTGTAAGTAAGTAACAAGCTCTTTATTGATTTCACCTCTTGAATATACAGTACAGATACTTCATTCAAGAAACGTGATTAAACACGTTTTGAAACTACATGCTATTTGCATGCCTTTATTTCATTTTTTTAAGGTTAATTTAGACGAGGTTACGTGCGCGCACGTAACCTCGTCTAAATTAACCTTAAAAAAATGAAATAAAGCTATGTCGACTTTGCATGTCTCTCTCACTATGTATGCGCCGTCGTGGTGTGTAACCAATCACCAATCAAGTATTGCATATTGAGCAACCTCCGCTGTCTCTGATTGGTCCCTAAAAAATGGGTGTTGTCTAAAAAACCAGTCTGGCTGAAAACCTGGAGTTTTCCTACTGCTCACTTTTTGCAATGTTTTGGAACCAGTGGGGAATCCCCGTTCGTTTGGAAAGGTGCCAAGGAAAGGCATGCAAATAGCATGTAGTTTCAAAACGTGTTTAATCACGTTTCTTGAATGAAGTATCTGTACTGTATATTCAAGAGGTGAAATCAATAAAGAGCTTGTTACTTACTTACAAATATTTTTATAATTTCTTGAATGAAATTTCCGTATTGTGTATCCAAGAGTTGACTTCAAGAAAGAAAGAAATTGTTACTTACTGAGAATTTTTTCATAATTTCTTGAATTAAATTTCTACATCGTGTAGCTAAGTGAAAATTGTTTGTGATAAAGAGAAAAAAAAACTTACTTACTTGCGATTTTTTATAATTTCTTGAATGAAGTATTCAAGAAAGAATTTGCTACTTAGTTACAATTTTTTCATAATTTCTTGAATGAAATTTCCGTATGTGTATCCAAGAGTTGACTTCAAGAAAGAAATTGTTACTTACTGAGAATTTTTAATAATTTCTTGAATTAAATTTCTACATCATGTAGCTAAGTGAAAATTGTTTGTGATAAAGAGAAAAAAAAGTTACCTACTTGCGATTTTTTCATAATTTCTTGAATGAAGTATCTGTACTGTATATCCAAGAGGTGAAATCAATAAAGAGTTTTGTTACTTACTTACAAAATATTTTCATAATTTCTTGAATGAAATTTCCGTATTGTGTATCCAAGAGTTGACTTCAAGAAAGAAATTGTTACTTACTGAGAATTTTTTAATAATTTCTTGAATTAAATTTCTACATCATGTAGCTAAGTGAAAAATTGTTTGTGATAAAGAGAAGAAAAAAAAAGTTACTTACTTGCGATTTTTTCATAATTTCTTGAACGAAGTATCGGTACTGTATATCCAAGAGGTGAAATCAATAAAGAGTTTGTTACTTACTTACAAATATTTTCATAATTTCTTGAATGAAATTTCCGTATTGTGTATCCAGAGATGACTTCAAGAAAGAAATTGAAACTTACTGAGAATTTTTTTCATAATTTCTTGAATTAAATTTCTACATCGTGTATCTAAGTCATGTAAACAATAAAGAGTTTGTTACTTACTTAGAATTTTGTCATAATTTCTTGAACGAAATGTCTTTGTTTATCCACCAGGTGAATTCAAGAAAGAATTTGCTACTCACTTACAATTTTTTCATAATTTCTTTAATGAAAATTTCTGTATTGTGTATCCAAGAGGTGAGTTCAAGAAAGAATTTGTTACTTACTTACTTACTTACAATTTTTTTCATAGTTTCTTAAATGAAGTTTCTGCATTGTGTATCCAAGAGGTGACTTCAGGAAAGAGTTTGTTACTTGCTTACAATAGAACTATTCTAAAGAATAAAGACGGGTTAAGCTTAAAGATATTTATTGCTTAAAACGTATTAACAGATTTTTTTGAAAAAAAAGAAAAACAACAAATGTTTACATAAAAATAGTACTTAGAGTTCACTCTTAAACATCCACAAACGATGGTCCCATGATATAGAATAGTTTTTAACATGTCTTATGGATTTTTCACGATCAGGTATGTTCTTAGGTATCCACTGTGCGAAGAACCTAACCTCGTCTTCAGGACGGTGATAACCCCCCTCAAATTTAGGACACTTAAACTCTTCTAGATTGAAAAGTGGAATCCTAGGGTCACACTTTTGAATTAAAGCTTTATCTGTAGGTACATTGCCCTTTACGTAGAGCGCTTCAACCCCGAAAAAGCTGCAAATTTCACTGACTTCCTCCTGAACATTTCTCAGTTCCCGACCAGCATTATTAAGTGGTGGTATTACTCTATCGTAGAATCCCAGTCTGTTTTATATGACGTAATGTAGTACTCAACAAGCTTTTATCATACTCAAACATGTTATAGTTCACTATCCAATGATAACAGTCAATTTCTTCGAGTTCCATAGACAATAATAAAAATGCACATTCAAATATAACACCACAAGATGATTTTTCAAACTGATAAATTCTGTGTCATACAGTTTTATCATCTTGGAAGTTATTAATGTAGTTGTTAAGTAGAAAAATACTTCATCAAACTTTTATATCTTCGCTCAAGGCTGAATGGAGTTATGGCTAGGGGGATGAGTCCTAAAACCATCTGAATTCATTGTGGGGAGGAGTCATAAAACCCCTGGAAGTCATTACGGGGAGGAGTCATTGAACTCTCGGCAACTGATAAATTCTGTGTCATACAGTCCTATCATCTTGGAAGTTATTAATGTAGTTGTTTAAGTAGAAAAATACTTCATCAAAAATTTTATATCTTCGCTCAAGGTTGAATGGAGTTATGGCTAGGGGGATGAGTCCTAAAACCATCTGAATTCATTGTGGGGAGGAGTCATAAAACCCCTGGAAGTCATTGCGGGGAGGAGTCATTGAACTCTCGGCAACTGATAAATTCTGTGTCATACAGTCCTATCATCTTGGAAGTTATTAATGTAGTTGTTAAGTAGAAAAATACTTCATCAAACTTTTATATGTTCGCTCAAGGTTGAATGGAGTTATGGCTAGGGGGATGAGTCCTAAAACCATCTGAATTCATTGGAGGGAGGAGTCATAAAACCCTCCAGGAACCTAACACCCAAGAACATCTAAAAACTATGTCTGAAAACCCAAACAGCTAATTAAATATTCTAATTCATGATTTCAGGCATGTAAGGCTCAATAGTAACCCGAAACTCTATTCCTACAAGTTAAGTTAGAATAAAAGAATGTGGTAATTATATTGGCTTACACTGAAAATAATAAGCTAGAATAAAAGAATTTGGTAATTATATTGGCTTACACTGAAAATAATTGAACAGAAAAAATAAATTATGATTTCTTGAATTAAATATCTGTATTGTTTCCAGGAAGCGAATTCAAGAAAGCTATTGTTACTTACTTACAATTTTTTTTCATAATTTAATGAAATGAATAAAACTATTCTAAAGAATAAAGACGGGTTAAGCTTAAAGATATTTATTGCTTAAACGTATTAACATATTTTTTTTTTTTCGGCAGAACATCCAAACACCCACGAAAATCTAAAAAACGTAGGTCTGAAAACCCAACTTGGACTTGCAAACACTCTCGGTAACTGATAAATTCTGTGTCATACAGCCCTATCATCTTGGAAGTTATTAATGTAGTTGTTAAGTAGAAAAATACTTCATCAAACTTTTATATCTTCGCTCAAGGTTGAATGGAGTTATGGCTACGGGGGATGAGTCCTAAAACCATCTGAATTCATTGGAGGAAGGAGTCATAAAACCCTCCAGGAACCTAACACCCATGAACATCTAAAAAAACTATGTCTGAAAACCCAAAACATCTAATTAAATATTCTAATTCATGATTTCAGGCATGTAAGGCTCAATAGTAACCGAAACTCTATTCCTACAAGTTAAGTTAGAATAAAAGAATGTGGTAATTATATTGGCTTACACTGAAAATAATAAGCTAGAATAAAAAGAATGTGGTAATTATATTGGCTTACACTGAAAATAATTGAACAGAAAAAATAAACTATGATTTCTTGAATTAAATATCTGTATTGTTTCCAGGAAGCGAATTCAAGAAAGCTATTGTTACTTACTTACAATTTGTTCATAATTTAATGAAATGAATGAATAAAACTATTCTAAAGAATAAAGACGGGGTTAAGCTTAAAGATATTTATTGCTTAAACGTATTAACATATTTTTTTTTGGCAGAACGTTTTTTTTTTTTTAACTGAAAGTAAGGAACGATGTCAAAACTTAAAACGAATAGAAATTATTCCGTTTATGAAAGGGGCTGTCCCCTCCTCAACGACTCGTTCTTTACGTTAAAGTTTGACTTTCTCACAACTCTAATTTTTTTAAACAATAAAAAAATTTAGCGTAAAGAGCGAGGCGTTGAGGGTACAACTATGTTTTTTTTTTTGGCAAAACATCCAAACACCCACGAAAATCTAAAAAACGTAGGTCTGAAAACCCAACTTGGACTTGCAAACACCAGCCCGGACATGCAAACAAAAGAAAACACATAAATAAGGAAAGAAAACCAAATGTTCCTTTATTAGCTAAGTAACATAACTAACATTGAAGAATTTATGCACAGTTTTAACTAGTTAAGGCAAAATTTGTTAAAGATGGGGCATTTTCTTAGAAAAAACACACTAAATTAGGAAAGAAAACCAAATGTTCCTTTATTATCTAAGTAACACGACAAAAAATCAAGAGTTTATGTGCAGTTTTAACTAACTAAGGCTATATTTGTTACAGATGGACCATTTTCTTAAGAAAACACTTACATTAGAAAAAATACTAAATGTTCCATTATTACCTAAGTAAAAAACAAGTTTTTTTTAAACTGAAAGTAAGGAATGATGTCAAAACTTAAAACGAATAGAAATTATTCCGTTTATGAAAGGGGCTGTCCCCTCCTCAACGACTCGTTCTTTACTTTAAAGTTTGACTTTCTCACAACTCTAATTTTTTAAACAATAAAAAAATTTAGCGTAAAGAGCGAGGCGTTGAGGGTACAACTATGTTTTTTTTTGGCAAAACATTCAAACACCCACGAAAATCTAAAAAACGTAGGTCTGAAAACCCAAACTTGACTTGCAAACAACATCAGCCCGGACATGCAAACAAAAGAAAACACATAAATAAGGAAAGTAAACCAAGGGCCATTTTCTTAAGAAAACACTTACATTGGAAAAAATACTAAATGTTCCATTATTACCTAAGTAAAAAAACAAGTTTTTTAAACTGAAAGTATGGAACGATGTCAAAACTTAAAACGAAAAGAAATTATTCCGTTTATGAAAGGGGCTGTCCCATCCTCAACGACTCGCTCTTTACATTAAAGTTTGACTTTAAAAATTTAGCGTAAAGAGCGAGGCGTTGAGGGTACAACTATGTTTTTTTTTTTCGGCGAAACATCCAAACACCCACGAAAATCTAAAAACGTAGGTCTGAAAACCCAACTTGGACTTGCAAACACCAGCCCGGACATGCAAACAAAAAGAATCAATGAAATAAAATCAAAGTGAACTTCTAAAGATCAAGAGAATGTAACTGTGAGAAGCTAAACCACGACATAGCACTACTCTCGCGGAACTCAAGCCCCATTTAACTCAACCCCCGTGCAACTGAACCCCCCATGTAACTGAACCCCTTTATAATCGAAACCCTGTACAACTGAACCCCCGTGCTACTGAACCCTCGTGCTACTGAACCCTCGTGCAACTCAACCCAATTTAACTGAACCCTCGTGCAACTCAACCCAATTTAACTAAACCCCCGTGTAACTGTATCCCCTTTAACTGAACCCTCGTGCAACTCAACCCTCCATGCAACCCATCTCCCTCAAAACACTTTTCAGCCATTTCTTTTTAAATTGACAATACTTTTCAAACGTTACTTGTGTATTATACAGACCACATCGGAGAGGTAAAGCGAGGTGAAGTCACAATGTCATTCTATCGTTACTTTTCAATTAAGCTATTGAATACCTTTTACCAATGTCTCTTGTAGGCGTCAAATCTATTAAGTATCTGAGCATATTCTTTGTATTGTTGATGGAAGCATCCCATTCTTTAATTACCCGTGAGGCATTCTTAACCAACGCAATACCTTTACGCAAATACCTTTTCGCAAAAAAAAAAAATTCGCAAATAGAGTTATTTTTACGAAAACGTAGGTCTGAAAACCCAACTTGGACTTGCAAACACCAGCCCGGACATGCAAACAAAAGATTAAAATTATCCAATCACTAATTACCCCTTTTTTTCTCCACCTTCAAATGTTCCTTTAGTACCTACGCAATTAGACTAAGTCATCGCACAGTTAACACTAAGATGCAAATTGAGTAACCCTCTCACAATAACGAACCAAACCAGATTATACCCACCTAACCAGATCGAAAAATGGCGGTCACACTAACTTGATTAGTAATTGAATTCAGATATACTATGAACGAACTTTCACTCCTACATTCACGGGTTTCTGCAAAGTGTACTGGTAAGGTAAGTATCGTTCATTGTAATAGGCAAATGACCCTGGTAACCCAATTACTTGAAAATATACACACATATCCATGCCTTAGGCTTGTGAAAGTGCATGTAGGTTTTCAATCTTATATGGCCTTACTACTCAGAACCGCCACTGGCTTGGACTATATGTTTTGGGCTTTGATACAGCATTAGCTTGTAAATATGGTAAATTTTAAAGTGGCAACACCGACGGGGTGTCAGAAAACAGAGTCTGTCTGAAGAAGTATTTGAAAATAGAGAAAGAAGTTGGTTTTAAGAGGAAACAGTACTTTCAGACTGTCTTTTAACCTGTCTTACTTTTTTTCCGAAGAAATTCTTCTAGGGGCATACCATTTTAAGGACTAGAAGGATTTGACGATTAAAGCTCTTAATCAGAACAAAGAACCAAAGCCAAGTACCGAAACGCATTCGTTGGATAAGCCAACCAAAGGTTATTGCAAGGGTTGCAACCCTTCGCGTTCACCAAGCAATACAATTCTAGTTCTTTATCGCATTGCGTTCATTTTTAAGCCTTGAGATAAAAACTGAAACCGTGGTGGGGGGAAGTTTCGCCCCTCACATGCATAATTGAGCAGCCACAGAGAAAGTAATACAAATGAAGATAATCTGTCTTTTGAAAATGTCTTTTTTCAAAAGACACGAACAAAATCGTCTAAAGGAAGCTTAAGTGCTATCTCTGACATGTCCGTTGATTCTTTATTCCCGTTACTTTCAGATGTAAAATTTAGAATATTATTGAATAGGTTTAGTCATCCCCTCCTTGAATAATTCACATTTGGAAAACCGATCCCTGGGAAATTCCTCCCCCCCCAAAGAACATTTTCGTTTCCTGCTGATAATTGCCCCTTGTTAAATTCAACCCAACAGAAATTTATTTATTAATTTACATTAATATCAGCACTAACTGTATTCATTAATTTACATTAATATCTATTGTATGTTTGTTTGCATTGATTGTTTATTTAATGATTGTTTGATTGTTTATATTCCCCCAGGGCATAACTTACAGCGCCTACCCCCGGGCCCTGGTGGGCTGCGTTGACACCGGAGTTTTTTGTTAACAGAACTTTGAACTATTTTAACAAAATGTCTATCTCAAAATTTTTATCTGATGTATTTAGGGCATGGAGGAGGAGGAGATAATTACAACCCTTACCCTGAGGCCTTTGGGGGAGTTGTCATCCTCAAAGACCTAATTTCCAGAACCTAAGACTACGTTTAATAAAATGGCTGTCTCAAAATTTTGATTGGATGTGTTTGGGGAAAAGGTGGCGTGAGAGGGGGGTTAGTTGCACTGAAATCACTTTCGACTATTAAAAAGGGCACTAGCCCTTTGAATTTCCAATCGAATGAGCCTTTTTTGAAGTTTCTACGACACCGCCTTCTATAAAAACCTTATATGCCCCCAGGGTATAACTTAAAACTCTTGCCTTGAGGGTTGTCGGGGAGTATCCTCCTCAAAAAAATATTTTCTATGTGAAAATCAACTACCCTGAACAAAATGACTATCTCAAAATTTGATTGGATGTTGTTTGGGGGAATGAAGGGCGTGAGGGGGCTAGTTGCCCTCCAATCACTTTCGACTATTAAAAAGAGCACTAGCCCTTTGAATTTCTAATCGAATGAGCTTTTTTTGAAGTTTCTACGACAACGCCTTCTATAAAAACCTTATATACCCCCAGGGCATAACTAAAAACCCTTGCCCTGAGAATGGTGGGGGATTATCCTCCTCAAAAATATATTTTTTTTATCTGGAAATCAACTACGCTGAACAAAATGGCTATTTCAAAATTTTGATTGGGGTGTGTTTGGAGGAATGATGGGCGTGGGGGGGGCTAGTTGCCTTCCAATCACTTTCGACTATTAAAAAGGGCACTATCCCTTTGAACTTCCAATCGAATGAGCTTTTTTTAAAGTTTCTACGACAACGCCTTCTATATAAAACCTTATATGCCCTGGGGGCATAACTTAAAACCCTTGCCCTGAGGGTCGTGGGGGATTGTCATCCTCAAAAATTTATTTTCTATCTGGAAATCAACTACGCTGAACAAAATGGCTATCTAAAAATTTTGATTGGATTTGTTTGGGGAAATGATGGGCGTGGGGGGGGGCTAGTTGCCCTCCAATCACTTTCGACTATTAAAAAGAAACTAGCCCTTTGAATTTCAAATCGAATGAGCCTGTTTTGAAGTTTCTACTACAACGCCTTCTATAAAAACCTCACATGCCCCATGACATAACTTAAAACACACGCCCTGAGGGTTGTGGGGGAGTGTCCTCCTCAAAAAATATTTTTTGTATGTGGAAATAAACTACGCTGAACCAAATGGCTATCTCAAAATTTTGATTGGATGTCTTTGGGGGAATGATGGGCGTGGGGGGGGGGGGGATAGTTGCCCTCCAATCACTTTCGACTATTAAAGAGGGCACTAGAACTCTCTATTTCCAATCGAATGAGCCCTCTTTGAAGTTTCTACGACGACCCCTTCCATATGAAGTACCTCTGAAAAAAAAAAATAATAAAAGATTGGAGCCGTATGGCCTTTACTATAGGCAACGCTACAGCGTTGCCTCTGATATTTCATTTTCAGTTAACTGCAATTCATGTTCTTTTCTTTAGATGACACGGGTGGCGTCAGTGCTAATCATTTTAGTTTCTTCTTGTTTTGAGTTTGATACGGTCATTTACTCCTTTCTTTTTATTCTTTTCGTTCCTATATGCTTTCTTTGTTGTTCGTATTTGTTGCTTATTCCCAAGGCTCTGCTCATCTATCTTTGAGCTCCTAGGCCTAAATTCATCAAAATTGGTTCAGTTTTCTTGCCGTATATCTTTTGTTTTGGAAATTCTACAAGGACGTGCTGCCGCACTGGCAGTGTTTGAAAGTTTAAAGAGGGTGGACTATTTTCCACTGCGTATTCCCATCCCGCCATCAAGTGGGAAATAAGGGTTAGTAATTATTATCTAATTTGAATGGTAGTGGCTGTGGTGGAACTCGCGATAGGTTGAATGAATTGGAGGGGAGACCCTTGAATTTGTCACAAATTCTTTCATGCATTAATGGAGAGGAAGAAAATACTTATGATTATTTTATTAATAATTTACCCACAAACAAATATCTTTCTCCTGGCTAAACCAACAAAGAAGTGTCTGAGATCAGCATTTCTAAATTGTTGTGAACTTGTGAGTAGTTTAGAAAACATTTCAGCATTATTTTTCGACCATAAGATTTGATGTTTTTGGTGCATTTGAAACGTTTTTAAATGAGTAATCTTCTGAGCTAGCTCATATAAATGAGTATAAGTCGTTATTTAAATTAGAATAGGGGGACAGAGAGGAGGGTTGACTTTTCTGTAAATGATAGTATACCTGTAAGAGAAGTATATAGTACAGGAATAATAAGGTTTGACCAGGAACAAATTGACAAAGTAATGCTTTCTTCACTACCCAGACCAAAAAATAAATCGCTGAACAACATATCCAAAATCCCCATCTCTAACTCATTGCAAAATTTGGTTTTTTTCACCGTTTTAGTTTATTTATTTTTTTTTTTCTGGAAGAAATGTAATGTCACGAAACTGGTGTATCAGATTTAAAAGCTGAAACGATATCTGATGTTAGTTTCTTCAAAATGTCATAAAACAATTCCGAAATACTCTGTTTTTGAACAAAAATGAACAAATTTTAAAATTTTAGATAAAAAAAAAAAAGCGTTCGATAGAAGTTTCTAGAATAGTTTTGAGTTGACAAACTAGGTTGTCTGAGATACTTCAAGATCATTTTAAATACCCATCCTCCCCACCCTTCCCCAAAAACCTTGCTCTTCGCAGGCATTTGAGATCAAAATCCGTTCACCTTCATAACCATAAAAAACGACGGGTGAAAATTATTTGTAATAAAACATAAGAAAATTGCACATCTGATTGATCAAAGGAACAAAAATCACAAGGAAGATTAAATTATAAGCTTAAAGCTCATCCTCAGAAAATTCATCTTCTTGACATTTCGCGTTATTGCACGAAACCCCTCTACATACTCAACAAGCTATGGTAAATTCCAAGCCATTTTCTTGCAGGACCATCTCTCACTGTCGCAACCATCAGCTCGGCAAGAACACTTCATTGTCTTTAGAAGATGAGGAGGAGCAGCGGGGAGATCCGTCATTTTTGGCTCTAAAGCTTCGTTGCCTTGAAGATACCATCACCAGCTTAGGGGGTCAACTGTGTCCCCTAGCAAAATCTGAACCTGGCTGTAGACTCGGAACGAATGATACTTCGCTGCCATCATAGACAGAGTCAGCTCTTGTGGGTGTACGAATGAGGTGGCAGTATTGACTTTCCTCTGGAAAACTTGGTTCCAGGCAGTGTCAAGACTTGGCAGATCCTAGTAGTTGTAGAGTATCAGTAAAGCTTTCTCTTCAACCAGAACTATCTCATCAAGATGAAGATTTTTTGGTAAACAGGGTACCGGCGTCTCTGAAACTCGAGCTGGATAACAATAGCTGAAGAGCTTTTCCTTTTCTGATGCCATAAAGTTGCGATGTTGTGTCGCAACCCAGTATGGCGTGACAGAACGGCGTCAGCTGGCAAACTTCTGATCCTAGCTTGTCTTTTATCTGACAAAAATCCCATGCTGAACATTCACTTCTGAATTTTGCTTCCGGCGAGAAGTAAACTAAATTTGAACTCGTGTCTACATGACAGATGAGGAGGACGAGAAAATCCGTGTCGTCAGCAGCCACAATGGTGTCGCTATAGAGTGCAGTATCCGTAGCCTTTTTCACTTTGTCTCGATCAGCATCTCCTTCAGAGTGGTATACATCACAACCACTGACTACCAGAGCGTTTCCAAGAATCTTCAGAAAACGCGATTTGTTCTCCTTGCATGAAAGAAACTCCTCTTTCTTCATGCAAAGATTCATGTCTTTGGTAATAACACTTCGCGACCGACTGATCCTGCTCGACACAAATGGGTTAATCTTTAATGAAGGACCACCGTCGTATCCGTCTAAGACGACAACTGCAAGGGGATAATTTTTTTGACGTAATGAATGTACGAAGACATGATAGCCTTGTATGCGGAAGCGACCTTCCACGGGATCCGATGGAGAAGGGCCCTACGTCTAAGACGAAGCTGGCAATTCTGAGCATCAAACCCACAACCCACATGACATGACTGCTTTTACTAGCTTGGGCTTGTTGGCCTGTTGCATGATTCCTTTTCTTTCGAAAAGACTAGGAGGAATGGTGCAGAGCTCAAACTTGAAATAATCTTCCTTGAGACTAGACCTCTGGGCAACGATAATGAACCTCTGAAAAAGTAGTGCCGGGTCGATGTTAGCCACCTCAGAATAGCCCAACTTTTTTGGGGTCATAAGAGTCACTAGGTCTTTCTTTTTAAAGACGTGTTCCCAGCAGATTCGGTATCGTCAACATTCACGCCTGGAGATTATGTTACTCCATTTGCAACGTTTCTTAGTTGTACACTGCCTTTGAATGGAGATGACACTTCGAAGAAATCTACCAACTTCGCGGTATCTTCACAGTCATGGGTTTGTCTTTTCAGACTCAAGTCACAATACTGCTCGCTTGTATAGTAGCCGATATTCGTCAGGTTCTGCATAAAAAGGTTGACCTCAAGACACGCAGGCCTCGATATGACCCAAATTGCTCTCTGTTCTTCAGTCATGCCCACCACCACCAGTGAGTCCTCCTGATGACTTTAGGCTTCTCATGTACTCTTGTTCAATAGCTAAGTTTACTGAGAGGCCGGCCCAATGCCCATCTGACCTTCTAATAGTTTGTCCTTGCTCACTAAACATCTGAAACTTTTTGTGTGACGAATGAGAAGTTTAGTCATCTCTTGGATGTACAACCAGACAGATTTCACGTAAAGGTTGTGCCCAGATGCGGCTAGGTAGGGAAGCATTTCTGCTGCTACCTGCAAATGCAGGTCCCATAGGCCCAGTGTCTCGGCACGCATAAACTCAAGAAGCTTTTCAACCATGTCAAGGTACTGCAGCCAGAGCTTTGCTGCTCGGTGATCTCGTAGGTTTTCAATCTTCTGTTTGATAATACTTTCCAGTAGTCCCAGCTCTGGTGCTTCGTCAAGGTCTCTGGGGGACATTCTTCCCTCAAGGGTGTCGTAGAAGAGCTTCTCAAGGCTGAAAGTACCCAAAGTTCCCACATCTTGTCCTAAGAGATGAGTGTAGAGAGCCGAGCTCACGAGAATATAAGCTCTATTGGCTCTAGAAATCGCTTTCCCGGAGAGTATTTGTGATACCGTTGCCGGTGTGTATACTATTTCCAAGATTTCTTTGAGCCCACTGTCTCGTATCAAGTATAAAAGACAGGATTATTGATTTAAGAGTCAAAAGTGAGTAAGTAGCCTGACAACACTGAACTAATCTATAAAGTTTTTCATAGTCTTACACCAGTTGTGACATTAGTAACTTTCAGTATACAATTAAAATTATCTTAAAAACACTAGCGTAAAGCCATATATTTTGTAATAACCGCGAAGTAGTTGGACAGTATACAGAAATATTGGATTGATTTATCAAACAGCATTTTGCTCTCGCCAACTATAATACCAATAGTGGGTAATATACAGTCTTAAATTGTAAGAAATATCCTTTAGTATCACTTGAAATGAAGATCAAATAAGACATAATATGAACTGTGGAAATCCCCTTATTTATCTCTGTAAAAGAGTGAATTTCAAGCTATAATACAAATTCTAAGGCTAGTCTATAATCCTTATACTATCAAGATGACCATGCTTCGAACTTGTCTATGTGTTTTCAGTAAAGCGCTAGTTTTGTATAATCATAAAAGTATAGGGAAACATAATTAGTTGGTTTATTTGTACTACTTATATTAATATATATTAAATAGGCTGCGAAGTAATAATAATTTTCTCTCCGTTTTAAGTTTCAACTTTGCTCTTTACTTCCCTCGGAATTTTTTTTTTTTAATTAATACGCTTTAAACGCAGGGAAACGTATCTTTCAACTGCTTATACCTGCACCAGTAGATGGCACTGATAAAAAAAATGGTCTATGAAGGGGAGTATCCAGAGAATAAGTTTTGTTGATGCAGGCCATGTCCTGATTAAGGCTATGTAATTCAGCTTATTTACAAGTTCAGTAAGAAAGAACCTACCCTAGCATTTATATCAATAAACTACAAACCTGAATGTGATTCATTGTACGATCTGGAGCGGAAACAACTTTCTATTTGCATAAGACTGCAGCTCGGTTGCCACAAGATGGCGTTAAGAACGTGTGCAAATGTAATCATACTAGCTTGAAAGGATCTGGATGTATACCGAAAAAAGACAAATGAACGGACAAAAAAACGCACAAAAAAAGATTTCCTGGTTATCACTTAGTTTTTTTTGCCAAAAATAGCGAAATTTTGCTATTTTGTTTTACTAAAAATGTATTTTTTCATTTTATTTGACGTTTATGAGAAAAACTAAGGTCAGAAACGGTTTCATCTCTCAATTCTGATACAGATAGACTCATCAACCACTCATTTCGTAACACTTCATTTTTTCAAGAAAAAAAATAACTATAACACAAATAGCGAAAAAAAAAACAAATTTCGCAACGGGTTAGAAATGGGAATTTCGGATATGTGGTTCGGCGCTTTTTTTCTGGTCCGGATGTTGAAGAAAGCGTTACTTTATCAATTTGTTCCTGGTTCAGGCATTTTTTTTATCCGTATTATTACTGTACTAATATGATTATGATCACCTTTATGAAGAGATGTCATTTGAATTTTTTGCTATTGAGCTAGATTTAAGTCCTTCGAAAGTGTTATATTGCTCCCTACATAGGCCGCTGAGTTCAGCTGTTAAACAATTTGTAGAAAAATTTGGTGAAGCTAGCTCGCTGATGACCCAAAAGAAAATTAAGTTAATGATGATGGGTGACTTAAATATTGATAATCGTAATTTACATAGGGATGTAAATTCAATGGTTTCAATTAATGTTGCCGTTGACTTTGTAACGATTTGTGTGTCAGCGGGTTTGCTTCCAACATGTCGATTCCCGATGTCATCATTACGGAATCATCAGCGTCCCTTAATTGACAATATTTTCACAAATATTTAGACCCTTGGTTGTAAAGTTATAGTTGAAGATACCTCTGACCATTTTATGATCCTGTGTGACCTTCAAAGGGGTCCCCCTACACCCTCTTCTTTGAGGACGTGAAGACTGGACGGTGCTTTGATTGATAAAATGAAAAGTTTACTGTCCCAAGTCAACGGTCTCCCTACTTAGAATGGGACGACGTGGACAAAGCTACTGAGCACTTCATCGAACAGTTCTAAATAGTACTTAATAAGGCATGTCCAGTTATATCCTGCAAACCTTATTAAGTATCCAAATTTTATCTTCAATTAGTATCAATACCTATTCTTCATTTGATTATCCCAGGGGAGTGAAACCAAAATGAACTGACTAATGATTCGCTCAAACTTTTATCTGATTTCCCTGTACCCCTATCTTTTTCAGAGGCCTTTTGTATTTTCGGCCTTGTATTATTTAAAATTATGCCAAGGGGCAATTTACATTTAAGTGAAATATGGTGTTGCTTCCACCGATAGAAATTAAGAAGCTTTTGCAGAAAGATTTTTCATGATGGCTGGCATCATCGAATGTTCCAGAAACTGATTCTCTGCTCCTCTCAAATATAAATTCGGGAGAGCGAGAAAACTTTTATTTTTAATCATGCTAAGCACAATTACTTTCTGCGAATCTCGGGGACTTCAGTTTTTAAAGTCTCATGCGGATGCCATACGATATAGACCATGGTGGTTTTACAGTATAGACGTTTGCATGGCGTAAAATCCAGAGCCAAGCGGTGGAAGCACAGACACATTTGGGAGAAAGAAGGCAAATTGATTTTGTAAAGTTGAAGTTTAGTGTTTATGTTTGTAAGGGTGGACCAGTGTGGCACATGGGTGGTCATTTATCTTTCGGGGGGTGGTGTTGGGGCTTCTTGTCCCTTTCTTTCTCTTCTCAGATAATTGACCTGTTTTCCTTTCTTAATTACATTTGTTTGGATTTGCCTATAACATAATTTTCAATTGTCAATTATATTCTCATCGCCAAGGCCACCATTTTGCAAGAGAAAATAAGTTGACTGGATGATCATTCGGTATGTGTCATCACATGGGCTTGCTAGATCTCAAGCCATTGATTCTTAAAATATGCGTAGGGTAAACTCAATTGAGGGACGTGATACGCTAGATTGGCTCACGTCACACAGAACCATACCCAAAGTGCCAAGATTCTTTTATGTGTTAAAATATTATTTTTTAGCCGACTGTGAGACCCCGCTTAGAGAGTCTGTATTGAGAAATGATATATATGTTTTGTGCCTTTTGGGAAGAATACAAGTAAGCTATTTTCTACAGCCGTGTAGACTATTTTTCCAGGAACCCAGACAGGGTAGGGAAAGAGTTAGGTTCGCAGGGTAGCGAAATGAAAAATACACACCTGTTAAAAATACAAACCAGCTTGTCCTAGATTTCTAAGGCTAGATTGCACACCATCTAACCAAATAACGCGTAATTACTCAAATTGTTTCAAACAATTTTTTTGGATTTCATCCCAAAATTCTTTCATCGAGTGACAGAATTCTGGAAAGAAACCCAAAAGTTATTAAAAGAAAAATTATTTTTGATTCAGAAAATTTGTTTAATAAAAATTTCATAGGCAGTGCAATCGAGCTGCCTAAGTAAAGAGCGATGTTGGCACTATGTATTATTATTTTTTTGGGGGTTTTAGACCAGGGCATTATGTATCAAAGGAGTTGTAGCAGAAACTTCGAAAAGGGCTCATTCGATTGGAAATTGGAGTGGCTAGTGCCCTTTTTAATAGTCAAAAATGATTGGAAGGCAACTAACACCCTTTCCACGCCCACCATTCCCTAAACATATCCAATCAAAATGTTAGGATAGCTATTTTTTTGTTCAGCGTAGTTGATTTCCAGATAGAAATTATGTTTTTGAGGAGAACACTCCCCCACAGCCCTCAGGGCAAGGGTTATAAGTTACGCCCTGGACCATATAAGGTTTTCAAAGAAAGCGTTGTAGTAGAAACTTCAAAAGGGGCTCATTCGATTGGAAATTGAAATGGCTAGTGGCGTTTTTAATATTCAAAAGGAATGGGAGGGCAACTAACCCCCCTCTTATGCCCACCATTTTCCCAAACGAATACAATAAAAATTTTGATATAGCCATTTTTTTCAATGTAGTTGAAAGTTCTGGAAATTATGTTTTTGAGGATGACGAACCCCCACAGCCCTCAGGTAAGGGTTGCAAGTTGTGTTCTGGGGGCATATAAGATTTTCATAGAAAGCGTGGTCGTCAAAACTTTAAAAACAGCTCATTCAATTGGAAATTGAAAGGGCTAGTGCCCTTATTAATAGTCGAAAGTGATTGGAGGGCAACTAACCCCCTCTCACGCCCACCTTTTCCCCAAACATATTCAATCAAAATTTTGAGATAACCATTTTGTTCAACGTAGCTGAAAGTTCTGAAAATTAGGTCTTAGAGAATGACAACCCCCACAGCCCTCAGAGCAAGGGTTATACGTCATGCCCTGGACCATATAAGGTTTTCATAGAAAGCGTTGTCGTAGAAACTTCAAAAGGGGCTCATTCGATTGGAAATTGAAATGGCTAGTGTTATTTTAATATTCAGCAGGGATTGTAGGGCAACTAACCCCCTCTCATGCCCACCATTTTCCCAAACACATACAATCAAAATTTTGATATAGTCATTTTTTCAATGTAGTTGAAAGTTCTGAAAATTATGTCTTTGAGGATGACAACCCCCCACAGCTCTCATGGCGAAGGTTGTAAGTTATTCTCTGGGGGCATATGTGGTTTTTATAGGAAGTGTTGTCATAAAACAACTAAAGGGCTCATTCGATTGAAAATTGAAAGGGCTAGTGACATTTTTAGTAGTCAAAAGCTATTGGACGGCAACTAACCTCCCTCTCGTGCCCACCATATCCCTAAACACATCCAATCAAAATTTTAAGATATTCATTTTGTTCAACGTAGTTAGCTCTGGAAATTAGGCTTTTTAGGATGACAATCCCCTCAG
This sequence comes from Artemia sinica, assembly GCA_027921565.1. NCBI lineage: Eukaryota > Metazoa > Arthropoda > Branchiopoda > Anostraca > Artemiidae > Artemia > Artemia sinica. The sequence goes on from CM051275.1 coordinate 14,648,870, forward strand.
AGCCCTCAGGGCAACGGTTATAAGTTATACCCTGGGGGCATATAAGGTTTCTACAGAAAGTTTTGTCGTAGAAACTTCAAAAAGGGCTCATTTGATTGGAAATTGGAAGAGCTAGTGCCCATTTTAACAATCAAAAGTAAAAGGAGAGCAACTAACCTCCTCTCACGCCCCCATTTCCCAAACACATTCAATTAAGATTTTAAGATAGCCATTTTGTTCAACGTAGTTGGAAGATCTGGAAATTAAGATTTTGAGGATGACAAACCTCCAAACCCCTTCGGGTATGGTTTGTAAGTTATGCCCTGGGGGTATATAAGGTTTTTATAAAAAGCTTTTTCGTAGAGACTTCAAAAAGGGCTCATTCGATCGGAAATTAAAAGGGCTAGTGACCTTTTCAATGGTGGAATATGATTGGAGGGCAACTAGCCCCCCTCTCAAGCTCACTATATCTCCAAACACATCCAATCAAAATTTTGAGATAACCATTTTGATCAACGTAGATGAAAGTTTTGGAAAATTAGGTCTTTTAGGATGACACTCCCCCAGAGCCCTCAGGGCTAAAGTTGTAAGTTATGCCCTGCGGGCATAAAAGTTTTTTTGGAAAACACTGTCGTAGAAACTTCAAAAAAAGGCTCATTCAATTGGAAATTGAAAGGGCTAGTGCACTTATTATTAGGCTAATCGAAACTGATTGGAGGGCAACTAACCTCCCTCTCACGCTCACCATTTCCCCAAACACATCCAAGCAAAAGTTTGAGATTCCCTGTTTCGAACGAAGTTAAAAGTTTTGGATATTATTTCTTTGAGGATGATCAACCCCCCCCCCCCCCCACACCCCTTAGGGCAATGGTTGTAAGTTCTGACCGGGGGGCATATGAGGTTTTCGTAGAGCATTTTAACAGAAACTTCGAAAGGCTAGTTCCCTTTTTAATAGTCAAAAGTGATTGGAGGAAAACTAACACCCCTCCCACGCCCACCATTTCCCCCAAAACATCGAATAAAAACTTTGACATAGCCATTTTGTTCAACGTAGTTGAAAGCTCCGGAAATTATGTCTTTGAGGATGACATAATGCGTGCCTACAGCCCTCAGCACAAATGTTGTAAGTCATACCCTCGGGGCATATAGGCTCTTATGGAAAGTGTTGTCGTAGAAACTTCAAAAAGGTTCATTCGATTGGAAATTCAAAAAGCTAGTGCCCTATTTAATAGTCAAAAGTGATTGGAGGGCAAATAACGCCTCCCTGCAGCCTACCATTTCCCCAAACACATCCAATCAAAATTTTGAGATAGATATTTTGTTCAACGTAGTTGAAAGTTCTGGAGATTAGGTCTTTGCCAGCGTTGTCATAGAAATTTTCAAAAAGGACTCATTCAATTGGGAATTAAGAGGGTTAGTGCCCTTATTATTAGTCGAAAGTTATCAGAGAGCGAATGCCCCCCCCCCCCTATAGTTTCCGAAACACATCCGATCAGCATTTTGATATAGCAATTTTGCTGAACCTAGTTGAAGGGTCCAAAGGTTATGTTTTTGAGTATGACAACCCCCAATAGCCCTCAGGGCTAAGGTTGTAAGTTATGCCCTTGGGGGTATATAATGTCATGTAGAAATTGTTGTCATAAAAACTTCAAAAAACGGCTCTTTCGATTAAAAATTGAGAATGCTATTGCCCTTTTTAATAGTAGAAAGTAATTAGAGGGAAATCCCCACGCCCATCATTTCCCCAAACGTTTTCGATCAACATTTTGATATGACCATTTTTTTCAACGTAGTTGAAAGGTCTGGAAATTATGTTTTTGAAGATAACAACCCTCCCATGGCTCTCATGACAAGGGTCGTAAGCAATGCCCTTGGGGCATATACCGTTTTTATAGAAATTTTGTCGTAGAAGCTTCAAAAAAGGCTCATTCCATTAGAAATTGAGAGGACTAGTGCCTTTTGCATTAGTTGAAAGTGATCAGAGGGCAAATACCCCCTCAACGCCGATCATTTCACCAAATACTTCCAATCAAAATTTTTGTACAGCCATTTTTCTTTAAGCTTATCAGAAAGGTCTGGAAATTATTTCTTTGAGTATAACAAATCCCCCAGCCCTCAGGGCAAGGGTTGTAAGTTCTGCCCTGGGGATATAAAGGGTTTTTATAGAAAGTTTGGTCATATAAACTTCAAAGGGGACTCATTGGATTGGTAATCAGACGTTCTAGTGCTCTTGTTATGAGTCAAAGTGATCAAAGGGTAGCTACCCTCTAATCCTTTCACACACGTCATATTGTCCCGAAATGCGTTTCATAGAAATTTTGAGATACCCATTCTATTCTAAATATCAGATAGTGTAACTATCATATAACAAGGCTTTTGGGGTTGAAACAAACCCCAGATATAAGGGGTAAGGGTTGTAAGTTATGCCCAGGGGGGGTATTAAAGGTTAACTTCAGAAGAGGCTCAGTCTTTCTCCCTGAAAAAGACTATGTCAATATAGAATAAACAGAAATTAATCAAAAAAACTGTTTGCGCAAAACAAGTTTTAAAAAAAAGTAAATAACTCCTTTAAACCAAAAAATGATCAAAAATAGAATCAAATAATCTACCAAGCATACAACTACCACAAATCAGTATCAATAAATAAATGAAACCCAAAACAAACAGAAAGTAAAATAAGTCAAACTCAAAACAAGCTTGAATTAATCTGAGTAGGGTTCTAAACCCTATGCTTTCTAAAAGCCAAAATATAGTTTGTACTTTACTGAAAGAAATTATTTTAAATGTTTTCACTTATAACTTTAAGAAAACAAAAATTAATTAAGATTTTAAGGAATAAATAACAGCATATGTATATTAAACTAACAATGCATATTTTTTTTCAGTAAATTCATTTGAATTTTTTTTTAGTAAAGTAAAAATTATATTCTGGCTTTTAGAAAGCATAAGGTTTAGAATCCTACTCAGATTAATTTCTGCTCGTATTGAGTTTGACTTATTTAAATTTCTGTTTGTTTTGGGTTTCATTTATTTATTGATACTGATTTGTGGTAGTTGTTCACTTGGTAGATTATTTTATTTTATTTTTGTTCATTTTTGGTTTAATAGAGTTCTTTACTTAAAAAAAAAAAACATATATTTTGTGCAAAAATCGAACTAATAGGACAGAAGATTTAGACATTGGAATGGAATAGACGATTAAACCAAAGAAATGTGTTACAACTAAATATAGAAGGAAAACATTTATTATTTTTGATCTTAAAGGCTAGATGGTTGATCTATTTGCACCTAAGCGTTTTGATTCAAAAGCAGCTAGTCTTTAAAAGAAATTTCAAATATTAAATAAGGTATGATTTTAAAGTTTATTGAAAGAAAAAATAAAGACTATATAAATTATTTAGATATCGATCTAACAGTAAAATATTAGATCGAAGAAGTTAGGAAATTATCAAAATATGGTGCATTATGTATTAATATTAATATGTTTTATTAATTCTAATAATCTTTACTATTGCGGAAAAAAATTATAATATCATATCCATCTTTTACTTTTTTTTCAAAGCTTTTCTTTTTTCACGCCACCTTTTTCGATGGTAAAATTTATGATGGGAAATGCTCGAAAATGTAGATTTTCATTTGAAAATCACGTAAACTGGGTTGAACAGGGGGTAAATTAAATAGAGTTGATAAGTCAGCCAGAAACTCCGTTTTCTATACTACTCAGGTGTACATAATCTATACCAACGTATTGAAGAAAATCAATAACACCTGCTTGTTGCTATAAAATCTGTAACCAGTTGATATGGTGTGTGGCTCCAAAATCCACAATTCCCCCACTATTCCAGTATTAATCAGTGAAAACAAGAATAGAATATTTTACACTAATAATTAACATAAAAAAATTTTTTTTCCAAAGTTCATTATTCCTGATATGCTCCCCTTGGATCCCTCCACATAGAAATTTAAACCTACTTCATTGCCCAATAGAACTTGAAAACTATAGGGTATAGAACTTTAAACCCGTCCAATACTCCCTCAGATTTTAGGCTTGATCCCTTAAGCTGTTCTGAATAACCGGGATAACCTTGACGCACATAGAATCTTGTTAGGTTTGCCCTTTCCTCCAAGCCCCAATCGAACTTGCTCTTCCCTTGCACCTTGCTTTACCATTTTCTTAATTTTGGGAGGGGCAACTGCCCTCCCACTCCAAATTAGCACAACAAGCCCCCTTGACTATATATATATATGTATATATATATAATATATATATATATATATATATATATATATATATATATATATATATATATATATATATGTATATATATATATATATATATATATATATATATGATATATATATATATTATATATATATATATATATATATATATATATATATATATATATATATATATATATATATATATATATATATATATATGTATATATATATATATGTATATATATATATATATATATATATATATATATATATATATATATATATATATATATATATATATATATATATATATACATATATATATATATATATATATATATATATATATATATATATATATATATATATATATATATATATATATATATATATATATATATATATATATATATATATATATATATATATATATATATAATATATATATATATATATATATATATATATATATATATATATATATATATATATATATATATATATATATATATATATATATATATTCAAGCAAATTGAAATAACACACACAAGTAATGGACGTAAGCTGCTACTGTTCCAAGGGACAGACATACACACAATAACAAAAATATTTACTGATAAAAATTTGTTTTGCAGTATTTCAAAATTTTTTAGTTCAAATTTCAAGAATAGTTCAAAATTTTATGACACTCGAGAAAATATCACGGTACAGCGGTGGGTGCTAAACATTGTTTGAGAATTATAGCTCTATTCCTTAGCTAGACAATGAAGTAGGATTGATAAACAAAATTTATGGCTAAACAAAATTTATGATTCTAATAAATAATAATTTAAATAATTAATAATTAGTTACGTTATAATTAACCATTTTTAATACAAGTAGCATCAGCGCAAAAGGTAATGATCTCTGCCATTCATATTCATTTCAGGATGTGTTCGACCTGGAAGGACTTGAAATTCCTGCAGCTAAGTTTCACTTAGTTGCAAATTCAGAGCCAAGCTGGAAGATCTTATTGAAGCATAAGAAAAAGACTAAGGCTAAAAAAAGATCAATTTTGGCGGAAGATACTAGCAGTAAATTAAAACGGTTAAATAGAATACATCCAGAGTGCGAAAACCTGAGCAATGGGTTATGATATTAGGACTGTGTTTTCGTTAGAGGGGGCTCCTCTGCAGGATTTTAAAACTAAGAGAGAATATAAAACCTGTATGATTGAGTCGAAATAAAATGGAGAAAACAGAAGAAGTATTCACTCGGGGGGAAACAAAGGACATCGCTAAAAGATAAATATGCCAAATTCCATGCGGTATGTCGCACAAAAATAAATAAAGACGAAAAATGTCTATCAATCATGCTAAGAATACTAGTTAATATACGTAAAAAAAACTAAAGATAAAAATAGATTTAACATCTTTTGGGGCTAATCAGTTTTTCAGGAAAATGGTCCCTGCTTTATCAAAAGATTGGGATTTCGCTTACCTTTCTTGTGACGTGTGTTTCTTTCTTGATATCGGTCTTCCAAGTAGTTCTTAATCAAAGCAATAATTCCTAAATATAACTCTAATAATAATAGTAATGTACAATACCGTTCCAATGAACGTATAAGAAATGCATGCACCTTAAAAAAAAATCCATTTGGTGAATAATACTAAAAGCGAAGGTAATTACAGGAAAACTATAAGGATATTGTCGTTATGAGGTACAAATATTCTTACAGACAACATCAACCGTGGTCCTTAGCTTTCGTTGAATATCATACCATATTGCATACAGTGTTTTATAGAACTTATTTCAGCCTTAAGATTTTCATATACAATTCGTCTCGCAACCTTCCACAATTTTTTATTTTTGTATAGACATAGGGTGGGGAGGGGGAAGCACACTTATTATGACTTCTTCTGGTGTCCTTTCCATTTTCTGGCAAATTTCTCAAAATTAAAGATGCCCACTATTTTCCCAACCGCACTAAAGATATTGGCAAAATATTGAGAAGAACTTTAATTTTCGAGAGAATCAAACATTCAGTTGTAACGAAATTTAAATGATGAGAGATTCGTGTGAATAGTAGCTAGAACTCCAAAAACAGGCGTTTTGATAAAAAAACTTTTGCAAATACCAAACATACCTTTTTTCAGCTTTCATGTCAGAGGCCAGAATCTTATTTTACTTCTAACCTCTTAGTTGTGCTCTTATCTTTCAATTTTGAAACAATAAATTATAGTGGCTATATATTAATTGTAACTACCCTAAAGCCATTTTAATGAGCTCTAATTTTACGATTTTTGGTGTAGTGTCAAGATTTGATTACGTCTTAACTTTGTCTGGTCTTGGGGAAATTCCTTAAAATGACACAAGAAAGTCACAAGAAAGGTAAGCTAAAAGATTTGTAGATCAGAAGTCTAAGCTGTGTATAAATTGTCTAAGGTCAATTTATGAAGGTCGGAAGCAGAGTCTCTGGAGCAAAGCAGGGCATCACTATGCCCTGCTTTGACAATGCCCAACTATGATGTCACATCGTCCGCCAAAAATTCCTAAATTCTTGCGGTATTCTTGATTTTATCCTTCTTGATGATGACTTGAGCTTTAAGGTTAATAAAAATATTCATAAGATGTTACTGACACTGTGAAAAATAAAAAGATATGACGTTACAAGAATTTAAGCTGTTAAGAAGCAGCTATCAAACTAGCAAAAAAGTAAGAACAAGTGGTAATTTGGGGGAAAGTGCAGAAAAGTCTTTCTGTCGATTCTCCTGAACTAAACTTATGGGGATCGATCAACTAAAACAAAACAAAAAATATTGAAGATAAGTCCCCATCTTTGTAGTCAGCTTTGAATCGTTTAGTATCTTGATGTCAAACCATCTTCACTGAGTTAATATTCGAAGTTTTGAAACAATGAAAAGAAGTGTAAATGAATTTTCAAGGCGTAATTCTGTCAAAGGCGATGTAACTTTTAAACTGCGACAAGATGCTAAAAAAGTGGAATTGAAAAATGACTATTCAGGTCAGACGTGCAAAAAGGCCACCATTTTATCAAAAATTGAAAAGATTGCTGGAAGTAAACAGGTTGATCCGTTCAAAAAAAACTTGACAAAGAGATTGTCATACTAGAGGAAAAGCTATCTATGTTGTATAGATCACCAGAATTGAAGAAAAGCTTCAAATTACGAAAAGCAATAATGGATACTATGCGACATACAAACTCACTTACGGGAAAATTAAAAACTTACCAGAGCATGCTTGGAAAACGCGAATTAAAAGGAATCATATCCAGCTTTAACTTTCAAATTGCAAAACTGAATTCAACCATTGTCAATTTGGAAAAAGATGTGGAGAAGATTCAACAAGTAGAATGTGCAGCCACAGCACCTCTAGATAATCTGTTGCAGTATGGTACAAAGCTGTGCTCAAGAAAAGAGCCTTCTTCTAATTTAAGAACTGAAAATTCTACAAAAACAGCCGAAATTAACTGGGAGCACCGGTATTATCAGAAACTTTATCAATCGATGGATTCAGATTGATCAGTAGGATCAGTCTTCTTCTGAAAGATACTGATGTTGGAGATGAGTCTAGTTTGGACTAGCCTGGGTCGGTTGAGTTTGGTTATGCTACTTTACGTTAGGTTACGTTTTGCTAGGATAGGTTGTGTTAGGTTATGTTACATTAGGTTACGTTAAGTTGGGTTAAGTTAGGTATCAGTTGGCTACGTTATGTTAAGTTAGGTTACCTTAGGCTACGATTAGTTACGTTAGTTTACGAAAGGTTACGTTAGGCTAGGATAGGTTTCTTAGGTCACGATAGGTTAGGTTATGTTAGGTTACTTTAGGTTAAGCTTACGTTAGGTTACCTTAGGCTACGATTAGTTACGTTAGTTTACGAGAGGTTACGTTAGGCTAGGATAGGTTTCTTAGGTCACGTCTGTTAGTTATGTTAGGTTAGGCTAATACTATTACACTTGTAGTACTTGTCAGTGTTATTTTTGTCATTGGTTTCTTTGTGTTTTTCGAAGGTGCCTGTTTTGAAAGTTATGGTTTGATATGTTTAGTTAGGCTCTATTTCGGTTTTAACTTGTCTATGCTTTCTTTGTCAGAGGTTACTTGTACATTTCTCATTGCTTTGTCTATTTTGAAGATGTCTAAATTGGAAGTTATTGTTTGATATGTTTAGCTGCCCTATATTGTGGTTTGACTTGTCTCAGCTAGGTTTGTAAGCGGTTTCTCTATTTATTTTGAATGTGCCTTGTTTTAAAATTGTACATTAATATTTTAGTTATGCTGTTTTATTGATGGATTTGTCTGTGTAAGCTTTATCGATGGTTTCTTTGTTATTTTAAAGGTACCTTGCTTGAAATTTATGATTTGATATGTTTAGCTCTGCTGTTTCGTGGTTTGACTAGTAGATGCTATTCTTGCCGTTGATCTCTTGGTATATTTTGAAGAAATTTTTTTGAAAGTTATGGTTTGGCATAATTAGTTAATCTGTATTGTGGTTTGACTTGTCTGTTCTATTTTGCCAGTTGTTCCTTTGTCTATTTCGAGAGTGCCTTGTTCAAAGTGACTTCTAACGGGCCTTGTTGGAATTTATGATTTGATGTATTTAGTTATGCTCTTCAGGGGTTTGACTGGTCAGTGCTAGTTTTTGTCGTTGGTTTCCTTGTATATTTCTAATGTGTTTTTTTTTTTCAAGTTATGGTTTATATGTCTCTTTATGCTATATTGTGGTTTGACTTGTCTCTACCATTGTTGTCAATTGTTTCTTTATCTATTTCGAAGGTGCCTTGTTTGATACTTGTATTTTGGTGTTTTTAGTCATGCTGTCTCAATGTTGGTCTTGTCTGTACTAGCTTTGTCAATGGTTTCATTGTCTGTTTAAAAGGTAATTTTTTTTAAAGTTATGGTTTGATACTCTAACTTATGCTATATATTAGTTTTACTTTCTTTGCTATTTTTGTCTGGTCAGTGTTTTTTTGTATATTAAGAAGGTGCCTTGTTTGAAAGTTATGCATTGAAATTTATAGTCGTACTGTTTTAATGTTTGATTTGATTTGTCGGTGCTAGCTTTTTTTGATGGTTTCTGCCTTTTTCTACGGCGCCCTTATAAAAGTTATGCTTTGATATTCTTAGTTACGTTCTTTTATTGTTAGACTTGTCTGCACTAGCTTTGTCAGTATTTTTTTGTCGATTTCGAAGGTGCCTTATTTTCAAATTATGTTTTGATAGGTTTAATTTTGCTGTTTCGTGTATTTTTCCCGTTCGTTTCTTTGTATACTTAGAGACTAAGGCAGCTAAGTAAGTTAAATACGGCACAACACTCCAGAAAAGCCAATTTTCCAAGCTTTTACTTGCTTTATATCTTTGTTAGTTCTTTGCTTAATTCCAGCTATCCATACAACCATGATACAAGGAAACATACATAATCCCCGCATAAAGAACTACATCGATCCTTTATGTATGCTCACTATTAGTGAGCACTTTATCTTTGCTAAATTATGTAAGCTCGCTTTCTGTAGAGACTACTTAATATTGGGGTTGAAAAAGCGCTTTAAACTTCACCAGAATCTATTTTCTCAATCTAGTATTCTTGTCCCTTTAAAAAATTGTATCTAGTCATTCATCCCAAGACTTGGAGCTTGTAGTCTTTTCTTGATTAATATCAGTATATTCTTCCTGAGCCAGACTGTTTGAAGCAAGAGCTTGAGATTTGGTGCCGCAAGAAAGGCCTTCTTCGATTGTATCTTCTCTTTACGAATGCGACTCCCCACTTTTCTTCCAAATATTTTTCTTCTTTTGGCTGTTCTTGTAACGTTGCCTATCAATCTGTGTTGCCACGGTCACAGGTTTCCTGTGAAACGTCAAAGGTTTTCTTGACGAATTTCACAGGTTTTTTGGCACTTTTTTTATAGGTTTTTGAAAATTCGTAGTGGCAACACTGCTGTCAATACTCCTACTCCAGAAAAATTCTTCTCAGCACTTAGAAAGCTAAGAACCTAGTGAAAAATACAATGTTACATGAAAGGCTGAGTAGTTTAGCCCTGCTTGCCATCCATAGAGATATGTCGGTCCCGAGAAGGCCATAGATGTTTTTACAGGGAGGAACATCGCTTTTGGAATTCATTTTGTAGGTACTTAGTTTATTTTGCAAAACATTTTGTTTGGCTCTATAAATATAATATCTTATGTGTACAAGTGCTTATACACTCGGTTTTGTAAACATGTTATGGTAAAAAAAAAAGATACACCAGTTAGAACAAAGATAAAGAAGTTAAAGATAGTACAGTATAATTAGCGGATGTATATTCGTTCACAATGGTCAGATCGATGGTCTCTAGGGTCGACCAAAAGACTAAGTCCACGGGATTTTTTTTTATTTCATGACCTCTTGACTCCCCTGATCAAAAATCTTGGATACGGCCTTTTCTATGTATATTAGCACTTTCCATAATAGGAAAACACTTTAATAGTGGTTTTTCATAATTTTTGGCCAAATTGTGAATTATTATCAGAAAAAAGAAGCCAGTTTTAGAAGTAGTTAAAATGTATGTAAGTATAATGTGCACATGTTGTATTATTTCGTAGTGATTTCTTTCTGTCGAGTTATCTCTCATTTTTTGGGGGGGTTAGTTTTTAGGGTGTTAGTGAGAGAAATTTAATTGTAACAGCATTGTGAAAACTAATACGAGTTCTTGTATTATACTCTTCGTTTATTGAATTTTATTATCACCATGAATAATAACACGAGCCTAGCTTTAAAGGCTTTGTCCTGCTTGAGTTATTTTGTGCCCCATCTTATACACACAACCCAAAATAGGTTTCTTGGGAGGAACTGGAGTAGGTAGCCCCTTGGAAAGACTCAAAAAAGCAAACCAATGCCGAGGTTTGATTTAATTAGAAATCTCATATTAGCAATCGTAAATTAAGAATTTCACTTTAAATTTAGCTAATAAAAAGATCCTTTAATTTTTGGGTACCTCTCTAACTCAGCCACAAACTTGATCAACTTCAGAAGGGAAATTTTACATTGTTCTGATTGCTACAACACTTGCACCTTTCGCAAGTTTTTCCATGGGATTAAAGTCCTGTGTCTGTTACCCTATTATTCATCATGAACTCGAATGTTATTGTCGAGGGGAAAGAGAGACTTCATTCTGTGTTTCCACTTTATGCCCCTTAGAAAATCTAATGACCTTTCAGGAAGGAGTCCGGACCATGGAGAGTACCTCAAAATGTTTTTTGTCCAATATAGAGGAAAATTGAAAGTATTAGAACATCCTTGATAATTACGGGTTAGGCTCTTATCTCCCTAGACTAATCATTTAAGGAAAAAAAAATACTTTTTGTCTTTCCAGTTATATGATTGACTTATTAATCTTATGCCTTATGGATCGAAAACACTCTGGTCTAATCCCATTGGAAATTTTCTTTAAGCTAGTAAAAGGAAACTAAAAAAAAACTGTGAAAAATTAGCAAAACACAGTAAAACATATTATTTTTGAAAATAAATACCACTCTGGAGAGTAAATATTTTTGAAAGTAATAAAACCTTCGAATTCATTTATTGAAACATTCACATCCGTGTGTCCACCAGCAAAGGAAAGAACAAAGAAACAATATTTCACATTCAGTTGCCTTGAAAACAATGAAGGATGATTCTATATTCCCATCATTTTTTTCGAAACTGCTATCAATAAACTATTATAGTATCCTGAAATGTAAAAAAAAAATAGAACAATGCCCAAAATTGATTGGATTCCGATGTGCTATGTTTATTCTCTACTGTTCTGGCTGCACTTTGTTGACTGCTTGTTTGTTTAAATAAAAGTATTTTTATATCATTTGTTAAAAATATTTTTTTATTCTTAAAAAAAAGATGTTGAGAATCGAAAAATCCAAGTTTATTTCCTGAATGAAGTTTTCTTGGCATTAAATTCCGATTGAGATGTCTTCATGGCCTGCTATTTAAAAACATATTTATTTTATTAAACGAGAAATAGTCGAGTATAATTATATTGCATGTGTATTTTGTATATACTACTACTACTACTACTAACAACTCGTCGCAGCACCAAGCCGCCTGAGGCCAACACAGCTACGCACGCTCCTCCTCCACCCCAATCTATTCAAAGCCTCCCTTTTTACACCCGCCCACGAAGTTCCCATTTCCTTTAAATCTTTCTTTATGACGTCCTCCCAACCCAGACGGGGACGACCTGCTTTCCGTTTAGCCCTAGATGGTTGGCCGAAAAGAACAATCTTCGGCAATCTGTCATCCTTCATCCGAACAACATGCCCTAACCACCTCAACCTTTCTTTCATTATAGACCTAGAAAGTGGTACTGAACCACATTTTTCGTATAGCCTATTGTTTGAAATACGGTCAGTCAGTCGGGTACCCAGAACAATCCTTAAGCAATTTCTCTGGAAAACATCTAGCAAATCTTCATCCGCTTTTCGGAGCGTCCATGCTTCAGAGCCATATTTGACCACTGTCATCACTGTAGCTTCTAAGATTCTAATCTTGGTTTGCAGACTTATCTTCCTATTCTTCCAGACTTTTTTTAACTGTGAAAAAACACCCTGAGCCTTGGCTATTCTATTTTTAACATCTTCACTGCACCCACCATCTTTACTAATAATACTACCAAGGTAAGTGAAACTGCCCACCTGATCAATCTTTTCATTACCCAACGTCACCTTTTCATCTTCACTTATTCCTAGCCTTAGTGACTTGGTCTTCCTAACATTAATTTTCAAACCAATACTAGCACCCTGAACTCGCAAAACCTCTAAAACTTCATTCATTTTGCTCACACTTTCATCTAGGATGCAATCTAGCCATGCTTAAATCATCAGCATAATTCAAGTCCAGGAGACTTTTTCCTCCCCATTTGATTCCGTGGTCTCCCATTGCCTTTCCTGTGCTCCTTAAAACAAAGTCCATCAAAATAATCCATATAAAGGGGGATAGAACACAACCCTGCTTAACTCCTGATTTAATACAAAACCAGCTGCTAACCTCATTTCCTACCTTAACCGCAGCAGTGTTATTCTCGTACATAGCACTAATCACTTTAATGTATTTGTCTGGTATACCATACAAGGATAAAACCTTTACTAAAGCTCCTCTATCAACAGAATCGAACGCTTGCTCATAATCTATAAAACTAAGGACCAAAGGTGTTTGAAAACTTAGGCACTTCTCAATTATTAACCTAAGAGTGAAAATTTGGTCAACACATCCTCTACCTTTTCTAAAACCGCACTGCTCTTCTCTTAAAACTTTGTCTACGGCATCTCTCAGTCTAAAAAGTATCATATTACTAAGCAATTTGCTACCTACAGAGACCAGACTAATGCCTCGATAATTACCACACTCACTTTTATCACCTTTCTTATAAAGTGGCTTAATTAAGGTTTTCCTAAAATCATTAGGTACTTCCCCTTTTTCAAAAATCATATTCATAATCTCCAATAACTTATTTCTAACCTCAGAGCCACCATATTTAAGAAACTCATTTACTACCCTATCAGCACCTGGAGCCTTATTATTCTTTAATCCTTTTAGTACTGTTTCTAATTCCTCCTCACAAAACAAATCTTCCTTCACATCCAAGGTATCACAAACTTTTTCATTTTCCTCTATATTTTTTCCTGCAACTCTATCTCGGTTAAGCAAATTCTCAAAATGTTCGGCCCATCTCGCTTTAGCTTTTGTCTTATCGCTAATTGCCACCCCATTCCTATCTTTAACTGGGACAAGTCCGGATTGACTACTACCTCTCAATTTGTTAACGTGCCAGTACAATATTTTACTATTATGCCGTCTAGCTGCATCTTCTAAATCCTCGGCAATTTTATCCATGGCCTCCACTTCACACCTCCTTAGTTCATATTTCAATGCTTTCTCCACTTTCTTTACATTTCTTTTGTTTTCATGTGATCTATCACTCAGATAATTCTTGTACAAGTCCTTTCTCCTTTCTATTAAACTTAAAGCTTTTTCACTAATATTCTTAGCTGCAGTTCTAGCTTTCTTCCCTAATACACCTTCAGCAACTTCACAAATTATTTTTCTAAAATTATTCCAACCATCTTCCACATTATCAAATTTTAAGCTCTCAAGTTTAGTATTCAACTGTTCCTGGAAAGTTTCTCTCAAATTCTCATCCTGGAGTCTACTAACATCATAACTTCCCAGGAGGTAATTACCCTTCCGATATTTCAGCTTTAAATTAACCCTTGACACTACTAGATGGTGATCTTTACTTTTAACATCAATAACAGCACTCCTATATACCCTAGTATCTTGTATTGATCCTGCCAGTCTTCGATTTACTATAACATAATCAATAAGGTTTGCTGTCTTACCATCACGTGAATACCATGTTAGCTTATGAGCCATTTTATGACCAAACACCGTATTGGTTATAACTAGATTGTTATACCTACAAAATTGCAAAAGTCTGTATCCATTACTGTTTTCTTTTCCTACACCAAATTTACCTAAGCTGGGATACCATCTATCCATATTTCTACCAACCTGGGCGTTAAAATCTCCCAGCAATAACATCATATTTCTACCTGGGACCTTGTCTATTTGCTCCTGTAACTGTAAGTAAAATTCATCTGAGTCATTAGTATCTCCATCAGTCGGTTCTACAGGGGCGTATACTACTATAACTGATACCTTGAACTTTCTAGTCATAAAATGAGCAATTAGTATTCTATTATTAATACCTTCCCAGCCTAAACAAGACTTAGCAGCTTCCTTATTCATCATGAGCCCTACTCCCTGTCTATGTAACCCGTCCTTCCTGCCTGAGTAAACAAATTCTATATCACCTAATTTCATGCTTCCTACCCCTGGGATATGAGTTTCTGAAACTCCTAATAGATCCAGTTCGAATCGTCTGAATTCGTCAGTCAAAAATGTCGATACGATAGTCATTTTTTAATGTCGTAACATTCCAAGTTCCAATTTTCATGTTCTTTAAATCATTGAAATTTTTTTCGCCTCAGGAAAAGCAATGATCCCGGATACCAGTGCAGGACGGGGATCACATATCTTCTCAAGTCTACACCGAAGTGCTTAAGCCGGCTTAGAACCGGACAGCAAGAAGTCCCTGGGACCTCCATGAATGGAGGCTTTGTGCAATCCTGGGCCCATCTTGGTCACAACATGGTTTTCAGCGCTTGGCGATGCTCTTCTATCAACAAGAGTCGAAATCCTGCACAGACAATCTCAAGCCTATTACCTCCGACTCATTATATATTCATGCCTACAAATATTATGCTACTACGGGGAGGCAACCCGTAACAGATAAATTAGCTAGGAAGAGGTTTTTCAGCCCAAAGACGCCCATCAAAACATACCAATCCCAGAAGAATTGTCCATTAGTCAGAATCCCGTGCGAATGCTGTGTCGTTTACTAGGCTATAATTTCCTCGAGGGGCGCCACTCCTCAAGTGGGAATAGAGTTGACCGCAAGGTCCCCAGTCTTGCAGGTACCCCGAAAAGGTCGAGGCAGCCCTTTGCAGAGGCCGTTGTCCATAGATCTGGATCTTACGCCCTGCCACAGTTGTCCTCCTATAGAGGATCCTCCCGCGATGGTGTTCTGCATCACCATGCAATTTAACCCATTGCTGGGAGAAGGTTTGCAACTCATGGAACTTGTGGATAAACAAGTGGGCCCTTTTGAGTGTACATTTGAGGGGCCTTCTTCCTCCTCCGCCTGTATTTATGACCCCGGGCAAGGGTGCCCCAGATTCTATTATGGACCCCCAGGGACAAGGTCCCCCCTTGGTCCATGCCTCCTATGGAGGTACCCTACATATCTGTAGAGTGTTCCCCTATCACCACCTGGGGACATGCTGAATGGCCTGGGGGAGGCCAGATAAACGGATCACTTTTGTTTTGCAAAGGCAATAACTCAGTGACATATTTGACCTACTACTTATAAATATACATAACTCACTGACTAGGCCTATATTAGTTATATACAGAAAATATATAACTCAGTGACACATTAAACCTACTACTTATAAATATGTGTAACTCATAGACTAGGCCTATATATGTTATATACAGAAATATATAACTGAGTGACATATTTAGCCTACTACTTATAAATATGTGTAACTGACTGACTAGGCATATAAGTTATATACAGAAATATATAACTCAGTGACATATTTAGCCTACTACTTAAAATATGTGTAACTCACTGACTAGGCCTATATAAGTTATATACAGAAATATATAACTCAGTGACAAATTTAGCCTACTACTTATAAATATGTGTAACTCACTGACTAGGCCTATCTAAGTTATATACAGAAATATATAACTGAGTGACATATTTAGCCTACTACTTATAAATATGTGTAACTCACTGACTAGGCCTATATAAGTTATATACAGAAATATATAACTGAGTGACATATTTATCCTACTGCTTATAAATATGGGTAACTCAATGACTAGGCATACAAGTTATATACATAAATATATAACTCAGCGACATATTTAACCTACTACTTATAAATATGTGTAACTCACTGACTAGGCCTATTTAAGTTATATACAGAAATATATAACTGAGTGACAAATTTAGCCTACTACTTAAAATATGTATAACTCACTGACTAGGCCTATATAAGTTATATACAAAAATATATAACTGAGTGACATTTTAGCCTACTGCTTATAAATATGTGTAACTCACAGACTAGGCATATAAGTTATATACAGAACATACATATTATTCCCTAGTTCGATAATTTTCCCTGAAAATTGGCATACAACAATTTTCAGCAGTAAAAAAAAAAAATCTAGATAGGTCAAAACTCTTAAAAAGTTCGTTTCCCTCCTCCAAAACTCATATTGTATTCTGGTTGTAGTGACAGCTACAACCTAGCAAAGAAAGACTCATGACCTATAGTAGCCAAAAGTTTAAAAACCCATTTGAAAATTTTTCATAAATTGTTCTGGTAGGTATTAGCTGACTGGAATCAACCGCCAACCTAAAGGTGGATTATAATGGATTATACCAACTTTCAACCTGATGGTTGTCAATTGGTACAATCATGATGAGTAATATTCTTATTTTCTTATGTTTAGACGGGCCACGACTTTGGGAAAATTCTTTGAGAACCTTAATTTTGGAACAATATTTCTTATAGGAGTGACGTCATCTTCATATGCTTTTCTCATCATTCTGCTTCATTTTTTTTTATATACAAGTCTGCTTATCGCAATGGATAGCATATTGAACATGCAATGTAAAGATGACGAGTTTGACACAAACAAAAGTTGAATTTTACATAGGATTATTTTTTTTAGACAAAGTTTCCCAATGATCTTCCATGCTAATGACGTAAAAAATAAATGGAATGGGTATAATAAGTTTAGCTGAAGATGAGTGATTGCACTAAATAAGCACATTACAATTTAATTTAATTTTCAATGGTATAGAATAATTCACGGGTAGAGATGTACAAAAAAGTATGCAAATAAACTAAAGCAAAATTAAAGTTCTTAAAAAGTGTCTCTCTTTTCACCGGGTGAAAACTCGGGAAATCCGGTTATTTCTTTCTATACAACAGTGAATTTCAAGCTATGAAACAAATTCTAATGCTTGTCTATAATCCTTATACTATCAACATGGCTTTTCTTTGAACTTGTCTACAAGCTAATCATGACATGTCCTTTTTAGAACCAAAACGAGAGCCAGTCATTGAACTGAGCCATTGTGCAGAAGTGATACCAAATTAAACGAAAACAAAATAAAGCAACCATATTAAAACACTTTATTTTTATTCCGTAAAAAGTGTCCTTAATTGGTTTGCTTTTACTGTACCAAAGTTCCTATACTATTTTGTGTTTTCAGTAAAGCGCTAGTTTTTTCTAATCCTAAAAACATAGGGAAACATAATTATTTGGTTTATTTGTGCTAATTTTACTGATATAGGCTGTGAAGTAATAATTTTTGTTCGTTTTAAGTTTTTCTTTACTTCCGTTCTTCGCTCTTTACTTCCCTCGCAAAAATTTTGTTTTGTAAATTAATCTTTGTTCGTTTTGATTAAAATTTAATGTAGAAACAACGCAGCCATTATCTTTTTTAGTTTTACGGAATAATGTATGTTCGTTATGAGTTTTAATGTCACTCTTTAGTTTCAGTTGAAAAGTCATTTTTAATATAATTTCTAATTATCCCCGATCTAGGAGAGATAAGACACCTAGAAAATACTGCAAACAACCTTGACAGCTGCGAAAAACTTTTAGTCTATAACATAAAGTTCATTATCCATGCTTCGCAAAACAATACATATTTTTCAGGAACGTTAGTTTTTTGATTAGCAAAAAGCTGTTTTTACTCGTCCGACTTCGCCTGAAAAAAGCCATAATGAAGACAGGGCTTTATAAATCACCTACTGACTAGCAGAAACTAGAAAGCTACCTTAACAAAAGAGAGCTGTATAAAGGCTCATTTAAAAGCTTATATTTATGCCTAATCGGTTTTTATAAATTTGACTTGATAGCATATTTCCATAAAGTAGGCTTTCGGTTGTTTCCCCCATTTTTGTAAATGAAAAAAGTACCTTTTCTAATGAAATGACCAAAAAATGCTGTTATTCAAAACCTAGGCGGGAGCAAAAAACTAAGGGGCAAGGAAGTCCCTTCCCCTCAGTGATCTGACCTTTTTCTTACGAGTTATGGGTTTTTATATATCTTAACATTGGACGTGATCGTCTCTTACTAGGTTGCTAGTTACCGCTGCAACCCGGATCTCTTTTAGAAATAATTTATTTTAGTTACTAATGATTTTTAACCCAATTAATTTTTCTTTAAAATGAGCTATTGAACAACTCTCTACGATGTTCCAGTGCCAAGCTATCTGTGGAAAAGAAAGAAAAAAAGAAAAAAAATATGCCGTTTGTGGAGAATAACGTGGTTAAAGTCAATTTTCTTGATTTTCAAGCCAATATATTTCCCTTGCTGTTCAAGCCAAATGACAAAGTTTCCTATACAGGGGTTTCGGACAAGACGGTTCTAAACGTGTACTTTTCGTTTTGATCTGACTCCTTTTTTAGGAGCTATAGGTTTTTTTATTTCTTAACATTGGACGTGATCGTCTCTTACTAGGTTGCTAGCTACCGCTGCAACCCGGATGATTGTCTCTTACTAGGTTGCTAGCTATCGCTGCAACCCGGACTAGGTTGCTAGCTACCGCTGCAACCCAGATTACTATGAGCTAAGTGTCGTTCTTTACTGTATTTTTCTATTCACGTCATAGCTCTAATATAAAACTATTATGACATTCATTATTTATCTAGTAGAAAGTTTACTATACAGGGGTTTCGGATAAGGCGGTTCTAATGGTGTACTTTTTTGTTTTGATCTGACTCCTTTTTTAGGAGCTATGGGTTTTATATTTCTTGACATTGGACGTGATCGTCTCTTACTAGGTTGCCTGACCGAGTGGTCCAAGGCACTGGTGATAGCCACCAGTCTCGTCGGAGGCGTGGGTTCAAATCTTACCGCAGGTATACGATTATGTTTGAAAGACTGCAGTGTGAAAAGACATCAAAAATGCAGTTTTTGGTGGAAAAATTTATTCTCTTTTACAGAAATAATTTCTTTTAGTTACTATAGATTTGTAACCCAATTAATTTCCTTTAAAATGAGCTACTGAACAATTCTCTACGATATTCCGGTGCCAAGCTATCTCTGGAAACAAAAGAAAAAAATATCCCGTTTAGGCGGAATGTTGTAGTAGCTGCCACTTTTCTTGATTTTCAAGCCAATATATTTCCCTTGCTGTTCAAGCCAAGGGACAGAAAGTTTACTATACAGGGGTTTCGGATAAGGCGGTTCTAATGGTGTACTTTTTTGTTTTGATCTGACTCCTTTTTTAGGAGCTATGGGTTTTTATATTTCTTAACATTGGACGTGATCGTCTCTTACTAGGTTGCTAGCTACCGCTGCAACCCGGATTCAAATACAACTGTACAAGACTATACTATAGTTAAGTGACCTAAACAAGTTAGTATAGGCAATAGTTCGTTCTTTATTATAAATAAAATTACTGCTCAGATATCATTGATATTTTTGTAGTTTATATAATAACTTTAGCGATTCTAAACTGAAAAATAAGATATTTAAAAAATTGAATTTTTCGGTCTGAAAATACTTATTGAATCTCACGTCGGGTAGTTATTATGTACTAACTACATCCAACGACTATGACTTCATTGATCAATATTGTACATAAAAAATTAAGTTTTTCGTAAAAAATTTATTCTATTTAAAAAAAAAAATTAAGTACAAATGGCACTAGATCTAGAGATTTCTTTTAAAATGAGCCATTGAACAATTCTCTACGATGTTCCAGTGCCAAGCTATCGGTGGAAAATAAAAAAATATCCCTTTAATTATAATCTTTTTTTACTTACTATAGGCTGGAAGTTTGTTCTTTACTGTAATATTTCAATGATCGTCTTTTAATGTAATAACCTATACTATAATTAAGTGGTGTATAAAATTTAGTATAGGCAAGAGGTTGTTCTTTATTATAAATATTTCCCTTGCTGTTCAAGCCAAAGGGCGGTAAGTTTCCTTTCAAGGGGTTTCGGACAAGGCGGTTTTAATGGTGTACTTTTTGTTTTGATCCGACTCATTTTTTAGGAACTATAGGTTTTTATATTTATTAACATTTGACGTGATCGTCTCTTACTAGGTTGCTAGCTACCGCTGCAACCCGGATTACAAACAGGAAAAAGCCTACGGCTTTTTCTTCTTTGGAATAGTAAGAGACGAACCTCAAAGAATCAGGCAGCTAACTAAGTCCAATATAAGCAATTGTTTGTTCTTCTAATGATCATCTTTTAATTTGGCGTTTCTTACTAGGTTGCTAGCTACCACTTAAACTCGGATTATGTAATTAATAAGTTGCTAGCTACCGCTGCAACCTAGATATTCTTATTTCTGCTACTATGGGCTAAGGTTCGTTCTTTCATGTAAAACTAGCAAAACATTTTTTAAGTATGATGAAGTTTAACTAATGTGTCAAAAGTAAGGTTGCAAGTCGACGATTTTGTTTTGGCCTTATTATAATTGGTATGGTGAAATAATAATATGCATATGGTTCTTAAATCCTACTTCTTTGTGGTCCCATATGGTCTAGTGGCTAGGATAATTAACTTTCACTCAACAGGCCCGGGTTCGATTCCCGGTGTGGAAAGTTTTTAACTCTATAATCTTCGAACAATTTGAACCTTTTATAATTTATAATGATGTATAATATAAATACTGTAATCTTAACTATAGTGAAGTTGCCTATGCAAGTTAGTATAGGGAAGAGTTCGATCTTTATTATAACATCAAAAATGCAGATTTTGGTGGAAAAATTTATTCTCTTTTAGAAATAATTTATTTTAGTTACTATAGATTTTTAACCCAATTAATTTCCTTTAAAATGAGCTATTGAACAACCCCCTACGATGTTCCAGTGCCAAGCTATCTCTGGATACAAAAGAAAAAAAGAAAAAAATATCCCGTTTGTGGAGAATAACGTGGTTAAGTCAATTTTCTTGATTTTGAAGCCAATATATTTCCCTTGCTGTTCAAGCCAAGGGACAGAAAGTTTCTATACAGGGGTTTCGGACAAGGCGGTTCTAATGGTGTACTTTTTGTTTTGATATGACTCCTTTTTTAGGAACTATGGGTTTTTATATTTCTTAACATTGGACGTGATCGTCTCTTACTAGGTTGCTAGCTACCACTGCAACCCGGATTACCGCCTTTGAAACAAGCCCATAGGCTCCATCTTAGAGTGAAGTTTGAAGTTCCAATTTAAAACTATTGAATATTCAA
This sequence comes from Artemia sinica, assembly GCA_027921565.1. Taxonomy (NCBI): domain Eukaryota; kingdom Metazoa; phylum Arthropoda; class Branchiopoda; order Anostraca; family Artemiidae; genus Artemia; species Artemia sinica. The sequence goes on from CM051275.1 coordinate 14,670,946, forward strand.
GTTTAATTTTTGGTATATTTTCAATTGAAAAGTTTTAGTTTTAGTTAATTTTTTTCGTAATAATTTTTTACTTTTAAGATGAGTAGGCGATATATGAAACTTACTAAGAGGGTCTGGGGGGAATATATATGAGGGGTTTTATAAACCTCTAGTTAAGGGCTTTGGACCATAATTATTGCAATGGTATCGTTCAAGGTTGCAGCTACCATTCCAGAATGGTAATAATTGCAAAAAAAAAAAAATTACAATAACTTTTACCGACCTGGGCGTTAAAATATCCCAGTAAAAACATCGTATTTCTACCTGGGACCCTGTCTATTTGCTCCTATAACTGTAAGTAAAATTCATCTGAGTCACTAGTATCTCCGTCAGTCGGTTCTACAGGGGCGTATACTACTAGAACTGATACCCTGAACTTTTTAGTCATTTCGAGTTTTAGCTTGGAGTCATGCCTTTGAGTTTTACTTAAAGTTTCAGTTTGGCTAAGTTTTAGTTAAGAGTTTCGAGTTTTAGCTTAGAGTCTTAACTTAGACTTTTTTTGTTAGAGTTCTAGTTTAGTTTAATTTTAGTTAAGAGTTTGATGTTTTACCTTTGAGTTTCAGTTAGAGTTCTAGTTTAGTTTAATTTTAGTTAAGAGTTTGATGTTTTACCTTTGAGTTTCAGTTAGAGCTCTAGTTTAGTTTAGTTAAGAGTTTGGTGTTTTAGCTTAGAGTCTTAGCATAGAGTTTTTGTTAGAGTTCTAGTTTATTTTAGTTTTAGTTAAGAGTTTAGAGTTTTTAGCTTAGAGTCTTAGCGTAGAGTTTATGTTGAAGTTCTAGTTTAGTTTAGTTTTAGTTAATAGTTTAGAGTTTTAGCTTAGAGACTTAGCTTAGAGTTATAGTTTAGTTTCGTTTTAGTTAACAGTTTAGAGTTTTTTAGCTTAGAGTCTTAGCTTAGAGTTTTTGATAGAGTTCTAGCGCTAGTTAGTTTTAGTTAAGAGTTTGATGTTTTACCTCAGAGTCATAGCTTAGAGTTTTAGTTAGATTTCTAGTTTAATTTAGTTTTAGTTAAGAGTTTAGAATTTTAGCTTAGAGTCTTAGCTTAGAGTTTTTGTTAGAGTTCTAGTTTATTTTAGTTTTAGTTAAGAGTTTAGAGTTTTTAGCTTAGAGTCTTAGCCTAGAGTTTTTGATAGAGTTCTAGTTTAGTTTAGTTTTAGTTAAGAGTTTGATGTTTTACCTTAGAGTCATAGCTTAGAGTTTTAGTTAGAGTTCTAGTTTAGTTTAGTTTTAGTTAAGAGTTTAGAATTTTAGCTTAGAGTCTTAACTTAGAGTTTTTGGAGTTCTAGTTTATTTTAGTTTTAGTTAAGAGTTTAGAGTTTTTAGCTTAGAGTTTTTGTTGAAGTTCTAGTTTAGCTTAGTTTTAGTTAAAAGTTTAGAATTTTTAGCTTAGAGTCTTAGCTTAGAGTTTTTGTTAGAGTTCTAGTTTAGTTTAGTCTTAACTTAGAGCTTTTTGATAGAGTTCTAGTTTAGTTTAATTTTAGTTAAGAGTTTGATGTTTTACCTTTGAGTTTCAGTTAGAGTTGAAGTTTAGTTTAGTTTTAATTAAGAGTTTGGTGTTTTACCTTAGAGTCTTAGCTTAGAGTTTTAGTTAGAGTTCTAGTTTAGTTTAGTTTTAGTTAAGAGTTTAGAATTTTAGCTTAGAGTCTTAGCTTAGAGTTTTTGTTAGAGTTCTAGTTTATTTTAGTTTTAGTTAAGAGTTTAGAGTTTTTAGCTTAGAGTCTTAGCTTAGAGTTTTAGTTAGAGTTCTAGTTTAGTTTAGTTTTAGTTAAGAGTTTAGAATTTTATCTTAGAGTCTTAGCTTAGAGTTTTACTTAAAGTTGTAGTTTATTTTAGTTTTAGTTAAGAGCTTAGAGTTTTTAGCTTAGAGTCTTAGTTTAGAGTTTTTGTTAGAGTTCTAGTTTAGTTTAGTTTTAGTTAAAAGTTAAGAGTTTTAGCTTAGAGTCTTAGCTTAGAGTTTTAGTTAGAGTTCTAGTTTAGTTTAGTTATAGTTAAGAATTTAGAGTTTTAGCTTAGAGTCATAGCTTAGAGTTCTAGTTAAAGTTATAGTCTTAGTTTAGTTTTAGTTAAAAGTTTAGAGTTTTTAGCTTAGAGTCTTAGCTTAGAGTTTTTGTTAGAGTTCTAGTTTAGTTTAGTCTTAACTTAGAGCTTTTTTTATAGTTCTAGTTTAGTTTAATTTTAGTTAAGAGTTTGATGTTTTACATTTGAGTTTCAGTTAGAGTTCTAGTTTAGTTTAGTTTTAGTTAAGACTTTGGTGTTTTACCTTAGAGTCTTAGCTTAGAGTTTTAGTTAGAGTTCTAGTTTAGTTTAGTTTTAGTTAAGAGTTTAGAATTTTAGCTTAGAGTCTTAGCTTAGAGTTTTTGTTAGAGTTCTAGTTTATTTTAGTTTTAGTTAAGAGTTTTGAGTTTTTAGCTTAGAGTCTTAGCTTAGAGTTTTTGTTAGACTTGAAGTTTAGTTTAGTAATAGTTAAGAGTTTAGAGTTTTAGCTTAGAGTCATAGCTTAGAGTTTTACTTAAAGTTGTAGTTTAGTTAAGTTTTAGTTAAGAGTTTCGAGTTTTAGCTTAGAGACTTAGCTTAGAGTTATAGTTTAGTTTAGTTTTAGTTAAGAGTTTAGAGTTTTTTAGCTTAGAGTCCTAGCTTAGAGTTTTTGTTAGAGTTCTAGTTTAGTTTAGTTATAGTTAAGAATTTAGAGTTTTAGCTTAGAGTCATAGCTTAGAGTTTTAGTTAAAGCTATAGTCTTAGTTTAGTTTTAGTTAAAAGTTTAGAGTTTTTAGCTTAGAGTCTTAGCTTAGAGTTTTTGTTAGAGTTCTAGTTTAGTTTAGTTTTAGTTAAGAGTTTGATGTTTTACATTTGAGTTTCAGTTAGAGTTCTAGTTTAGTTTAGTTTTAGTTAAGAGTTTTGTGTTTTATCTTAGAGTCTTAGCTTAGAGTTTTAGTTAGAGTTCTAGTTTAGTTTAGTTTTAGTTAAGAGTTTAGAATTTTAGCTTAGAGTCTTAGCTTAGAGTTTTTGTTAGACTTGAAGTTTAGTTTAGTAATAGTTAAGAGTTTAGAGTTTTAGCTTAGAGTCATAGCTTAGAGTTTTACTTAAAGTTGTAGTTTAGTTAAGTTTTAGTTAAGAGTTTCGAGTTTTAGCTTAGAGACTTAGCTTAGAGTTATAGTTTAGTTTAGTTTTAGTTAAGAGTTTAGAGTTTTTTAGCTTAGAGTCTTAGCTTAGAGTTTTTGTTAGAGTTCTAGTTTAGTTTAGTTATAGTTAAGAATTTAGAGTTTTAGCTTAGAGTCATAGCTTAGAGTTTTAGTTAAAGTTATAGTTTAGTAAAGTTATAGTTAAGAGTTTAGAGTTTTACCTTAGAGTCATAGCTTAGAGTTTTTGTTAGAGTTCTAGTTCAGTTTAGTTTTAGTTAAGAGTTTTAGCTTTGAGTCTTAGCTTATAGTTTGTGTTAGAGTTCTAGTTTAGTTTAGTTTTAGTTAATAGTTTAGAGTTTTAGCTTAGAGTCTTACCTTAGAGTTTTTGTTAAAGTTGAAGTTTAGTTTAGTAATAGTTAAGAGTTTAGAGTTTTAGCTTAGAGTCTTAGCTTAGAGTTTTTGTTAGAGTTCTAGTTTAGTTTAGTTTTAGTTAAGAGTTTAGAGTTTTTAGCTTAGAGTCTTAGCATAGAGTTTTTGTTGAAGTTCTAGTTTAGTTTAGTAATATTTAAGAGTTTAGAGTTTTAGCTTAGAGTCTTAGCTTAGAGTTTTTGTTAAAGTTGAAGTTTAGTTTAGTAATAGTTAAGAGTTTAGAGTTTTAGCTTAGAGTCATAGCTTAGAGTTTTTGTTAAAGTTGAAGTTTAGTTTAGTAATAGTTAAGAGTTTAGAGTTTTAGCTTCGATTGTTAGCTTAGAGTTTTAGTTTAGTTTACTTTTAGTTAAGAGTTTAGAGTTTTCTAGCTTAGAGTCTAGGCTTAGAGTTTCTGTTAGAGTTCTAGTTTTGTTTTAGTTAAGAGTTTAGAGTTTTTTGCTTAGAGTCTTAGCTTAGAGTTTTAGTTAGAGTTCTAGTTTAGTTTAGTTTTAGTTAAGAGTTTAGAGTTTTACCATAGAGTCTTAGCTTAGAGTTCTAGTTAGAGTTGAAGTTTAGTTTAGTTACAGTTAAGAATTTAGTGTTTTAGCTTAGAGTCATAGCTTAGAGTTTTACTTAAAGTTGTAGTTTAGTTAAGTTTTAGTTAAGAGTTTGGTGTTTTACGTTAGAGTCTTAGCTTAGAGTTTTAGTTAGAGTTCTAGTTTAGTTTAGTTTTAGTTAAGAGTTTAGAATTTTAGCTTAGAGTCTTAGCTTAGAGTTTTTGTTAGAGTTCTAGTTTATTTTAGTTTTAGTTATGAGTTTAGAGTTTTTAGCTTAGAGTCTTAGCTTAGAGTTTTTGATTGAAATTCTAGTTTAGTTTAGTTTTAGTTAATAGTGTAGGGTTTTAGCTTAGAGTCTTAGCTTAGAGTTTTTGTTAGACTTGAAGTTTAGTTTAGTAATAGTTAAGAGTTTAAAGTTTTAGCTTAGAGTCTTAGCTTAGAGTTTTTGTTAAAGTTGAAGTTTAGTTTTGTAATAGTTAAGAGTTTAGAGTTTTAGCTTAGAGTCATAGCTTAGAGTTTTTGTTAAAGTTGAAGTTTAGTTTATTAATAGTTAAGAGTTTAGAGTTTTAGCTTAGATTCTTAGCTTAGAGTTTTAGTTTAGTTTACTTTTAGTTAAGAGTTTAGAGTTTTCTAGCTTAGAGTCTTAGCTTAGAATTTTTGTTAGAGTTCTAGTTTAGTTTTGTTTTAGTTAAGAGTTTAGAGTTTTTTGCTTAGAGTCTTAGCTTAAAGTTTTAGTTAGAGTTCTAGTTTAGTTTAGTTTTAGTTAAGAGTTTAGAGTTTTACCATAGAGTCTTAGCTTAGAGTTTTTGTTAGAGTTGAAGTTTAGTTTAGTTACAGTTAAGAGTTTAGAGTTTTAGCTTAGAGTCATAGCTTAGAGTTTTAATTAAAGTTGTAGTTTAGTTAAGTTTTAGTTAAGAGTTTGGTATTTTACCTTAGAGTCTTAGCTTAGAGTTTTAGTTAGAGTTCTAGTTTAGTTTAGTTTTAGTTAAGAGTTTAGAATTTTAGCGTAGAGTCTTAGCTTAGAGTTTTTGTTAGAGTTCTAGTTTTTTTTAGTTTTAGTTATGAGTTTAGAGTTTTTAGCTTAGATTCTTAGCTTAGAGTTTGTGTTGAAGTTCTAGTTTAGTTTCAGTTAATAGTTTAGGGTTTTAGCTTAGAGTCTTAGCTTAGAGTTTTTGTTAGACTTGAAGTTTAGTTTAGTAATAGTTAAGAGTTTAGAGTTTTAGCTTAGAGTCATAGCTTAGAGTTTTAATTAAAGTTGTAGTTTAGTTAAGTTTTAGTTAAGAGTTTCGAGTTTTAGCTTAGAGACTTAGCTTAGAATTATAGTTTAGTTTAGTTTTAGTTAAGAGTTTGGTGTTTTACCTTAGAGTCATAGCTTAGAGTTTTAGTTAGAGTTCTAGTTTAGTTTAGTTTTAGTTAAGAGTTTAGAATTTTAGCTTAGAGTCTTAGCTTAGAGTTTTTGTTAGAGTTCTAGTTTATTATAGTTTTAGTTAAGAGTTTAGAGTTTTTAGCTTAGAGTCTTAGTTTAGAGTTTTTGTTGAAGTTCTAGTTTAGTATAGTTTTAGTTAAAAGTTTAGAGTTTTTAGCTTAGAGTCTTAGCTTAGAGTTTTTGTTAGAGTTCTAGTTTAGTTTAGTCTTAACTTAGAGTTTTTTTTTTATAGAGTTCTAGTTTAGTTTAATTTTAGTTAAGAGTTTAATGTTTAACCTTTGAGTTTCAGTTAGAGTTCTAGTTTAGTCTAGTTTTAGTTAAGAGTTTAGAATTGTAGCTTAGAGTCTTAGCTTAGAGTTTTTGTTAGAGTTCTAGTTTATTTTAGTTTTAGTTAAGAGTTTAGAGTTTTTAGCTTAGAGTCTTAGCTTAGAGTTTTTGTTGAAGTTCTAGTTTAGTTTAGTTTTAGTTAATAGTTTAGAGTTTTAGCTTAGAGTCTTAGCTTAGAGTTTTTGATAGACTTGAAGTTTAGTTTAGTAATAGTTAAGAGTTTAGAGTTTTAGCTTAGAGTCATAGCTTACAGTTTTACTTAAAGTTGTAGTTTAGTTAAGTTTTAGTTAAGAGTTTCCAGTTTTAGCTTAGAGACTTAGCTTAGAGTTATAGTTTGGTTTAGTTTTAGTTAAGAGTTTAGAGTTTTTTAGCTTAGAGTCTTAGCTTAGAGTTTTAGTTAGAGTTCTAGTTTAGTTTAGTTTTAGTTAAGAGTTTAGAATTTTAGCTTAGAGTCTTAGCTTAGAGTTTTTGTTAGAGTTCTAATTTATTTTAGTTTTAGTTAAGAGTTTAGAGTTTTTAGCTTAGAGTCTTAGCTTAGAGTTTTTGTTGAAGTTCTAGTTTAGTTTAGTTTTAGTTAATAGTTTAGAGTTTTAGCTTAGAGTCTTAGCTTAGAGTTTTTGATAGACTTGAAGTTTAGTTTAGTAATAGTTAAGAGTTTAGAGTTTTAGCTTAGAGTCATAGCTTACAGTTTTACTTAAAGTTGTAGTTTAGTTAAGTTTTAGTTAAGAGTTTCCAGTTTTAGCTTAGAGACTTAGCTTAGAGTTATAGTTTGGTTTAGTTTTAGTTAAGAGTTTAGAGTTTTTTAGCTTAGAGTCTTAGCTTAGAGTTTTAGTTAGAGTTCTAGTTTAGTTTAGTTTTAGTTAAGAGTTTAGAATTTTAGCTTAGAGTCTTAGCTTAGAGTTTTTGTTAGAGTTCTAGTTTATTTTAGTTTTAGTTAAGAGTTTAGAGTTTTTAGCTTAGAGTCTTAGCTTAGAGTTTTTGTTGAAGTTCTAGTTTAGTTTAGTTTTAGTTAATAGTTTAGAGTTTTAGCTTAGAGTCTTAGCTTAGAGTTTTTGATAGACTTGAAGTTTAGTTTAGTAATAGTTAAGAGTTTAGAGTTTTAGCTTAGAGTCATAGCTTACAGTTTTACTTAAAGTTGTAGTTTAGTTAAGTTTTAGTTAAGAGTTTCGAGTTTTAGCCTAGAGACTTAAATTAGAGTTTTTGTTAGAGTTCTAGTTTAGTTTAGTTATAGTTAAGAATTTAGAGTTTTAGCCTAGAGTCAAAGCTTAGAGTTTTAGTTAAAGTTATAGTTTAGTAGAGTTATAGTTAAGAGTTTAGAGTTTTACCATAGAGTCATAGCTTAGAGTTTTTGTTAGAGTTCTAGTTCAGTTTAGTTTTAGTTAAGAGTTTAGAGTTTTAGCTTAGAGTCTTAGCTTATAGTTTGTGTTAGAGTTCTAGTTTAGTTTAGTTTTAGTTAATAGTTTAGAGTTTTAGCTTAGAGTCTTACCTTAGAGTTTTTGTTAAAGTTGAAGTTTACTTTAGTAATAGTTAAGAGTTTAGAGTTTTAGCTTAGAGTCTTAGCTTAGAGTTTTTGTTAGAGTTCTAGTTTAGTTTAGTTTTAGTTAAGAGTTTAGAGTTTTAGCTTAGAGTCTTAGCTTAGAGTTTTTGTTAGAGTTCTAGTTTAGTTTAGTAATAGTTAAGAGTTTAGAGTTTTTAGCTTAGAGTCTTAGCATAGAGTTTTTGTTAAAGTTGAAGTTTAGTTTAGTAATAGTTAAGAGTTTAGAGTTTTAGCTTAGAGTGTTAGCTTAGAGTTTTTGTTAAAGTTGAAGTTTAGTTTAATAATAGTTAAGAGTTTAGAGTTTTAGCTTAGATTCTTAGCTTAGAGTTTTAGTTTAGTTTACTTTTAGTTAAGAGTTTAGAGTTTTTAGCTTAGAGTCTTAGCTTAGAGTTTCTGTTAGAGTTCTAGTTTAGTTTAGTTTTAGTTAAGAGTTTAGAGTTTTTAGCTTAGAGTCTTAGCTTAGAGTTTTAGTTAGAGTTCTAGTTTAGTTTAGTTTTAGTTAAGAGTTTAGAGTTTTACCATAGAGTCTTAGCTTAGAGTTCTAGTTGGAGTTGAAAATTAGTTTAGTTACAGTTAAGAATTTAGTGTTTTAGCTTGGAGTCATAGCTTAGAGTTTTACTTGAAGTTGTAGTTTAGTTAAGTTTTAGTTAAGAGTTTCGAGTTTTAGCTTAGAGTCTTACCTTAGAGTTTTTGTTAGAGTTTTAGTTTAGTTTAGTTTTAGTTAAGAGTTTAGAGATTTTAGCTTAGAGTCTTAGCTTAGAGTTTTAGTTAGAGTTCTAGTTTAGTTTAGTTTTAGTTATGAAATTAAAGTTTTAGCTTAGAGTTATAGCTTAGAGTTTTAGTTAAAGTTATAGTTTAGTAAAGTTATAGTTAAGAGTTTAGAGTTTTAGCTCAGAGTCTTAGCTTATAGTTTGTGTTAGAGTTCTAGTTTAGTTTAGTTATAGTTAAGAGTCCCGAGTTTTTAGCCTAGAGTCTTAGCTTAGAGTTTCTGTTAGAGTTCTAGTTTAGTTTACTTCTAGTTAAGACATTAGAGTTTTAGCTTAGAGTCTTAGCTTATAGTTTGTGTTAGAGTTCTAGTTTAGTTTAGTAATAGTTAAGAGTTAAACATCTCTCCATGTTTAAGTTAGGTTAGGTTAGCCTACGTACGTGCGCGTACGTAGGCTAACCTAACCTAGCCTAACATAACTTAATCTATCCTAACCTAACCTAACTTAAACATGGAGAGATGTTTAACTCTTAACTATTACTAAACTAAACTAGAACTCTAACACAAACTATAAGCTAAGACTCTAAGCTAAAACTCTAAACTCTTAACTAGAAGTAAACTAAACTAGAACTCTAACAGAAACTCTAAACTAAGACTCTAAGCTAAAAACTCGGGACTCTTAACTATAACTAAACTAGAACTCTAACACAAACTATAAGCTAAGACTCTAAGCTAAAACTCTAAACTCTTAACGAAAACTAAACTGAACTAGAACTCTAACTAAAACTCCAAGCTATGACTCTAAGGTAAAACTCTAAACTCTTAACTATAAATTTACTAAACTATAACTTTAACTAAAACTCTAGGCTATAACTCTAAGCCAAAACTTTAAATTCATAACTATGACTAAACTAAACTAGAACTCTAACTAAGACTCTAAGCTAAGACTCTAAGGTAAAACTCTAAACTCATAACTAAAACTAAACTAAACTAGAACTCTAACAAAAACTCTAAGGTAAGACTCTAAGCTAAAAATCGAAACTTAACTAAAACTTAACTAAACTAGAACTTCAAGTAAAACTCTAAGCTATGACTCTAAGCTAAAACACTAAATTCTTAACTGTAACTAAACTAAACTTCAACTCTAACAAGAACTCTTAGCTAAGACTCTATGGTAAAAGTCTATACTCTTAACTAAAACTAAACTAAACTAGAACTCTAACTAAAACTCTAAGCTAAGACTCTAAGCAAAAAACTCTAAACTCTTAACTAAAACTAAACTAAACTAGAACTCTAACTAAGACTCTAAAACTAACTAAAACTAAGACTAACTAACTAAACTAAAACTAAGACTCTAAGCTAAAAAACTCTAAACTCTTAACTAAAAGTAAACTAAACTAAAACTCTAAGGTAAGAATCTAAGCTAAAACTCTAAACTCTTAACTATTACTAAACTAAACTTCAACTTTAACAAAAACTCTAAGCTAAGACTCTAAGCTAAAACTCGAAACTCTTAACTATTACGAAACTAAACTTCAACTTTAACAAAAACTCTATGCTAAGACTCTAAGCTAAAAACTCTAAACTCTTAACTATTACTAAACTAAACTAGAACTCTAACAAAAACTCTAAGCTAAGACTCTAAGCTAAAACTCTAAACTCTTAACTAAAACTAAACTAAACTAGAACTCTAACAAAAACTCTAAGCTAAGACTCTAAGCTAAAACTCTAAACTCTTAACTATTACTAAAGTAAACTTCAAATTTAACAAAAACTCTAAGGTAAGACTCTAAGCTAATCTCTAAACTATTAACTAAAACTAAACTAGAACTCTAACACAAACTATAAGCTAAGACTCTAAGCTAAAACTCTAAACTCTTAACTAAAACTAAACTGAACTAGAACTCTAACAAAAACTCTAAGCTATGACTCTATGGTAAAACTCTAAACTCTTAACTATAGCTTTACTATACTATAACTTTAACTAAAACTCTAAGCTTTGACTCTAGGCTAAAACTCTAAATTCTTAACTATAACTAAACTAAACTAGAACTCTAACAAAAACTCTAAGCTAAGACTCTAAGCTAAAAAACTCTAAACTCTTAACTAAAACTAAACTAAACTATAACTCTAGGCTAAGTCTCTAAGCCAAAACTCGAAACTTTTATCTAAAACTTAACTAAACTACAACTTTAAGTAAAACTCTAAGCTATGACTCTAAGCTAAAACTCTAAACTCTTAACTACTACTAAACTAAACTTCAAGTCTATCAAAAACTCTAAGCTAAGACTCTGAGCTAAAACTCTAGACTATTAACTAAAACTAAAATAAACTAGAACTTCAACAAAAACTCTAAGCTAAGACTCTAAGCTAAAAACCCTAAACTATTAACTAAAACTAATATAAACTAGAACTCTAACAAAAACTCTAAGCTAAGACTCTTAGCTAAAATTCTAAACTCTTAACTGAAACTAAACTAAACTAGAACTCTAACTAAAACTCTAAGCTAAGACTCTAAGGTAAAACACCAAACTCTTAACTAAAACTAAACTAAACTAGAACTCTAACTGAAACTCAAAGGTAAAACATTAAACTCTTAACTAAAATTAAACTAAACTAGAACTCTATAAAAAAAAACTCTAAATTAAGACTAAACTAAACTAGAAATCTAACAAAAACTCTAAGCTAAGACTCTAAGCTAAAAACTCTATTAATTTTTGGATAGAAATGGGGTAGGGGGGGGGGAAGCACACTTATTACGACTTCGTCAGGTGTCCTTTCCATTCTTTGGCGAATTTCTCAAAACTAAAGATGCACAGAATTTCCACAACCGCACTAGAAATATTGGCAATATATTGGGAAGAACTTTAATTTTCGATAGGATCAAACAGTCAGTTGTAATGAAATTTAAGTGATGAGAGATTCGTGTGAATAGTAGCCTGAACTCCGAAAATTGGAGTTTTGATAAAGACTTTTGTAAATGCAAACATACTTTTTTTCAGCTTTCATGTCAGAGGCCAGAATCTTATTTTACTTCTAACCTCTTATAGTTGTGCTCTTATCTTTCAATTTTGAAACAATATATTATAGTGGCTATATATCATTTGTAACTGCCCTGAAGCCATTTTGATGAGCTCTAATTTTACGATATTTGATGTAGTGTCACACTTTTATTACCTCATAACTTTTTCTGGTCTTTGGGAAACTCCTTAAAATGAACAAGAAAAACACAAGAAAGGTAAGCTAAAAGATTTGTAGATCAGAAGGCTGAACTGTAGCTAAGAAATAAGGTCAATTTATGAAAGTCGAAGGTACAGTCTCTGGATCAAAGCAGGGCATCAATATGCCCTGCTTTGACAATGCCCAACTATGATGCCACATCTTCGGCAAAAAATTCCTAAATTCTTGCGGTATTCTTGATTTTATCCTTCTTGATGATGACTTGAGCTTTAAGCTTAATAAAAATATTCATAAGATGTTACTGACACTGTGAAAAATAAAAAGATATGACGTTACAAGAATTTAAGCTGTTAAGAAGCAGCTATCAAACTAGCAAAAAAGTAAGAAAAAGTGGTAATTGCGGTGAAAGTGCAAAAAAGTCTTTCTGTCGATTGTCCTGAACTAAATTTATGGGGATCGATCAACTAAAACAAAACAAAAAATATTGAAGATAAGTTCCCATCTTTGTAGTCAGCTTTGAATCGTTTAGTATCTTGATGTCAAATCATCTTCACTGAGTTAATATTCGAAGTTTTGAAATAATGAAAAGAAGTGTAAATGAATTTTCAAGGCGTAATTCTGTTAAAGGCGATGTAACTTCTAAACTGCGACAAGATGCTAAAAAAGTGGAATTGAAAAATGACTATTCAGGTCAGACGTACAAAAAGGCCACCATTTTATCAAAAATTGAAAAGATTGCTGGAAGTAAACAGGTTGATCCGTTCAAAAAACTTGACAAAGAGATTGTCATACTTGAGGAAAAGCTATCTATGTTGTATAGATCACCAGAATTGAAGAAAAGCTTCAAATTACGAAAAGCAATAATGGATACTATGCGACATACAAACTCAATTACGGGAAAATTAAAAACTTACCAGAGCATGCTTGGAAAACGCGAATTAAAAGGAATCATATCCAGCTTTAACTTTCAAATTGCAAAACTGAATTCAACCATTGTCAACTTTGAAAAAGATGTAGAGAAGATGCAACAAGTAGAAAAGTAGAATGTGCAGCCACAGCACCTCTAGATAATCTGTTGCAGTATGGTACAAAGCTGTGCTCAAGAAAAGAGCCTTCTTCTAATTTAAGAACTGAAAATTCTACAAAAACAGCCGAAATTAACTGGGAGCACCGGTATTATCAGAAACTTTATCAATCGATGGATTCAGATTGATCAGTAGGATCAGTCTTCTTCTGAAAGATACTGATGTTGGAGATGTGTCTAGTTTGGACTAGCCTGGGTCGGTTGAGTTAGGTTATGATAGTTTACGTTACGTTACGTTTTGTTAGGATAGGGTGTGTTAGGTTATGTTACATTAGGTTACGTTAAGTTGGGTTCAGTTAGGTAAAAGTTGGCTAGGTTATGCTTACGTTAGGTTACCTTAGGCTACGATTAGTTACGTTAGTTTACGAGAGGTTACGTTAGGCTAGGATAGGTTTCTTAGGTCACGATAGGTTAGGTTATGTTAGGTTACTTTAGGTTAAGCTTACGTTAGGTTACCTTAGGCTACGATTAGTTACGTTAGTTTACGAGAGGTTACGTTAGGCTAGGATAGGTTTCTTAGGTCACGATAGGTTAGGTTATGTTAGGTTAGGCTAATACTATTACACTTGTAGTACTTGTCAGTGTTATTTTTGTCATTGGTTTCTTTGTGTTTTTCGAAGGTGCCTGTTTTGAAAGTTATGGTTTGATATGTTTAGTTAGGCTCTATTTCGGTTTTAACTTGTCTATGCTTTCTTTGTCAGAGGTTACTTGTACATTTCTCATTGCGTTGTCTATTTTGAAGATGTCTTAATTGGAAGTTATAGTTTGATATGTTTAGCTGCCTTATATTGTGGTTTGACTTGTCTCAGCTAGGTTTGTAAGCGGTTTCTCTATCTATTTTGAATGTGCCTTGTTTCAAAATTGTACTTTAATATTTTAGTTATGCTGTTTTATTGATGGATTTGTCTGTGTAAGCTTTATCGATGGTTTCTTTGTTTATTTTAAAGGTACCTTGCTTGAAATTTATGATTTGATATGTTTAAGCTATGCTGTTTCGTGGTTTGACTAGTAGATGCTATTCTTGCCGTTGATCTCTTGGTATATTTTGAAGACATTTTTTTGAAAGTTATGGTTTGGTATAATTAGTTAATCTGTATTGTGGTTTGACTCGTCTGTTCTATTTTGCCAGTTGTTCCTTTGTCTATTTCGAGAGTGCCTTGTTGAAAGTGACTTCTAACGTGCCTTGTTGGAATTTATGATTTGATGTATTTAGTTATGCTCTTCGGGGTTTGACTTGTCAGTGCTAGTTTTTGTCGTTGGTTTCCTTGTATATTTCTAATGTGTTTTTTTTTTAAGTTATGGTTTATATGTCTATTTATGCTATATTGTGGTTTGACTTGTCTCTATTTCGAAGGTGCCTTGTTTGATACTTGTATTTTGATGTTTTTAGTTATGCTGTCTCAATGTTGGTCTTGTCTGTACTAGTTTTGTCAATGGTTTCATTGTCTGTTTAAAAGTTAATTTCTTTGAAGTTATGGTTTGATACTTTAACTTATGCTATATATTAGTTTTACTTTCTTTGGTATTTTTGTCTGGTCAGTGTTTTTTTGTATATTAAGAAGGTGCCTTGTTTGAAAGTTATACATTGAAATTTATAGTCGTACTGTTTTAATGTTTGATTTGATTTGTCGGTGCTAGCTTTTTTGATGGTTTCCGCCTTTTTCTACGGTGCACTTATAAAAGTTATGCTTTGGTATTCTTAGTTACGTTCTTTTATTGTTAGACTTGTCTGCACTAGCTTTGTCAGTATTTTTTTGTCGATTTCGAAGGTGCCTTATTTTCAAATTATGTTTTGATAGGTTTAATTATGCTGTTTCGTGTATTTTTCTCATTCGTTTCTTTGTATACTTAGAGAATAAGGCAGCTAAGTAAGTTAAATACGGCACAACACTCCAGAAAAGCCAATTTTCCAAGCTTTTACTTGCTTCATATCTTTGTTAGTTCTTTGCTTAATTCCAGCTATCCATACAACCATGATACTAAGGAAACATACATAATCCCCGCATTAAGAACTACATCGATCCTTTATGTATGCTCACTATTAGTGAGCACTTTATCTATGCTAAATTATGTAAGCTCGCTTTCTGTATAGACTACTTAATATTGGGGTTGAAAAAGCGCTTTAAACTTCATCAGAATCTATTTTTTCAATCTAGTATTCTCGTCCCTTTAAAAATTGTATCTATTCATCCCAAGACTAGGAGCTTGTAGTCTTTTCTTGATTAATATCAGTATATTCTTCCTGATCCAGACTGTTTGAAGCAAGAGCTTGAGATTTGGTGCCGCAAGAAAGGCCTTCTTCGATTGTATCTTCTCTTTACAAATGCGACTCCCCACTATTCTTCCAAATATTTTTCTTCTTTTGGCTGTCATTATAACGTTGCCTATCAATCTGTGTTGCCACAGTCACAGGTTTCCTGTGAAACGTCAAAGGTTTTCTTGACGAATTTCACAGGTTTTTTGGCACTATTTTTTTTCAGGTTTTGAAAATTCGTAGTGGCAACACTACTGTCAATACTCCTACTCCAGAAACATTCTTCTCAGCACTTAAAAAGCTAAGAACCTAGTGAAAAATACAATGGAACATGAAAGGCCGAGTAGTTTAGCCCTGCTTGCCATCCATAGAGATATGTTCGTCCCGAGAAGGCCATAGATGTTTTTACAGGGAGGAACATCGCTTTTGGAATTCATTTTGTAGGTACTTAGTTTATTTTGCAAAACATTTTGTTTGGCTCTATAAATATATTATCTTATGTGTACAAGTGCTTATACACTCGGTTTGTAAACATTTTATGGTAAAAAAAAGATACACCAGTTAGAACAAAGATAAAGAAGTTAAAGATACTATAGTATGCTTAGTGGATGTGTATTCGTTCACAATGGTCAGATCGACGGTCTCTAGGGTCGACCAAAAGACTAAGTCCACGGGAAAATTTTTATTTTATGACCTCTTCTCTTCCCTGAGCCAAAATCTTGGATACGGCCTTTTCTATGTATATTAGCACTTTCCATAATAGGAAATCACTTTAATGGTGGTTTTCATAATTTTTGGCCAAATTGTGAATTATTATCAGAAAAAAAGAAGCCAGTTTTAAAATGTATGTAAGTATAATGTGCACACGTTGTATTATTTCTTAGCGATTTCTTTCTGTCGAGTTATCTCTCATTTTTTTGGGGGGTTAGTTTTTAGGGTGTTAGTGAGAGAAATTTAATTGTAACAGCATTGTGAAAACTAATACGAGTTCTTCTATTATACTCTTCGTTTATTGAATTTTATTGTCACCCTGAATAATAACACGAGCCTTGCTTTAAAGGGTTTGTCCTGCTTGAGTTATTTTGCGCCCCATCTTATACACACAACCCAAAATAGGTTCTTGGGAGGAACTGGAGTAGGTAGCCCCTTGGAAAGACTCAAAAAAGCAAACCAATGCCGAGGTTTGATTTAATTAGAAATCTCATATTAGCAATCCTGCATTAAGAAATTCACTTTAAATTTATCTAATAAAAAGATCCCTCAATTTTTGGGTACCTCTCTAACTCAGCCTCAACCTTGATCAACTTCAGAAGGGAAATTTTACATTGTTCTGATTGCTACAACACTTGCACCTTTCGCAAGTTTTTCCATGGGATTAAAGTCCTGTGTATGTTACCCTATTATTCATCATGAACTAGAATGTTATTGTCGGTGGGAAAGAGAGACTTCATTCGGTGTTTCCGCTTTATGCCCCTTAGAAAATCTAATGACCTTTCAGGAAGGAGTCCGGACCATGGGGAGTACCTCAAAATGTTTTTGTCCAATATAGAGGAAAATTACAAGTATTAGGACATCCTTGATAATTATGGGTTTGGCTTTTATCTCCCTAGGCTAATCATTTGAGGAAAAAAAATACTTTTCGTCTTTCCAGTTATATGATTGACTTATTAATCACATGCCTTATGGATCGAAAACACTCTGGTATAATGCCATTGAAAATTTTCTTTAAGCTAGTAAAAGAAAACTAAAAAAAACTGTGAAAAATTAGCAAAACACAGTAAAACATATTATTTTTGAAAATAAATACCACTCTGGAGAGTAAATATTTTTGAAAGTAATAAAACCTTTGAATTCATTTATTGAAACATTCACATCGGTGTGTCCACCCGCAAAGGAAAGAACAAAGAAAGAATATTTCACATTCAGTTGCCATGAAAACAATGAAGGATGATGCTTAATTCCAATCACTTTTTTTCGAAACTGCTATCAATAAACTTTTATAGTATCCTGAAATGTAAAAAATACAACAATGCCCAAAATTGATTGGATTCCGATGTGCTATGTTTATTCTCTACTGTTCTGGCTGCACTGTGTTGACTGCTTGTTTGTTTAAATAAAAGTATTTTTATATCATTTGTTAAGCTGAAGATGAGTGTTTGCACTAAATAAGCACATTACAATTTAATTTAATTTTGAATGGTATAGAATAATTCATGGGTAGAGATGTATAAAAAAGTATGCAGAATAAACTAAAGCAAAATTAAAGTTCTTAAAAAGTGTCTCTTTTTTTCACCGGGTGAAAACTCAGGAAATCCGGTTATTTCTCTCTATACAACAGTGAATTTCAAGCTATGAAACAAATTCTAATGCTAGTCTATAATCCTAATACTATCAACATGGCTTTACTTTGAACATGTCTACAAACTAATCATGACATGTCCTTTTTAGAACCAAAACGAGAGCCAGTCATTGAACTGAGCCATTGTGCAGAAGTGATACCAAATTAAACGAAAACAAAATAAAGCAACCATATTAAAACACTTTATTTTTATTCCGTAAAAAGTGTCCTTAATTGGTTTGCTTTTACTGTACCAAAGTTCCTATACTATTTTGTGTTTTCAGTAAAGCGCTAGTTTTTTCTAATCCTAAAAACATAGGGAAACATAATTATTTGGTTTATTTGTACTAATTTTATTGATATCGGCTGTGAAGTAATAATTTTTGTTCGTTTTAAGTCTCTCTTTACTTCCGTTCTTCGCTCTTTATTTCCCTCGCAAAAATTTTGTTTTGTAAATTAATCTTTGTTCGTTTTGATTAAAATGTAATGTAGAAACAACGCTGCCATGACCTTTTTTAGTTGTACAAAGTAATGTATGTTCGTTATGAGTTTTAATGTTACTCTTTAGTTTCAGTTGAAAAGTCATTTTTAATATAATTTCTAATTATCCCCGATCTAGGAGAGATAAGACACCTAGAAAATACTGCAAACAACCTTGAAAGTTGCGAAAAACTTTTAGTCTATAACATAAAGTTCATTATCCATGCTTCGCAAAACAATACATATTTTTCAGGATCGTTTGTTTTTTGATTAGCAAAAAGCTGATAGAGGAAAATTACAAGTATTAGAACATCCTTGATAATTATGGGTTTGGCTTTTATCTCCCTAGGCTAATCATTTGAGGAAAAAAAAAAATACTTTTCGTCTTTCCAGTTATATGATTGACTTATTAATCACATGCCTTATGGATCGAAAACACTCTGGTATAATGCCATTGAAAATTTTCTTTAAGCTAGTAAAAGAAAACTAAAAAAAACTGTGAAAAATTAGCAAAACACAGTAAAACATATTATTTTTGAAAATAAATACCACTCTGGAGAGTAAATATTTTTGAAAGTAATAAAACCTTTGAATTCATTTATTGAAACATTCACATCGGTGTGTCCACCCGCAAAGGAAAGAACAAAGAAAGAATATTTCACATTCAGTTGCCATGAAAACAATGAAGGATGATGCTTAATTCCAATCACTTTTTTTCGAAACTGCTATCAATAAACTTTTATAGTATCCTGAAATGTAAAAAATACAACAATGCCCAAAATTGATTGGATTCCGATGTGCTATGTTTATTCTCTACTGTTCTGGCTGCACTGTGTTGACTGCTTGTTTGTTTAAATAAAAGTATTTTTATATCATTTGTTAAAAATATTTTTTTATTCTTAAAAAAAAGATGTTGAGAATCGAAAAATCCAAGTTTATTTCCTGAATGAAGTTTTCTTGGCATTAAATTCCGATTGAGATGTCTTCATGGCCTGATATTTAAAAACAGATTTATTTTATTAAACGAGAAATAGTCGAGTATAATTATATTGCATGTGTATTTTTTATATACATACATATTATTCCCTAGTTCGATAATTTTCCCTGAAAATTGGCATACAACAATCTTCAGCAGTAAAAAAAAAAAATCTAGATAGGTCAAAACTCTTAAAAAGTTCGTTTCCCTCCTCCAAAACTCATATTGTATTCTGGTTGTAGCGACAGCTACAACCTAGCAAAGAAAGACTCATGACCTATAGTAGCCAAAAGTTTAAAAACACATTATAAAATTTTTCATAAATTGTTCTGGTAGGTATTAGCTGAATGGAATCAACCGCCAACCTAAAGGTGGATTATAATGGATTATACCAACTTTCAACCTGATGGTTGTCAATTGGTACAATCATGATGAGTAATATTCTTATTTTCTTATGTTTAGACGGGCCACGACTTTGGGAAAATTCTTTGAGAACCTTAATTTTGGAACAATATTTCTTATAGGAGTGACGTCATCTTCATATGCTTTTCTCATCATTCTGTTTCATTTTTTCTTATATACAAGTCTGCTTATCGCAATGGATAGCATATTGGACTTGCAATGTAAAGATGACGAGTTTGACACAAACAAAAGTTGAATTTTTCAGAAGATTATTTTTTTTTAGTCAAAGTTTCCCAAGATCTTCCATGCTAATGACGTAAAAAATAAATGGAATGATTATAATAAGTTTAGCTAAAGATGAGTGTTTGCACTAAATAAGCACATTACAATTTAATTTTATTTTCAATGGTATAGAATAATTCATGGGTAGAGATGTACAAAAAAGTATGCAGAATAAACTAAAGCAAAATTAAAGTTCTTAAAAAGTGTCTCTCTTTTCACCGGGTGAAAACTTGGGAAATCCGGTTATTTACCTCTATACAACAGTGAATTTCAAGCTATGAAACAAATTCTAATGCTAGTCTATAATCCTAATACTATCGACATGGCTTTACTTTGAACTTGTCTACAAACTAATCATGACATGTCCTTTTTAGAACCAAAACGAGAGCCAATCATTGAACTGAGCCATTGTGCAGAAGTGATACCAAATTAAACGAAAACAAAATAAAGCAACCATATTAAAACACTTTATTTTTATTCTGTAAAAAGTGTCCTTAATGGTTTGCTTTTACTGTACCAAAGTTCCTATACTATTTAGTGTTTTCAGTAAAGCGATAGTTTTTCCTAATCCTAAAAACATAGGGAAACATAATTATTTGGTTTATTTGTACTAATTTTACTGATATAGGCTGTGAGGTAATAATTTTTGTTCGTTTTAAGTTTCTCTTTACTTCCGTTCTTCGCTCTTTACTTCCCTCGCAAAAATTTTGTTTTGTAAATTAATCTTTGTTCGTT
Source organism: Artemia sinica (assembly GCA_027921565.1). Taxonomy (NCBI): domain Eukaryota; kingdom Metazoa; phylum Arthropoda; class Branchiopoda; order Anostraca; family Artemiidae; genus Artemia; species Artemia sinica. Next base: position 14,690,795 of record CM051275.1, read on the forward strand.
TTGATTAAAATTTAATGTAGAAACAACGCTGCCATGATCGTTTTTAGTTGTACGGAATAATGTATGTTCGTTATGATTTTTAATGTCACTCTTTAGTTTCAGTTGAAGTCATTTTTAATATAATTTCTAATTATCCCCGATCTAGGAGAGATAAGACACCTAGAAAATACTGCAAACAACCTTGACAGCTGCGAAAAACTTTTAGTCTATAACATAAAGTTCATTATCCATGCTTCGCAAAACAATACATATTTTTCAGAAACGTTTGTTTTTTGATTAGCAAAAAGCTGTTTTTACTCGTCCGATTTCGCCTGAAAAAAAACATAATGAAGACATGGCTTTATAAATCACCTACTGACTAGCAGAAACTAGAAAGCTACCTTAACAAAAGAGAGCTGTTAAAAGGCTCATTTAAAAGCATATATTTATGCCTAATCGGTTTTTATAAATTTGACTTGATAGCTTATTTCCATAAAGTGTGCTTTCGGTTGTTTACCCCATTTTTGTAAATAAAAAAGTACCTTTTCTAATGAAATGACCAAAAAATGGTGTTATTCAAAACCTAGCCCGGAGCAAAAAACTAAGGGGCAAGGACGTCCCTTCCCCTCAATTACCGCCTTTGAAACTAGCCCATAGGCTCCATCTTAGAGTGAGGTTTGAAGTTCCAATTTAAAACTATTGATTATTCAAGCTTAATTTTTGGTAGATTTTCAGTTGAAAAGTTTTAGTTTTAGTTAATTTTTTTTGCAATAATTTTTTACTTTTAAGATGAGTAGGCGATATATGAAACCTACTAAGAGGTCTGGGGGGAGTATATATGAGTGGTTTTATAAACCTCTAGTTAAGGGCTTTGGACCATAATTATTGCAATGATATCATTCAAGGTTGCAGCTACCATTCCAGAATGGTAATAATTTCAAAAAAAAATTTTTGCAATGACTTTTACCGACCTGGGTGTTAAAATATCCCAGTAAAAACATCGTATTTCTACCTGGGACCCTATCTATTTGCTCCTATAACTGTAAGTAAAATTCATCTGAGTCACTAGTATCTCCGTCAGTCGGTTCTACAGGGGCGTATACTACTAGAACTGATACCCTGAACTTTTTAGTCATAAAATAAGCAATCAGTATTCTAAAATTAATACCTTCCCAGCCTAAACGAGACTTAGCAGCTTCCTTATTCATCATGAGCCCTACTCCCTGTCTATGTACCCCATCCTTCCTGCCTGAGTAAACAAATTCTATGTCACCTAATTTCATACTTCCTACTCCTGGAATATGAGTTTCTGAAACTCCTAATAAATCCAGTTCCAATCGTCTGAATTCGTCAGTCAAAATGTCGATACGATAGTCATTTTTTAACGTCATAACATTCCAAGTTCCAATTTTCATATTCTTTAAATCATTGAAATTATTTTCGCCTCGGGAAAAGAAATGATCCCGGATACAAGTGCAGGAAGGGGATCACGTATCTTCTCAAGTGTACAACAAAGTGCTTAAGCCGGCTTAGAACCGGACAGCAAGAAGTCCCCGGGACCTCCATGAATGGAGGCTTTGTGCAATCCTAGGCCCATCTTGGTCATAATATGGTTTTCAGCACTTGACGATGCTCTTCTATCAGCAAGAGTCGAAATCCTGCACAGACAATCTCAAGCCTATTACCTCCTATTCATTATATATGCTTACAAATATTATGCTACTACAGGGAGGCAGCCCATAATAGATAAATTTAGTAAAAATTCCGTGTTAATACCGTGTCGTTTACTAGGCTATAATTTTCTAGAGGTGCGCCAGCCCTCAAGAGGGAATAGAGTTGACCGCAAGGTCCCCAGTCTTGCAGGTACCTCAAAAGGGTCGAGGCAGCCCTTTGCAGACGTCGTTGTCCATAGATCTGAATCTTAAGCCCTGCCTCAGTGTGTTTCTTTCTTGATATCGGTCTTACAAGTTGTTAATCAAAGCAATAATTCCTAAATATGACTCTAATAATGATAGTAATGTATAATGCTATTATTAATATAGTAATAAATATAATGTATATAGTAAGGTAATGTTCCATGCACCTTAAAAAAAAAAAAAAATCACTGTGGTGATTAATACTAAGCGCAAAGGCAAAAACAGGAAAACTATAAAGATATTGTCGTTATGAGGTACAAATATTCTTACAGACAACATCAACCGTGGTCCTTAGCTTTCGTTAAATAGCATACCATATTGCATACAGTGTTTTAAATAAATTGTTTCAGCCTTAAGATTTTCATATACAATTCGTCTCACAACCCTCCACAATTTTTAATTTTTGGATAGAAATGGGGTAGGGGGGGGGGGGGGGGAAAGCACACTTATTACGACTTCGTCAGGTGTCCTTTCCATTCTTTGGCAAATTTCTCAAAATTAAAGATGCCAAGAATTTCCACAACCGCACTATAAATATTGGCAATATATTGAGAAGAACTTGATGTAGTGTCACAATTTGATTACCTCATAACTTTTTCTGGTCTTGGGGAAATTCCTTAAAATGAAACAAGAAAAACACAAGAAAGGTAAGCTAAAAGATTTGTAGATCAGAAGGCTGAACTGTAGCTAAGAAATAATGTCAATTTATGAAAGTCGAAGGTACAGTCTCTGGAACAAAGCAGTATGCCCTGCTTTGACAATGCCCAACTATGATGCCACATCTTCGGCAAAAAATTCCTAAATTCTTGCGGTATCCTTGATTTTATCCTTCTTGATGATGACTTGAGCTTTAAGCTTAATAAAAATATTCATAAGATGTTACTGACACTGTGAAAAATAAAAAGATATGACGTTACAAGAATTTCTGTTAAGAAGCAGCTATCAAACTAGCAAAAAAGTAAGAACAAGTGGTAATTTGGGTGAAAGTGCAAAAAAGTCTTTCTGTCGATTGTCCTGAACTAAACTTATGGGGATCGATCAACTAAAACAAAACAAAAAATGTTGAAGATAAGTTCACATCTTTGTAGTCAGCTTTGAATCGTTTAGTATCTTGATGTCAAATCATCTTCACTGAGTTAATATTCGAAGTTTTGAAATAATGAAAAGAAGTGTAAATGAAGTTTCAAGGCGTAATTCTGTTACAGGCGATGTAACTTCTAAACTGCGACAAGATGCTAAAAAAGTGGAATTGAAAAATGACTATTCAGGTCAGACGTACAAAAAGGCCACCATTTTATCAAAAATTGAAAAGATTGCTGGAAGTAAACAGGTTGATCCGTTCAAAAAATTTGACAAAGAGATTGTCATACTTAAGGAAAAGCTATTTATGTTGTATAGATCACCAGAATTGAAGAAAAGCTTCAAATTACGAAAAGCAATAATGGATACTATGCGAAATACAAACTCACTTACGGGAAAATTAAAAACTTACCAGAGCATGCTTGGAAAACGCGAATTAAAAGGAATCATATCCAGCTTTAACTTTCAAATTGCAAAACTGAATTCAACCATTGTCAACTTGGAAAAAGATGTAGAGAAGATGCAACAAGTAGAATGTGCAGCCACAGCACCTCTAGATAATCTGTTGCAGTATGATACAAAGCTGTGCTCAAGAAGAGAGCCTTCTTCTAATTTAAGAACTGAAAATTCTACAAAAACAGCCGAAATTAACTGGGAGCACCGGTATTATCAGAAACTTTATCAATCGATGGATTCAGATTGATCAGTAGGATCAGTCTTCTTCTGATAGATACTGATGTTGGAGATGTGTCTAGTTTGGACTAGCCTGGGTTTGTTGAGTTAGGTTATGCTAGTTTACGTTAGGTTACGTTTTTTTAGGATAGGTTGTGTTAGGTTATGTTACATTAGATTACGTTAAGTTGGGTTAAGTTAGGTAACAGTTGGCTACGTTATGTTAAGTTAGGTTACCTTAGGCTAAGATTAGTTTAAGAGAGGTTACGTTAGGCTAGGATAGGTTTCTTAGGTCACGATAGGTTAGGTTATGTTAGGTTACTTTAGGTTAAGCTTACGTTAGGTTACCTTATGCCACGATTAGTTACGTTAGTTTACGAGAGGTTACGTTAGGCTAGGATAGGTTTCTTAGGTCACGATAGGTTAGGTTATGTTAGGTTAGGCTAATACTATTACACTTGTAGTACTTGTCATTGTTATTTTTGTCATTGGTTTCTTTGTGTTTTTCGAAGGTGCCTGTTTGAAAGTTATGGTTTGATATGTTTAGTTAGGCTCTATTTCGGTTTTAACTTGTCTATGCTTTCTTTGTCAGAGGTTACTTGTACATTTCTCATTGCTTTGTCTATTTTGAAGATGTCTTAATTGGAAGTTGTAGTTTGATATGTTTAGCTGCCTTATATTGTGGTTTGACTTGTCTCAGCTAGGTTTGTAAGCGGTTTCTCTATCTATTTTGAATGTGCCTTGTTTTAAAATTGTACTTTAATATTTTAGTTATGCTGTTTTATTGACGGATTTGTCTGTGTAAGCTTTATCGATGGTTTCTTTGTTTAGTTTAAAGGTACCTTGCTTGAAATTTATGATTTGATATGTTTAGCTATGCTGTTTCGTGGTTTGACTAGTAGATGCTATTCTTGCCGTTGATCTCTTGGTATATTTTGAAGACATTTTTTTGAAAGTTATGCTTTGGTACAATTAGTTAATCTGTATTGTGGTTTGACTTGTCTGTTCTATTTTGCCAGTTGTTCCTTTGTCTATTTCGAGAGTGCCTTGTTGAAAGTGACTTCTAACGTGCCTTGCTGGAATTTATGATTTGATGTATTTAGTTATGCTCTTCAGGGGTTTGACTTGTCAGTGCTAGTTTTGTCATTGGTTTCCTTGTATATTTCTAAAGTGTTTTTTTTTTTCAAGTTATGGTTTATATGTCTATTTATGCTCTATTGTGGTTTGACTTGTCTCTACCATTGTTGTCAATTGTTTCTTTATCTATTTCGAAGGTGCCTTGTTTGATACTTGTATTTTGATGTTTTTAGTTATGCTGTCTCAATGTTGGTCTTGTCTGTACTAGCTTTGTCAATGGTTTCATTGTCTGTTTAAAAGGTAATTTTTTATAAAGTTATGGTTTGATACTTTAACTTATGCTATATATTAGTTTTACTTTCTTTGCTATTTTTGTCTGGTCAGTGCTTTTTTGTATATTAAGAAGGTCCCTTGTTTGAAAGTTATGCATTGAAATTTATAGTCGTACTGTTTTAATGTTTGATTTGATTTGTCGGTGCTAGCTTTTTTGATGGTTTCTGCCTTTTACTACAGTGCCCTTATAAAAGTTATGCTTTGATATTCTTAGTTACATTCTTTTATTGTTAGACTTGTCTGCACTAGCTTTGTCAGTATTTTTTTGTCGATTTCGAAGGTGCCTTATTTTCAAATTATGTTTTGATAGGTGTAACTATGTTGTTTCGTGTATTTTTCTCATTCGTGTCTTTGTATACTTAGAGACTAAGGCAGCTAAGTGAGTTAAATACGGCACAACACTCCAGAAAAGCCAATTTTTCCAAGCTTTACTTGCTTTATATCTTTGTTAGTTCTTTGCTTAATTCAAGCTATCCATGCAACCATGATACTAAGGAAACATACATAATCCCCGTATGAAGAACTACATCGATCCTTTATGTATGCTCACTATTAGTAAGCACTTTATCTATGCTAAATTATGTAAGCTCGCTTTCAGTAGAGACTACTTAATATTGGGGTTGAAAAAGCGCTTTAAACTTCACCAGAATATATTTTCTCAATGTAGTATTCTTGTCCCTTTAAAAATTGTATCTATTCATCCCAAGACTAGGAGCTTGTAGTCTTTTCTTGACTAATATCAGTATATTCTTCCTGAGCCAGACTGTTTGACGCAAGAGCTTGAGATTTGGTGCCGCAAGAAAGGCCTTCTTCGATTGCATCTTCTCTTTACGAATGCAACTCCCCACTTTTCTTCCAAATATTTTTCTTCTTTTGGCTGTCCTTGTAACGTTGCCTATCAATCTGTGTTGCCACGGTCGCAGGTTTCCTGTGAAACGTCAAAGGTTTTCTTGACGAATTTCACAGGTTTTTTGGCACTTTTTTTTTACAGGTTTTGAAAACTCGTAGTGGCAACACTGCTTTCAATACTCCTACTCCAGAAAAATTCTTCTCGGCACTTAGAAAGCTAAGAACCTAATGAAAAACACAATGGAACATGAAAGGCCGAGTAGTTTAGCCCTGCTTGCCATCAATAGAGATATGTCCGTCCCGAGAAGGCCATAGATGTTTTTGAAAGTAATAAAACCTTCGAATTCATTTATTGAAACATTCACATCGGTGTGTCCACCCGCAAAGGAAAGAACAAAGAAAGAATATTTCACATTCAGTTGCCATGAAAACAATGAAGGATGATGCTTAATTCCCATCACTTTTTTTCGAAACTGCTATCAATAAACTTTTATAGTATCCTGAAATATAAAAAATAGAACAATGCCCAAAATTGATTGGATTCCGATGTGCTATGTTTATTCTCTACTGTTCTGGCTGCACTGTGTTGACTGCTTGTTTCTTTAAATAAAAGTATTTTTATATCATTTGTTAAAAATATTTTTTTATTCTTAAAAAAAAGATGTTGAGAATCGAAAAATCCAAGTTTATTTCCTGAATGAAGTTTTCTTGGCATTAAATTCCGATTGAGATGTCTTCATGGCCTGATATTTAAAAACAGATTTATTTTATTCAACGAGAAATAGTCGAGCATAATTATATTGCATGTGTATTTTTTATATACATACATATTATTCCCTAGTTCGATAATTTTCCCTGAAAATTGGCATACAACAATTTTCAGCAGTAAAAAAAAAAAAAATCTAGATAGGTCAAAACTCCTAAAAAGTTCGTTTCCCTCCTCCAAAACTCATTTTGTATTCTGGTTGTAGCGACAGCTACAAACTAGAAAAGAAAGACTCATGACCTATAGTAGCCAAAAGTTTAAAAAAACATTTGAAAATTTTCCATAAATTGTTCTGGTAGGTATTAGCTGACTGGAATCAACCGCCAACCTAAAGGTGGATTATAATGGATTACACCAACTTTCTACCTGATGGTTGTCAATTGGTACAACCTTGATGAGTAATATTCTTATTTTCTTATATTTAGACGGGCCACGACTTTGGGAAAATTCTTTGAGAACCTTAATTTTGGAACAATATTTCTTATAGGAGTGACGTCATCTTCATATGCTTTTCTCATCATTCTGTTTCATTTTTTCTTATATACAAGTCTGCTTATCGCAATGGATAGCATATTGAACATGCAATGTTAAGATGACGAGTTTGACACAAACAAAAGTTGAATTTTACATAGGATTATTTTTTTTAGACAAAGTTTCCCATGATCTTCCATGCTAATGACGTAAAAAATAAATGGAAATGTTATAATAAGTTTAGCTGAAGATGAGTGTTTGCACTAAATAAGCACATTACAATTTAATTTAATTTTGAATGGTATAGAATAATTCATGGGTAGAGATGTATAAAAAAGTATGCAGAATAAACTAAAGCAAAATTAAAGTTCTTAAAAAGTGTCTCTTTTTTTCACCGGGTGAAAACTCAGGAAATCCGGTTATTTCTCTCTATACAACAGTGAATTTCAAGCTATGAAACAAATTCTAATGCTAGTCTATAATCCTAATACTATCAACATGGCTTTACTTTGAACATGTCTACAAACTAATCATGACATGTCCTTTTTAGAACCAAAACGAGAGCCAGTCATTGAACTGAGCCATTGTGCAGAAGTGATACCAAATTAAACGAAAACAAAATAAAGCAACCATATTAAAACACTTTATTTTTATTCCGTAAAAAGTGTCCTTAATTGGTTTGCTTTTACTGTACCAAAGTTCCTATACTATTTTGTGTTTTCAGTAAAGCGCTAGTTTTTTCTAATCCTAAAAACATAGGGAAACATAATTATTTGGTTTATTTGTACTAATTTTATTGATATCGGCTGTGAAGTAATAATTTTTGTTCGTTTTAAGTCTCTCTTTACTTCCGTTCTTCGCTCTTTATTTCCCTCGCAAAAATTTTGTTTTGTAAATTAATCTTTGTTCGTTTTGATTAAAATGTAATGTAGAAACAACGCTGCCATGACCTTTTTTAGTTGTACAAAGTAATGTATGTTCGTTATGAGTTTTAATGTTACTCTTTAGTTTCAGTTGAAAAGTCATTTTTAATATAATTTCTAATTATCCCCGATCTAGGAGAGATAAGACACCTAGAAAATACTGCAAACAACCTTGAAAGTTGCGAAAAACTTTTAGTCTATAACATAAAGTTCATTATCCATGCTTCGCAAAACAATACATATTTTTCAGGATCGTTTGTTTTTTGATTAGCAAAAAGCTGATAGAGGAAAATTACAAGTATTAGAACATCCTTGATAATTATGGGTTTGGCTTTTATCTCCCTAGGCTAACCATTTGAGGAAAAAAAAAATACTTTTCGTCTTTCCAGTTATATGATTGACTTATTAATCACATGCCTTATGGATCGAAAACACTCTGGTATAATGCCATTGAAAATTTTCTTTAAGCTAGTAAAAGAAAACTAAAAAAAACTGTGAAAAATTAGCAAAACACAGTAAAACATATTATTTTTGAAAATAAACACCACTCTGGAGAGTAAATATTTTTGAAAGTAATAAAACCTTCGAATTCATTTATTGAAACATTCACATCGGTGTGTCCACCCGCAAAGGAAAGAACAAAGAAAGAATATTTCACATTCAGTTGCCATGAAAACAATGAAGGATGATGCTTAATTCCAATCACTTTTTTTCGAAACTGCTATCAATAAACTTTTATAGTATCCTGAAATGTAAAAAATACAACAATGCCCAAAATTGATTGGATTCCGATGTGCTATGTTTATTCTCTACTGTTCTGGCTGCACTGTGTTGACTGCTTGTTTGTTTAAATAAAAGTATTTTTATATCATTTGTTAAAAATATTTTTTTATTCTTAAAAAAAAGATGTTGAGAATCGAAAAATCCAAGTTTATTTCCTGAATGAAGTTTTCTTGGCATTAAATTCCGATTGAGATGTCTTCATGGCCTGATATTTAAAAACAGATTTATTTTATTAAACGAGAAATAGTCGAGTATAATTATATTGCATGTGTATTTTTTATATACATACATATTATTCCCTAGTTCGATAATTTTCCCTGAAAATTGGCATACAACAATCTTCAGCAGTAAAAAAAAAAAAAATCTAGATAGGTCAAAACTCTTAAAAAGTTCGTTTCCCTCCTCCAAAACTCATATTGTATTCTGGTTGTAGCGACAGCTACAACCTAGCAAAGAAAGACTCATGACCTATAGTAGCCAAAAGTTTAAAAACACATTATAAAATTTTTCATAAATTGTTCTGGTAGGTATTAGCTGAATGGAATCAACCGCCAACCTAAAGGTGGATTATAATGGATTATACCAACTTTCAACCTGATGGTTGTCAATTGGTACAATCATGATGAGTAATATTCTTATTTTCTTATGTTTAGACGGGCCACGACTTTGGGAAAATTCTTTGAGAACCTTAATTTTGGAACAATATTTCTTATAGGAGTGACGTCATCTTCATATGCTTTTCTCATCATTCTGTTTCATTTTTTCTTATATACAAGTCTGCTTATCGCAATGGATAGCATATTGGACTTGCAATGTAAAGATGACGAGTTTGACACAAACAAAAGTTGAATTTTTCAGAAGATTATTTTTTTTTAGTCAAAGTTTCCCAAGATCTTCCATGCTAATGACGTAAAAAATAAATGGAATGATTATAATAAGTTTAGCTAAAGATGAGTGTTTGCACTAAATAAGCACATTACAATTTAATTTTATTTTCAATGGTATAGAATAATTCATGGGTAGAGATGTACAAAAAAGTATGCAGAATAAACTAAAGCAAAATTAAAGTTCTTAAAAAGTGTCTCTCTTTTCACCGGGTGAAAACTTGGGAAATCCGGTTATTTACCTCTATACAACAGTGAATTTCAAGCTATGAAACAAATTCTAATGCTAGTCTATAATCCTAATACTATCAACATGGCTTTACTTTGAACTTGTCTGCAAACTAATCATGACATGTCCTTTTTAGAACCAAAACGAGAGCCAATCATTGAACTGAGCCATTGTGCAGAAGTGATACCAAATTAAACGAAAACAAAATAAAGCAACCATATTAAAACACTTTATTTTTATTCTGTAAAAAGTGTCCTTAATGGTTTGCTTTTACTGTACCAAAGTTCCTATACTATTTAGTGTTTTCAGTAAAGCGATAGTTTTTCCTAATCCTAAAAACATAGGGAAACATAATTATTTGGTTTATTTGTACTAATTTTACTGATATAGGCTGTGAAGTAATAATTTTTGTTCGTTTTAAGTTTCTCTTTACTTCCGTTCTTCGCTCTTTACTTCCCTCGCAAAAATTTTGTTTTGTAAATTAATCTTTGTTCGTTTTGATTAAAACTTAATGTAGAAATAACGCTGCCATGATCGTTTTTAGTTGTACGGAATAATGTATGTTCGTTATGATTTTTAATGTCACTCTTTAGTTTCAGTTGAAGTCATTTTTAATATAATTTCTAATTATCCCCGATCTAGGAGAGATAAGACACCTAGAAAATACTGCAAACAACCTTGACAGCTGCGAAAAACTTTTAGTCTATAACATAAAGTTCATTATCCATGCTTCGCAAAACAATACATATTTTTCAGGAACGTTTGTTTTTTGATTAGCAAAAAGCTGTTTTTACTCGTCCGACTTCGCCTGAAAAAAAACATAATGAAGACATGGCTTTATAAATCACCTACTGACTAGCAGAAACTAGAAAGCTACCTTAACAAAAGAGAGCTGTTAAAAGGCTCATTTAAAAGCATATATTTATGCCTAATCGGTTTTTATAAATTTGACTTGATAGCTTATTTCCATAAAGTGTGCTTTCGGTTGTTTACCCCATTTTTGTAAATAAAAAAGTACCTTTTCTAATGAAATGACCAAAAAATGGTGTTATTCAAAACCTAGCCCGGAGCAAAAAACTAAGGGGCAAGGACGTCCCTTCCCCTCAATTACCGCCTTTGAAACTAGCCCATAGGCTCCATCCTAGAGTGAAGTTTGAAGTTCCAATTTAAAACTATTGATTATTCAAGCTTATTTTTTGGTAGATTTTCAGTTGAAAAGTTTTAGTTTTAGTTAATTTTTTTTTGCAATAATTTTTTACTTTTAAGATGAGTAGGCGATATATGAAACTTACTAAGAGGTCTGGGGGGAGTATATATGAGTGGTTTTATAAACCTCTAGTTAAGGGCTTTGGACCATAATTATTGCAATGATATCATTCATGGTTGCAGCTACCATTCCAGAATGGTAATAATTTCAAAAAAAAATTTTTGCAATAACTTTTACCGACCTGGGTGTTAAAATATCCCAGTAAAAACATCGTATTTCTACCTGGGACCCTATCTATTTGCTCCTATAACTGTAAGTAAAATTCATCTGAGTCACTAGTATCTCCGTCAGTCGGTTCTACAGGGGCGTATACTACTAGAACTGATACCCTGAACCTTTTAGTCATAAAATAAGCAATCAGTATTCTAAAATTAATACCTTCCCAGCCTAAACGAGACTTAGCAGCTTCCTTATTCATCATGAGCCCTACTCCCTGTCTATGTACCCCATCCTTCCTGCCTGAGTAAACAAATTCTATGTCACCTAATTTCATACTTCCTACTCCTGGAATATGAGTTTCTGAAACTCCTAATAAATCCAGTTCCAATCGTCTGAATTCGTCAGTCAAAATGTCGATACGATAGTCATTTTTTAACGTCATAACATTCCAAGTTCCAATTTTCATATTCTTTAAATCATTGAAATTATTTTCGCCTCGGGAAAAGAAATGATCCCGGATACAAGTGCAGGAAGGGGATCACGTATCTTCTCAAGTGTACAACAAAGTGCTTAAGCCGGCTTAGAACCGGACAGCAAGAAGTCCCCGGGACCTCCATGAATGGAGGCTTTGTGCAATCCTAGGCCCATCTTGGTCATAATATGGTTTTCAGCACTTGACGATGCTCTTCTATCAGCAAGAGTCGAAATCCTGCACAGACAATCTCAAGCCTATTACCTCCGATTCATTATATATGCTTACAAATATTATGCTACTACAGGGAGGCAGCCCATAATAGATAAATTTAGTAAAAATTCCGTGTTAATACCGTGTCGTTTACTAGGCTATAATTTTCTAGAGGTGCGCCACCCCTCAAGTGGGAATAGAGTTGACCGCAAGGTCCCCAATCTTGCAGGTACCCCGAAAGGGTCGAGGCAGCCCTTTGCAGACGTCGTTGTCCATAGATCTGAATCTTAAGCCCTGCCTCAGTGTGTTTCTTTCTTGATATCGGTCTTACAAGTTGTTAATCAAAGCAATAATTCCTAAATATGACTCTAATAATAATAGTAATGTATAATGCTATTATTAATATAGTAATAAATATAATGTATATAGTAAGGTAATGTTCCATGCACCTTAAAAAAAAAAAAAAATCACTGTGGTGATTAATACTAAGCGCAAAGGCAAAAACAGGAAAACTATAAAGATATTGTCGTTATGAGGTACAAATATTCTTACAGACAACATCAACCGTGGTCCTTAGCTTTCGTTAAATAGCATACCATATTGCATACAGTGTTTTAAATAAATTGTTTCAGCCTTAAGATTTTCATATACAATTCGTCTCACAACCCTCCACAATTTTTAATTTTTGGATAGAAATGGGGTAGGGGGGGGAAGCACACTTATTACGACTTCGTCAGGTGGCCTTTCCATTCTTTGGCAAATTTCTCAAAATTAAAGATGCCAAGAATTTCCACAACCGCACTATAAATATTGGCAATATATTGAGAAGAACTTGATGTAGTGTCACAATTTGATTACCTCATAACTTTTTCTGGTCTTGGGGAAATTCCTTAAAATGAAACAAGAAAAACACAAGAAAGGTAAGCTAAAAGATTTGTAGATCAGAAGGCTGAACTGTAGCTAAGAAATAATGTCAATTTATGAAAGTCGAAGGTACAGTCTCTGGAACAAAGCAGTATGCCCTGCTTTGACAATGCCCAACTATGATGCCACATCTTCGGCAAAAAATTCCTAAATTCTTGCGGTATTCTTGATTTTATCCTTCTTGATGATGACTTGAGCTTTAAGCTTAATAAAAATATTCATAAGATGTTACTGACACTGTGAAAAATAAAAAGATATGACGTTACAAGAATTTCTGTTAAGAAGCAGCTATCAAACTAGCAAAAAAGTAAGAACAAGTGGTAATTTGGGTGAAAGTGCAAAAAAGTCTTTCTGTCGATTGTCCTGAACTAAACTTATGGGGATCGATCAACTAAAACAAAACAAAAAATGTTGAAGATAAGTTCACATCTTTGTAGTCAGCTTTGAATCGTTTAGTATCTTGATGTCAAATCATCTTCACTGAGTTAATATTCGAAGTTTTGAAATAATGAAAAGAAGTGTAAATGAAGTTTCAAGGCGTAATTCTGTTACAGGCGATGTAACTTCTAAACTGCGACAAGATGCTAAAAAAGTGGAATTGAAAAATGACTATTCAGGTCAGACGTACAAAAAGGCCACCATTTTATCAAAAATTGAAAAGATTGCTGGAAGTAAACAGGTTGATCCGTTCAAAAAATTTGACAAAGAGATTGTCATACTTGAGGAAAAGCTATTTATGTTGTATAGATCACCAGAATTGAAGAAAAGCTTCAAATTACGAAAAGCAATAATGGATACTATGCGAAATACAAACTCACTTACGGGAAAATTAAAAACTTACCAGAGCATGCTTGGAAAACGCGAATTAAAAGGAATCATATCCAGCTTTAACTTTCAAATTGCAAAACTGAATTCAACCATTGTCAACTTGGAAAAAGATGTAGAGAAGATGCAACAAGTAGAATGTGCAGCCACAGCACCTCTAGATAATCTGTTGCAGTATGATACAAAGCTGTGCTCAAGAAGAGAGCCTTCTTCTAATTTAAGAACTGAAAATTCTACAAAAACAGCCGAAATTAACTGGGAGCACCGGTATTATCAGAAACTTTATCAATCGATGGATTCAGATTGATCAGTAGGATCAGTCTTCTTCTGATAGATACTGATGTTGGAGATGTGTCTAGTTTGGACTAGCCTGGGTTGGTTGAGTTAGGTTATGCTAGTTTACGTTAGGTTACGTTTTGTTAGGATAGGTTGTGTTAGGTTATGTTACATTAGGTTACGTTAAGTTGGGTTAAGTTAGGTAAAAGTTGGCTAGGTTATGTTAAGTTAGGTTTACCTTAGGCTACGATTAGTTACGTTAGTTTACGAGAGGTTACGTTAGGCTAGGATAGGTTTCTTAGGTCACGATAGGTTAGGTTATGTTAGGTTACTTTAGGTTAAGCTTACGTTAGGTTACCTTATGCTACGATTAGTTACGTTAGTTTACGAGAGGTTACGTTAGGCTAGGATAGGTTTCTTAGGTCACGATAGGTTAGGTTATGTTAGGTTAGGCTAATACTATTACACTTGTAGTACTTGTCATTGTTATTTTTGTCATTGGTTTCTTTGTGTTTTTCGAAGGTGCCTGTTTGAAAGTTATGGTTTGATATGTTTAGTTAGGCTCTATTTCGGTTTTAACTTGTCTATGCTTTCTTTGTCAGTGGTTACTTGTACATTTCTCATTGCTTTGTCTATTTTGAAGATGTCTTAATTGGAAGTTGTAGTTTGATATGTTTAGCTGCCTTATATTGTGGTTTGACTTGTCTCAGCTAGGTTTGTAAGCGGTTTCTCTATCTATTTTGAATGTGCCTTGTTTTAAAATTGTACTTTAATATTTTAGTTATGCTGTTTTATTGACGGATTTGTCTGTGTAAGCTTTATCGATGGTTTCTTTGTTTAGTTTAAAGGTACCTTGCTTGAAATTTATGATTTGATATGTTTAGCTATGCTGTTTCGTGGTTTGACTAGTAGATGCTATTCTTGCCGTTGATCTCTTGGTATATTTTGAAGACATTTTTTTGAAAGTTATGGTTTGGTACAATTAGTTAATCTGTATTGTGGTTTGACTTGTCTGTTCTATTTTGCCAGTTGTTCCTTTGTCTATTTCGAGAATGCCTTGTTGAAAGTGACTTCTAACGTGCCTTGCTGGAATTTATGATTTGATGTATTTAGTTATGCTCTTCAGGGGTTTGACTTGTCAGTGCTAGTTTTGTCGTTGGTTTCCTTGTATATTTCTAAAGTGTTTTTTTTTTTTCAAGTTATGGTTTATATGTCTATTTATGCTATATTGTGGTTTGACTTGTCTCTACCATTGTTGTCAATTGTTTCTTTATCTATTTCGAAGGTGCCTTGTTTGATACTTGTATTTTGATGTTTTTAGTTATGCTGTCTCAATGTTGGTCTTGTCTGTACTAGCTTTGTCAATGGTTTCATTGTCTGTTTAAAAGGTAATTTTTTATAAAGTTATGGTTTGATACTTTAACTTATGCTATATATTAGTTTTACTTTCTTTGCTATTTTTGTCTGGTCAGTGCTTTTTTGTATATTAAGAAGGTCCCTTGTTTGAAAGTTATGCATTGAAATTTATAGTCGTACTGTTTTAATGTTTGATTTGATTTGTCGGTGCTAGCTTTTTTGATGGTTTCTGCCTTTTACTACAGTGCCCTTACAAAAGTTATGCTTTGATATTCTTAGTTACATTCTTTTATTGTTAGACTTGTCTGCACTAGCTTTGTCAGTATTTTTTTGTCGATTTCGAAGGTGCCTTATTTTCAAATTATGTTTTGATAGGTGTAACTATGTTGTTTCGTGTATTTTTCTCATTCGTTTCTTTGTATACTTAGAGACTAAGGCAGCTAAGTGAGTTAAATACGGCACAACACTCCAGAAAAGCCAATTTTTCCAAGCTTTACTTGCTTTATATCTTTGTTAGTTCTTTGCTTAATTCAAGCTATCCATGCAACCATGATACTAAGGAAACATACATAATCCCCGTATGAAGAACTACATCGATCCTTTATGTATGCTCACTATTAGTAAGCACTTTATCTATGCTAAATTATGTAAGCTCGCTTTCAGTAGAGACTACTTAATATTGGGGTTGAAAAAGCGCTTTAAACTTCACCAGAATATATTTTCTCAATCTAGTATTCTTGTCCCTTTAAAAATTGTATCTATTCATCCCAAGACTAGGAGCTTGTAGTCTTTTCTTGACTAATATCAGTATATTCTTCCTGAGCCAGACTGTTTGACGCAAGAGCTTGAGATTTGGTGCCGCAAGAAAGGCCTTCTTCGATTGCATCTTCTCTTTACGAATGCAACTCCCCACTTTTCTTCCAAATATTTTTCTTCTTTTGGCTGTCCTTGTAACGTTGCCTATCAATCTGTGTTGCCACGGTCGCAGGTTTCCTGTGAAACGTCAAAGGTTTTCTTGACGAATTTCACAGGTTTTTTGGCACTTTTTTTTTACAGGTTTTGAAAACTCGTAGTGGCAACACTGCTTTCAATACTCCTACTCCAGAAAAATTCTTCTCAGCACTTAGAAAGCTAAGAACCTAATGAAAAACACAATGGAACATGAAAGGCCGAGTAGTTTAGCCCTGCTTGCCATCAATAGAGATATGTCCGTCCCGAGAAGGCCATAGATGTTTTTGAAAGTAATAAAACCTTCGAATTCATTTATTGAAACATTCACATCGGTGTGTCCACCCGCAAAGGAAAGAACAAAGAAAGAATATTTCACATTCAGTTGCCATGAAAACAATGAAGGATGATGCTTAATTCCCATCACTTTTTTTCGAAACTGCTATCAATAAACTTTTATAGTATCCTGAAATATAAAAAATAGAACAATGCCCAAAATTGATTGGATTCCGATGTGCTATGTTTATTCTCTACTGTTCTGGCTGCACTGTGTTGACTGCTTGTTTGTTTAAATAAAAGTATTTTTATATCATTTGTTAAAAATATTTTTTTATTCTTAAAAAAAAGATGTTGAGAATCGAAAAATCCAAGTTTATTTCCTGAATGAAGTTTTCTTGGCATTAAATTCCGATTGAGATGTCTTCATGGCCTGATATTTAAAAACAGATTTATTTTATTCAACGAGAAATAGTCGAGCATAATTATATTGCATGTGTATTTTTTATATACATACATATTATTCCCTAGTTCGATAATTTTCCCTGAAAATTGGCATACAACAATTTTCAGCAGTAAAAAAAAAAAAAAATCTAGATAGGTCAAAACTCCTAAAAAGTTCGTTTCCCTCCTCCAAAACTCATTTTGTATTCTGGTTGTAGCGACAGCTACAAACTAGAAAAGAAAGACTCATGACCTATAGTAGCCAAAAGTTTAAAAAAACATTTGAAAATTTTCCATAAATTGTTCTGGTAGGTATTAGCTGACTGGAATCAACCGCCAACCTAAAGGTGGATTATAATGGATTACACCAACTTTCTACCTGATGGTTGTCAATTGGTACAACCATGATGAGTAATATTCTTATTTTCTTATATTTAGACGGGCCACGACTTTGGGAAAATTCTTTGAGAACCTTAATTTTGGAACAATATTTCTTATAGGAGTGACGTCATCTTCATATGCTTTTCTCATCATTCTGTTTCATTTTTTCTTATATACAAGTCTGCTTATCGCAATGGATAGCATATTGAACATGCAATGTTAAGATGACGAGTTTGACACAAACAAAAGTTGAATTTTACATAGGATTATTTTTTTTAGACAAAGTTTCCCATGATCTTCCATGCTAATGACGTAAAAAATAAATGGAAATGTTATAATAAGTTTAGCTGAAGATGAGTGTTTGCACTAAATAAGCACATTACAATTTAATTTAATTTTCAATGGTATAGAATAATTCATGGGTAGAGATGTATAAAAAAGTATGCAGAATAAACTAAAGCAAAATTAAAGTTCTTAAAAAGTGTCTCTTTTTTTCACCGGGTGAAAACTCAGGAAATCCGGTTATTTCTCTCTATACAACAGTGAATTTCAAGCTATGAAACAAATTCTAATGCTAGTCTATAATCCTAATACTATCAACATGGCTTTACTTTGAACATGTCTACAAACTAATCATGACATGTCCTTTTTAGAACCAAAACGAGAGCCAGTCATTGAACTGAGCCATTGTGCAGAAGTGATACCAAATTAAACGAAAACAAAATAAAGCAACCATATTAAAACACTTTATTTTTATTCCGTAAAAAGTGTCCTTAATTGGTTTGCTTTTACTGTACCAAAGTTCCTATACTATTTTGTGTTTTCAGTAAAGCGCTAGTTTTTTCTAATCCTAAAAACATAGGGAAACATAATTATTTGGTTTATTTGTACTAATTTTATTGATATCGGCTGTGAAGTAATAATTTTTGTTCGTTTTAAGTCTCTCTTTACTTCCGTTCTTCGCTCTTTATTTCCCTCGCAAAAATTTTGTTTTGTAAATTAATCTTTGTTCGTTTTGATTAAAATGTAATGTAGAAACAACGCTGCCATGACCTTTTTTAGTTGTACAAAGTAATGTATGTTCGTTATGAGTTTTAATGTTACTCTTTAGTTTCAGTTGAAAAGTCATTTTTAATATAATTTCTAATTATCCCCGATCTAGGAGAGATAAGACACCTAGAAAATACTGCAAACAACCTTGAAAGTTGCGAAAAACTTTTAGTCTATAACATAAAGTTCATTATCCATGCTTCGCAAAACAATACATATTTTCAGGATCGTTTGTTTTTTGATTAGCAAAAAGCTGATAGAGGAAAATTACAAGTATTAGAACATCCTTGATAATTATGGGTTTGGCTTTTATCTCCCTAGGTTAATCATTTGAGGAAAAAAAAAATACTTTTCGTCTTTCCAGTTATATGATTGACTTATTAATCACATGCCTTATGGATCGAAAACACTCTGGTATAATGCCATTGAAAATTTTCTTTAAGCTAGTAAAAGAAAACTAAAAAAAACTGTGAAAAATTAGCAAAACACAGTAAAACATATTATTTTTGAAAATAAACACCACTCTGGAGAGTAAATATTTTTGAAAGTAATAAAACCTTCGAATTCATTTATTGAAACATTCACATCGGTGTGTCCACCCGCAAAGGAAAGAACAAAGAAAGAATATTTCACATTCAGTTGCCATGAAAACAATGAAGGATGATGCTTAATTCCCATCACTTTTTTTCGAAACTGCTATCAATAAACTTTTATAGTATCCTGAAATGTAAAAAATACAACAATGCCCAAAATTGATTGGATTCCGATGTGCTATGTTTATTCTCTACTGTTCTGGCTGCACTGTGTTGACTGCTTGTTTGTTTAAATAAAAGTATTTTTATATCATTTGTTAAAAATATTTTTTTATTCTTAAAAAAAAGATGTTGAGAATCGAAAAATCCAAGTTTATTTCCTGAATGAAGTTTTCTTGGCATTAAATTCCGATTGAGATGTCTTCATGGCCTGATATTTAAAAACAGATTTATTTTATTAAACGAGAAATAGTCGAGTATAATTATATTGCATGTGTATTTTTTATATACATACATATTATTCCCTAGTTCGATAATTTTCCCTGAAAATTGGCATACAACAATCTTCAGCAGTAAAAAAAAAAAAATCTAGATAGGTCAAAACTCTTAAAAAGTTCGTTTCCCTCCTCCAAAACTCATATTGTATTCTGGTTGTAGCGACAGCTACAACCTAGCAAAGAAAGACTCATGACCTATAGTAGCCAAAAGTTTAAAAACACATTATAAAATTTTTCATAAATTGTTCTGGTAGGTATTAGCTGAATGGAATCAACCGCCAACCTAAAGGTGGATTATAATGGATTATACCAACTTTCAACCTGATGGTTGTCAATTGGTACAATCATGATGAGTAATATTCTTATTTTCTTATGTTTAGACGGGCCACGACTTTGGGAACCTTAATTTTGGAACAATATTTCTTATAGGAGTGACGTCATCTTCATATGCTTTTCTCATCATTCTGTTTCATTTTTTCTTATATACAAGTCTGCTTATCGCAATGGATAGCATATTGGACTTGCAATGTAAAGATGACGAGTTTGACACAAACAAAAGTTGAATTTTTCAGAAGATTATTTTTTTTTAGTCAAAGTTTCCCAAGATCTTCCATGCTAATGACGTAAAAAATAAATGGAATGATTATAATAAGTTTAGCTAAAGATGAGTGTTTGCACTAAATAAGCACATTACAATTTAATTTTATTTTCAATGGTATAGAATAATTCATGGGTAGAGATGTACAAAAAAGTATGCAGAATAAACTAAAGCAAAATTAAAGTTCTTAAAAAGTGTCTCTCTTTTCACCGGGTGAAAACTTGGGAAATCCGGTTATTTACCTCTATACAACAGTGAATTTCAAGCTATGAAACAAATTCTAATGCTAGTCTATAATCCTAATACTATCAACATGGCTTTACTTTGAACTTGTCTGCAAACTAATCATGACATGTCCTTTTTAGAACCAAAACGAGAGCCAATCATTGAACTGAGCCATTGTGCAGAAGTGATACCAAATTAAACGAAAACAAAATAAAGCAACCATATTAAAACACTTTATTTTTATTCTGTAAAAAGTGTCCTTAATGGTTTGCTTTTACTGTACCAAAGTTCCTATACTATTTAGTGTTTTCAGTAAAGCGATAGTTTTTCCTAATCCTAAAAACATAGGGAAACATAATTATTTGGTTTATTTGTACTAATTTTACTGATATAGGCTGTGAAGTAATAATTTTTGTTCGTTTTAAGTTTCTCTTTACTTGCGTTCTTCGCTCTTTACTTCCCTCGCAAAAATTTTGTTTTGTAAATTAATCTTTGTTCGTTTTGATTAAAACTTAATGTAGAAACAACGCTGCCATGATCGTTTTTAGTTGTACGGAATAATGTATGTTCGTTATGATTTTTAATGTCACTCTTTAGTTTCAGTTGAAGTCATTTTTAATATAATTTCTAATTATCCCCGATCTAGGAGAGATAAGACACCTAGAAAATACTGCAAACAACCTTGACAGCTGCGAAAAACTTTTAGTCTATAACATAAAGTTCATTATCCATGCTTCGCAAAACAATACATATTTTTCAGGAACGTTTGTTTTTTGATTAGCAAAAAGCTGTTTTTACTCGTCCAACTTCGCCTGAAAAAAAACATAATGAAGACATGGCTTTATAAATCACCTACTGACTAGCAGAAACTAGAAAGCTACCTTAACAAAAGAGAGCTGTTAAAAGGCTCATTTAAAAGCATAATGTTTATGCCTAATCGGTTTTTATAAATTTGACTTGATAGCTTATTTCCATAAAGTGTGCTTTCGGTTGTTTACCCCATTTTTGTAAATAAAAAAGTACCTTTTCTAATGAAATGACCAAAAAATGGTGTTATTCAAAACCTAGCCCGGAGCAAAAAACTAAGGGGCAAGGACGTCCCTTCCCCTCAATTACCGCCTTTGAAACTAGCCCATAGGCTCCATCTTAGAGTGAAGTTTGAAGTTCCAATTTAAAACTATTGATTATTCAAGCTTAATTTTTGGTAGATTTTCAGTTGAAAAGTTTTAGTTTTAGTTAATTTTTTTTGCAATAATTTTTTACTTTTAAGATGAGTAGGCGATATATGAAACTTACTAAGAGGTCTGGGGGGAGTATATATGAGTGGTTTTATAAACCTCTAGTTAAGGGCTTTGGACCATAATTATTGCAATGATATCATTCAAGGTTGCAGCTACCATTCCAGAATGGTAATAATTTCAAAAAAAAATTTTTGCAATAACTTTTACCGACCTGGGTGTTAAAATATCCCAGTAAAAACATCGTATTTCTACCTGGGACCCTATCTATTTGCTCCTATAACTGTAAGTAAAATTCATCTGAGTCACTAGTATCTCCGTCAGTCGGTTCTACAGGGGCGTATACTACTAGAACTGATACCCTGAACTTTTTAGTCATAAAATAAGCAATCAGTATTCTAAAATTAATACCTTCCCAGCCTAAACGAGACTTAGCAGCTTCCTTATTCATCATGAGCCCTACTCCCTGTCTATGTACCCCATCCTTCCTGCCTGAGTAAACAAATTCTATGTCACCTAATTTCATACTTCCTACTCCTGGAATATGAGTTTCTGAAACTCCTAATAAATCCAGTTCCAATCGTCTGAATTCGTCAGTCAAAATGTCGATACGATAGTCATTTTTTAACGTCATAACATTCCAAGTTCCAATTTTCATATTCTTTAAATCATTGAAATTATTTTCGCCTCGGGAAAAGAAATGATCCCGGATACAAGTGCAGGAAGGGGATCACGTATCTTCTCAAGTGTACAACAAAGTGCTTAAGCCGGCTTAGAACCGGACAGCAAGAAGTCCCCGGGACCTCCATGAATGGAGGCTTTGTGCAATCCTAGGCCCATCTTGGTCATAATATGGTTTTCAGCACTTGACGATGCTCTTCTATCAGCAAGAGTCGAAATCCTGCACAGACAATCTCAAGCCTATTACCTCCGATTCATTATATATGCTTACAAATATTATGCTACTACAGGGAGGCAGCCCATAATAGATAAATTTAGTAAAAGTTCCGTGTTAATACCGTGTCGTTTACTAGGCTATAATTTTCTAGAGGTGCGCCAGCCCTCAAGAGGGAATAGAGTTGACCGCAAGGTCCCCAGTCTTGCAGGTACCTCAAAAGGGTCGAGGCAGCCCTTTGCAGACGTCGTTGTCCATAGATCTGAATCTTAAGCCCTGCCTCAGTGTGTTTCTTTCTTGATATCGGTCTTACAAGTTGTTAATCAAAGCAATAATTCCTAAATATGACTCTAATAATAATAGTAATGTATAATGCTATTATTAATATAGTAATAAATATAATGTATATAGTAAGGTAATGTTCCATGCACCTTAAAAAAAAAAAAAATCACTGTGGTGATTAATACTAAGCGCAAAGGCAAAAACAGGAAAACTATAAAGATATTGTCGTTATGAGGTACAAATATTCTTACAGACAACATCAACCGTGGTCCTTAGCTTTCGTTAAATAGCATACCATATTGCATACAGTGTTTTAAATAAATTGTTTCAGCCTTAAGATTTTCATATACAATTCGTCTCACAACCCTCCACAATTTTTAATTTTTGGATAGAAATGGGGTAGGGGGGGAAGCACACTTATTACGACTTCGTCAGGTGTCCTTTCCATTCTTTGGCAAATTTCTCAAAATTAAAGATGCCAAGAATTTCCACAACCGCACTATAAATATTGGCAATATATTGAGAAGAACTTGATGTAGTGTCACAATTTGATTACCTCATAACTTTTTCTTGTCTTGGGGAAATTCCTTAAAATGAAACAAGAAAAACACAAGAAAGGTAAGCTAAAAGATTTGTAGATCAGAAGGCTGAACTGTAGCTAAGAAATAATGTCAATTTATGAAAGTCGAAGGTACAGTCTCTGGAACAAAGCAGGGCATCACTATGCCCTGCTTTGACAATGCCCAACTATGATGCCACATCTTCGGCAAAAAATTCCTAAATTCTTGCGGTATCCTTGATCTTATCCTTCTTGATGATGACTTGAGCTTTAAGCTTAATAAAAATATTCATAAGATGTTACTGACACTGTGAAAAATAAAAAGATATGACGTTACAAGAATTTCTGTTAAGAAGCAGCTATCAAACTAGCAAAAAAGTAAGAACAAGTGGTAATTTGGGTGAAAGTGCAAAAAAGTCTTTATGTCGATTGTCCTGAACTAAACTTATGGGGATCGATCAACTAAAACAAAACAAAAAATGTTGAAGATAAGTTCACATCTTTGTAGTCAGCTTTGAATCGTTTAGTATCTTGATGTCAAATCATCTTCACTGAGTTAATATTCGAAGTTTTGAAATAATGAAAAGAAGTGTAAATGAAGTTTCAAGGCGTAATTCTGTTACAGGCGATGTAACTTCTAAACTGCGACAAGATGCTAAAAAAGTGGAATTGAAAAATGACTATTCAGGTCAGACGTACAAAAAGGCCACCATTTTATCAAAAATTGAAAAGATTGCTGGAAGTAAACAGGTTGATCCGTTCAAAAAATTTGACAAAGAGATTGTCATACTTGAGGAAAAGCTATTTATGTTGTATAGATCACCAGAATTGAAGAAAAGCTTCAAATTACGAAAAGCAATAATGGATACTATGCGAAATACAAACTCACTTACGGGAAAATTAAAAACTTACCAGAGCATGCTTGGAAAACGCGAATTAAAAGGAATCATATCCAGCTTTAACTTTCAAATTGCAAAACTGAATTCAACCATTGTCAACTTGGAAAAAGATGTAGAGAAGATGCAACAAGTAGAATGTGCAGCCACAGCACCTCTAGATAATCTGTTGCAGTATGATACAAAGCTGTGCTCAAGAAGAGAGCCTTCTTCTAATTTAAGAACTGAAAATTCTACAAAAACAGCCGAAATTAACTGGGAGCACCGGTATTATCAGAAACTTTATCAATCGATGGATTCAGATTGATCAGTAGGATCAGTCTTCTTCTGATAGATACTGATGTTGGAGATGTGTCTAGTTTGGACTAGCCTGGGTTGGTTGAGTTAGGTTATGCTAGTTTACGTTAGGTTACGTTTTGTTAGGATAGGTTGTGTTAGGTTATGTTACATTAGGTTACGTTAAGTTGGGTTAAGTTAGGTAAAAGTTGGCTAGGTTATGTTAAGTTAGGTTACCTTAGGCTACGATTAGTTACGTTAGTTTACGAGAGGTTACGTTAGGCTAGGATAGGTTTCTTAGGTCACGATAGGTTAGGTTATGTTAGGTTACTTTAGGTTAAGCTTACGTTAGGTTACCTTATGCTACGATTAGTTACGTTAGTTTACGAGAGGTTACGTTAGGCTAGGATATGTTTCTTAGGTCACGATAGGTTAGGTTATGTTAGGTTAGGCTAATACTATTACACTTGTAGTACTTGTCATTGTTATTTTTGTCATTGGTTTCTTTGTGTTTTTCGAAGGTGCCTGTTTTGAAAGTTATAGTTTGATATGTTTAGTTAGGCTCTATTTCGGTTTTAACTTGTCTATGCTTTCTTTGTCAGTGGTTACTTGTACATTTCTCATTGCTTTGTCTATTTTGAAGATGTCTTAATTGGAAGTTGTAGTTTGATATGTTTAGCTGCCTTATATTGTGGTTTGACTTGTCTCAGCTAGGTTTGTAAGCGGTTTCTCTATCTATTTTGAATGTGCCTTGTTTTAAAATTGTACTTTAATATTTTAGTTATGCTGTTTTATTGACGGATTTGTCTGTGTAAGCTTTATCGATGGTTTCTTTGTTTAGTTTAAAGGTACCTTGCTTGAAATTTATGATTTGATATGTTTAGCTATGCTGTTTCGTGGTTTGACTAGTAGATGCTATTCTTGCCGTTGATCTCTTGGTATATTTTGAAGACATTTTTTTGAAAGTTATGGTTTGGTACAATTAGTTAATCTGTATTGTGGTTTGACTTGTCTGTTCTATTTTGCCAGTTGTTCCTTTGTCTATTTCGAGAGTGCCTTGTTGAAAGTGACTTCTAACGTGCCTTGCTGGAATTTATGATTTGATGTATTTAGTTATGCTCTTCAGGGGTTTGACTTGTCAGTGCTAGTTTTGTCGTTGGTTTCCTTGTATATTTCTAAAGTGTTTTTTTTTTCAAGTTATGGTTTATATGTCTATTTATGCTATATTGTGGTTTGACTTGTCTCTACCATTGTTGTCAATTGTTTCTTTATCTATTTCGAAGGTGCCTTGTTTGATACTTGTATTTTGATGTTTTTAGTTATGCTGTCTCAATGTTGGTCTTGTCTGTACTAGCTTTGTCAATGGTTTCATTGTCTGTTTAAAAGGTAATTTTTTATAAAGTTATGGTTTGATACTTTAACTTATGCTATATATTAGTTTTACTTTCTTTGCTATTTTTGTCTGGTCAGTGCTTTTTTGTATATTAAGAAGGTCCCTTGTTTGAAAGTTATGCATTGAAATTTATAGTCGTACTGTTTTAATGTTTGATTTGATTTGTCGGTGCTAGCTTTTTTGATGGTTTCTGCCTTTTACTACAGTGCCCTTACAAAAGTTATGCTTTGATATTCTTAGTTACATTCTTTTATTGTTAGACTTGTCTGCACTAGCTTTGTCAGTATTTTTTTGTCGATTTCGAAGGTGCCTTATTTTCAAATTATGTTTTGATAGGTGTAACTATGTTGTTTCGTGTATTTTTCTCATTCGTTTCTTTGTATACTTAGAGACTAAGGCAGCTAAGTGAGTTAAATACGGCACAACACTCCAGAAAAGCCAATTTTTCCAAGCTTTACTTGCTTTATATCTTTGTTAGTTCTTTGCTTAATTCAAGCTATCCATGCAACCATGATACTAAGGAAACATACATAATCCCCGTATGAAGAACTACATCGATCCTTTATGTATGCTCACTATTAGTAAGCACTTTATCTATGCTAAATTATGTAAGCTCGCTTTCAGTAGAGACTACTTAATATTGGGGTTGAAAAAGCGCTTTAAACTTCACCAGAATATATTTTCTCAATCTAGTATTCTTGTCCCTTTAAAAATTGTATCTATTCATCCCAAGACTAGGAGCTTGTAGTCTTTTCTTGACTAATATCAGTATATTCTTCCTGAGCCAGACTGTTTGACGCAAGAGCTTGAGATTTGGTGCCGCAAGAAAGGCCTTCTTCGATTGCATCTTCTCTTTACGAATGCAACTCCCCACTTTTCTTCCAAATATTTTTCTTCTTTTGGCTGTCCTTGTAACGTTGCCTATCAATCTGTGTTGCCACGGTCGCAGGTTTCCTGTGAAACGTCAAAGGTTTTCTTGACGAATTTCACAGGTTTTTTGGCACTTTTTTTTACAGGTTTTGAAAACTCGTAGTGGCAACACTGCTTTCAATACTCCTACTCCAGAAAAATTCTTCTCAGCACTTAGAAAGCTAAGAACCTAATGAAAAACACAATGGAACATGAAAGGTCGAGTAGTTTAGCCCTGCTTGCCATCAATAGAGATATGTCCGTCCCGAGAAGGCCATAGATGTTTTTGAAAGTAATAAAACCTTCGAATTCATTTATTGAAACATTCACATCGGTGTGTCCACCCGCAAAGGAAAGAACAAAGAAAGAATATTTCACATTCAGTTGCCATGAAAACAATGAAGGATGATGCTTAATTCCCATCACTTTTTTTCGAAACTGCTATCAATAAACTTTTATAGTATCCTGAAATATAAAAAATAGAACAATGCCCAAAATTGATTGGATTCCGATGTGCTATGTTTATTCTCTACTGTTCTGGCTGCACTGTGTTGACTGCTTGTTTGTTCAAATAAAAGTATTTTTATATCATTTGTTAAAAATATTTTTTTAGTCTTAAAAAAAAGATGTTGAGAATCGAAAAATCCAAGTTTATTTCCTGAATGAAGTTTTCTTGGCATTAAATTCCGATTGAGATGTCTTCATGGCCTGATATTTAAAAACAGATTTATTTTATTCAACGAGAAATAGTCGAGCATAATTATATTGCATGTGTATTTTTTATATACATACATATTATTACCTAGTTCGATAATTTTCCCTGAAAATTGGCATACAACAATTTTCAGCAGTAAAAAAAAAAAAAATCTAGATAGGTCAAAACTCCTAAAAAGTTCGTTTCCCTCCTCCAAAACTCATTTTGTATTCTGGTTGTAGCGACAGCTACAAACTAGAAAAGAAAGACTCATGACCTATAGTAGCCAAAAGTTTAAAAAAACATTTGAAAATTTTCCATAAATTGTTCTGGTAGGTATTAGCTGACTGGAATCAACCGCCAACCTAAAGGTGGATTATAATGGATTACACCAACTTTCTACCTGATGGTTGTCAATTGGTACAACCATGATGAGTAATATTCTTATTTTCTTATATTTAGACGGGCCACGACTTTGGGAAAATTCTTTGAGAACCTTAATTTTGGAACAATATTTCTTATAGGAGTGACGTCATCTTCATATGCTTTTCTCATCATTCTGTTTCATTTTTTCTTATATACAAGTCTGCTTATCGCAATGGATAGCATATTGAACATGCAATGTTAAGATGACGAGTTTGACACAAACAAAAGTTGAATTTTACATAGGATTATTTTTTTTAGACAAAGTTTCCCATGATCTTCCATGCTAATGACGTAAAAAATAAATGGAAATGTTATAATAAGTTTAGCTGAAGATGAGTGTTTGCACTAAATAAGCACATTACAATTTAATTTAATTTTCAATGGTATAGAATAATTCATGGGTAGAGATGTATAAAAAAGTATGCAGAATAAACTAAAGCAAAATTAAAGTTCTTAAAAAGTGTCTCTTTTTTTCACCGGGTGAAAACTCAGGAAATCCGGTTATTTCTCTCTATACAACAGTGAATTTCAAGCTATGAAACAAATTCTAATGCTAGTCTATAATCCTAATACTATCAACATGGCTTTACTTTGAACATGTCTACAAACTAATCATGACATGTCCTTTTTAGAACCAAAACGAGAGCCAGTCATTGAACTGAGCCATTGTGCAGAAGTGATACCAAATTAAA
The DNA here is from genome assembly GCA_027921565.1 of Artemia sinica. NCBI lineage: Eukaryota > Metazoa > Arthropoda > Branchiopoda > Anostraca > Artemiidae > Artemia > Artemia sinica. The sequence goes on from CM051275.1 coordinate 14,719,461, forward strand.
CGAAAACAAAATAAAGCAACCATATTAAAACACTTTATTTTTATTCCGTAAAAAGTGTCCTTAATTGGTTTGCTTTTACTGTACCAAAGTTCCTATACTATTTTGTGTTTTCAGTAAAGCGCTAGTTTTTTCTAATCCTAAAAACATAGGGAAACATAATTATTTGGTTTTTTTGTACTAATTTTATTGATATCGGCTGTGAAGTAATAATTTTTGTTCGTTTTAAGTCTCTCTTTACTTCCGTTCTTCGCTCTTTATTTCCCTCGCAAAAATTTTGTTTTGTAAATTAATCTTTGTTCGTTTTGATTAAAATGTAATGTAGAAACAACGCTGCCATGACCTTTTTTAGTTGTACAAAATAATGTATGTTCGTTATGAGTTTTAATGTTACTCTTTAGTTTCAGTTGAAAAGTCATTTTTTATATAATTTCTAATTATCCCCGATCTAGGAGAGATAAGACACCTAGAAAATACTGCAAACAACCTTGAAAGTTGCGAAAAACTTTTAGTCTATAACATAAAGTTCATTATCCATGCTTCGCAAAACAATACATATTTTTCAGGATCGTTTGTTTTTTGATTAGCAAAAAGCTGTTTTTACTCGTCCGACTTCGCCTGAAAAAAGTCATAATGAAAACAGGGCTTTATAAATCACCTACTGACTAGCAGAAACTAGAAAGCTACCTTAACAAAAGAGAGCTGTTTAAAGGCTCATTTAAAACCTTATATTTATGCCTAATCGGTTTTTATAAATTTGATTTGATAGCATATTTCCATAAAGTGTGCTTTCGGTTGTTTCCCCCATTTTTGTAAATGAAAAAAGTACCTTTTCTAATGAAATGACCAAAAAATGGTGTTATTCAAAACCTAGGCCGGAGCAAAAAACTAAGGGGCAAGGACGTCCCTTCCCCTCAATTACCGCCTTTGAAACTAGCCCATAGGCTCCATCTTAGAGTGAAGTTTGAAGTTCCAATTTAAAACTATTGATTATTCAAGCTTAATTTTTGGTAGATTCTCAATTGAAAAGTTTTAGTTTTAGTTAATTTTTTTCGCAATAATTTTTTACTTTTAAGATGAGTAGGCGATATATGAAACTTACTAAGAGGGTCTGGGGGGAGTATATATGAGGGGTTTTATAAACCTCTAGTTAAGGGCTTTGGACCATAATTATTGCAATGGTATCGTTCAAGGTTGCAGCTACCATTCCAGAATGGTAATAATTGCCAAAAAAATTTTTTGCAATAACTTTTACCGACCTGGGCGTTAAAATATCCCAGTAAAAACATCGTATTTCTACCTGGGACTATTTGCTCCTATAACTGTAAGTAAAATTCATCTGAGTCACTAGTATCTCCGTCAGTCGGTTCTACAGGGGCGTATACTACTAGAACTGATACCCTGAACTTTTTAGTCATAAAATAAGCAATCAGTATTCTATTATTAATACCTTCCTAGCCTAAACAAGACTTAGCAGCTTCCTTATTCATCATGAGCCCTACTCCCTGTCTATGTACCCCATCCTTCCTGCCTGAGTAAACAAATTCTATATCACCTAATTTCATGCTTCCTACTCCTGGAATATGAGTTTCTGAAACTCCAAATAAATCCAGTTCGAATCGTCTGAATTCGTCAGTCAAAATGTCGATACGATAGTCATTTTTTAACGTCATAACAATCCAAGTTCCAATTTTCATATTCTTTAAATCATTGAAATTATTTTCGCCTCGGGAAAAGCAATGATCCCGGATACCAGTGCAGGAAGAGGATCACGTATCTTCTCAAGTGTACAACAAAGTGCTTAAGTGCTTAGAACCGGACAGCAAGAAGTCCCTGGGACCTCCATGAATGGAGGCTTTATGCAATCCTAGGCCCATCTTGGTCATAAGATGGTTTTCAGCACTCTGCGATGCTCTTCTATCAACAAGAGTCGAAATCCTGCACAGACATTCTCAAGCCTATTACCTCCGATTCATTATATATGCTTACAAATATTATGCTACTACAGGGAGGCAGCCCATAATAGATAAATTTAGTCAAAATCCCGTGTTAATACTGTGTCGTTTACTAGGCTATAATTTTCTAGAGGTGCGCCACCCCTCAAGTAGGAACAGAGTTGACCGCAAGGTCCCCAGTCTTGCAGGTACCCCAAAAGGGTCGAGGCAGCCCTTTGCAGACGTCGTTGTCCATAGATCTGAATCTTAATCCCTGCCGCAGTGTGTTTCTTTCTTGATATCGGTCTTACAAGTTGTTAATCAAAGCAATAATTCCTAAATATGACTCCAATAATAATAGTAATGTATAATGCTATTATTAATATAGTAATAAATATAATGTATATAGTAAGGTAATGTTCCATGCACCTTAAAAAGAAAATCACTTTGGTGATTAATACTAAGCGCAAAGGCAATTACAGGAAAACTATAAAGATATTGTCGTTATGAGGTACAAATATTCTTACAGACAACATCAACCGTGGTCCTTAGCTTTCGTTAAATAGCATACCATATTGCATACAGTGTTTCAAATAAATTGTTTCAGCCTTAAGATTTTTATATACAATTCGTCTCACAACCCTCCACAATTTTTAATTTTTGGATAGAAATGGGGTAGGGGGGGAAGCACACTTATTACGACATCGTCAGGTGTCCTTTCCATTCTTTGGCAAATTTCTCAAAATTAAAGATGCCCAGAATTTCCACAACCGCACTAGAAATATTGGCAATATATTGAGAAGAACTTTAATTTTCGATAGGATCAAACAGTCAGTTGTAATGAAATTTAAGTGATGAGAGATTCGTGTGAAGCCATTTTGATGAGCTCTAATTTTACGATATTTGATGTAGTGTCACAATTTGATTACCTCATAACTTTTTCTGGTCTTGGGGAAATTCCTTAAAATGAAACAAGAAAAACACAAGAAAGGTAAGCTAAAAGATTTGTATATCAGAAGGCTGAACTGTAGCTAAGAAATAATGTCAATTTATGAAAGTCGAAGGTACAGTCTCTGGAACAAAGCAGGGCATCACTATGCCCTGCTTTGACAATGCCCAACTATGATGCCACATCTTCGGCCGAAAATTCCTAAATTCTTGCGGTATTCTTGATTTTATCCTTCTTGATGATGACTTGAGCTTTAAGCTTAATAAAAATATTCATAAGATGTTACTGACACTGTGAAAAATAAAAAGATATGACGTTACAAGAATTTAAGCTGTTAAGAAGCAGCTATCAAACTAGCAAAAAAGTAAGAACAAGTGGTAATTTGGGGGAAAGTGCAAAAAAGTCTTTCTGTGGATTGTCCTGAACTAAACTTATGAGGATCGATCAACTAAAACAAAACAAACAATATTGAAGATAAGTTCCCATCTTTGTAGTCAGCTTTGAATCGTTTAGTATCTTGATGTCAAACCATCTTCACTGAGTTAATATTCGAAGTTTTGAAATAATGAAAAGAAGTGTAAATGAATTTTCAAGGCGTAATTCTGTTAAAGGCGATGTAACTTCTAAACTGCGACAAGATGCTAAAAAAGTAGAATTGAAAAATGACTATTCAGGTCAGACGTACAAAAAGGCCACCATTTTATCAAAAATTGAAAAGATTGCTGGAAGTAAACAGGTTGATCCGTTCAAAAAACTTGACAAGGAGATTGTCATACTTAAGGAAAAGCTATCTATGTTGTATAGATCACCAGAATTGAAGAAAAGCTTCCAATTACGAAAAGCAATAATGGATACTATGCGACATACAAACTCACTTACGGGAAAATTAAAAACTTACCAGAGCATGCTTGGAAAACGCGAATTAAAAGGAATCATATCCAGCTTTAACTTTCAAATTGCAAAACTGAATTCAACCATTGTCAACTTGGAAAAAGATGTGGAGAAGATGCAACAAGTAGAATGTGCAGCCACAGCACCTCTAGATAATTTGTTGCAGTATGATACAAAGCTGTGCTCAAGAAAAGAGCCTTCTTCTAATTTAAGAACTGAAAATTCTACAAAAACAGCCGAAATTAACTGGGAGCACCGGTATTATCAGAAACTTTATCAATCGATGGATTCAGATTGATCAGTACGATCAGTCTTCTTCTGAAAGATACTGATGTTGGAGATGTGTCTAGTTTGGGCTAGCCTGGGTCGGTTGAGTTAGGTTATGCTAGTTTACGTTAGGTTACGTTTTGTTAGGATAGGTTGTGTTAGGTTATGTTACATTAGGTTACGTTAAGTTGGGTTAAGTTAGGTAACAGTCGGCTACGTTATGTTAAGTTAGGTTAGCTTAGGCTACGATTAGTTACGTTAGTTTACGAGAGGTTACGTTAGGCTAGGATAGGTTTCTTAGGTCACGATAGGTTAGGTTATGTTAGGTTACTTTAGGTTAAGCTTACGTTAGGTTACCTTAGGCTACGATTAGTTACGTTAGTTTACGAGAGGTTACGTTAGGCTAGGATAGGTTTCTCAGGTCACGATAGGTTAAATTTTGTTAGGTTAGGCTAATACTATTACACTTGTAGTGCTTGTCAGTGCTATTTTTGTCATTGGTTTTTTGTGTTTTTCGAAGGTGCCTGTTTTGAAAGTTATGGTTTGATATGTTTAGTTAGACTCTATTCCGGTTTTAATTTGTCTATGCTTTCTTTGTCAGAGGTTACTTGTACATTTCTCATTGCTTTGTCTATTTTGAAGATGTCTTAATTGGAAGTTATAGTTTGATATGTTTAGCTGCCCTATATTGTGGTTTGACTTGTCTCAGCTAGGTTTGTAAGCGGTTTCTCTATCTATTTTGAATGTGCCTTGTTTTAAAATTTACTTTAATATTTTAGTTATGCTGTTTTATTGATGGATTTGTCTGTGTAAGCTTTTCCAAGCTTTTACTTGCTTTATATCTTTGTTAGTTCTTTGCTTAATTCCAGCTATCCATACAACCATGATACTAAGGAAACATACATAATCCCCGCATAAGGAACTACATCGATCCTTTATGTATGCTCACTATTAGTGAGCACTTTATCTATGCTAAATTATGTAAGCTCGCTTTGTGTAGAGACAACTTAATATTGCGGTTGAAAAAGCGCTTTAAACTTCACCAGAATATATTTTCTCAATCTAGTATTCTTGTCCCTTTAAAAATTGTATCTATTCATCCCAAGACTAGGAGCTTGTAGTCTTTTCTTGATTAATATCAGTATATTCTTCCTGAGCCAGACTGTTTGACGCAAGAGCTTGAGATTTGGTGCCGCAAGAAAGGCCTTCTTCGATTGTATCTTCTCTTTACGAATGCGACTCCCCACTTTTCTTCCAAATATTTTTCTTCTTTTGGTTGTCCTGGTAACGTTGCCTATCAATCTGTGTTGCCATGGTCGCAGGTTTCCTGTGAAATGTCAAAGGTTTTCTTGACGAATTTCACAGGTTTTTTGGCACTTTTTTTTACAGGTTTTGAAAATTCGTAGTGGCAACACTGCTTTCAATACTTCTACTCCAGAAAAATTCTTCTCAGCACTTAGAAAGCTAAGAACCTAATGAAAAATACAATGGAACATGAAAGGCCGAGTAGTTTAGCCCTGCTTGCCATCCATAGAGATATGTCCGTCCCGAGAAGGCCATAGATTCTTTTGAAAGTAATAAAACCTTCGAATTCATTTATTGAAACATTCACATCGGTGTGTCCACCCGCAAAGGAAAGAACAAAGAAAGAATATTTCACTTTCTAGTTGCCATGAAAACAATGAAGTATGATGCTTAATTCCCATCACTTTTTTTCGAAACTGCTATCAATAAACTTTTATAGTATCCTGAAATGTAAAAAAATATAACAATGCCCAAAATTGATTGGATTCCGATGTGCTATGTTTATTCTCTACTGTTCTGGCTGCACTGTGTTGACTGCTTGTTTGTTTCACTAAAAGTATTTTTATATCATTTGTTAAAAGTATTTTTTTATTGTTAAAAAAAAGATGTTGAGAATCGAAAAATCCAAGTTTATTTCCTGAATGAAGTTTTCTTGGCATTAAATTCCGATTGAAATGTCTTCATGTTCTGATATTTAAAAACAGCTATTTAAGGAAGTAATGAAATGATGCATCGGTATTTCCGCCATCCCCGAATTTCCCCAAAACAAAATCGGGTTTTCCGAAAATTAACGTAAGCAAAAATTAACTGTTTACATCACGTTAGTGTTCTTGCATTCACGAACGTTAAATTTAGGGTAGATTCAAGAGAAACCAATTTTGATTCGATTAAATCTGAGGAAACCAGGGAAATCTGGGGATAGTGAAGACACTGTGGTGTACATAACCCCAGAATTACGTTATTAAACGAGTGGAAGGAATCCATAACAATTTGTGATAAACAAGAAGAATTGTAATCCCTTTTAATGTGTTCTAATCCCTACTTAGATAGCGCGGAATCCAATAATAACTTGGATCTTATTACGCGCACTGTCTGATCAATGCCTGTCATTCATGTATTAGATTTCCTCTTTGCAATACGTCAAATAGTTATTATTCTTTTTATTGGAGATCTCCATTCTCCATTTGTTGGTCGCATCTGTTGTTTTTCATTACTTTTAAAGAATGAGATTAAAAAAGTTACAATAAAAGTACATTTACTGGAAAGTTTCAGGTTAAATATTCCTTCCTATTAAATTCTCGGAATACGCCTGTCCTCTGCAATAACCTTTTATCCAGGGTTGCCACCGCTAGTGATTTATTACTATTTCTAGTGATTTTTTATATTTCCTAAACAAAGAAATTACTAAATCAGCACAAAAATTACACGATTATTGAAGGAAATCACTAGATTAACCAAAAAATCACTAGAATCTAGTGATTTTTGTTTTCACCAGGTGGCAACCCTGCCTTTATATGATAAAAACGATTCTGAAATAAGGAAGTTGGTACTTGTGTATTGAAAACCACTCACTCAAGTTTACGCTTTGTAAAACTCGAGAATAAACCGGTTTCTTCGTTAGTTTCTTTCAGCTTCGCGTGAGACAAGTGACAGAATAGATGGAAAATATGTAATTTGGGCTATATATTTGCATATTAGGGGGGAAGGAGTTGGCACCTAACCTAAGTATTTGGACAGTTTGAAAACAGTTCTTACTTAATAATATGCAGAAAATTGTACCTAACACATTTTGCATGCAGAACGGCTATACTTTACCCCCACACTCCCCACCTCCTAATGTGCAAATATATAGCCCAAATTTGTTTCTAAAGTGACGAAGAAACTAACGATGAAACCGGTTTGTTCTCGAGTTTAAAAAATCGTAAACAAAAGTGAGTGGCGTGTAATACACAAATACCTGATAGGGCTTAACCTAATCTCAATTCGGCGAATCCGTTGGCTCCTTCAGATTTTTTTTTTTTTTTTTTTTTTTTTTTTTTTTGATTAGCTATACGCTCTGATATACGACCCGTCATCTACAGGGGTAAAAACAAATTCCTTGTTGACCGTCCATTATTGAAGCATTTGACATTGAACAAAAATCAAGACTAGGTACATAATATAGCGTGTGATATTCTAGTTCATTTAATTGGCATCACCTGCAACTTTTCACCCTATCTTTCAGAGGCAGAACTCTATAAGCACATTACCAATGGTTTGGTATCATAGGTAGTGCAAAAGCGAGTAAAAAGCGATAAGGCTTCAAGCTTTTTTTCCCAGCCGATTTTTTACGAAAGGAGCTTTCGTAAGAACTTCAGAGGGGGCTCATTCGGGTGAAAATTGAAAGTTCTAGAGCCCTTTTTAAGAGTCAAAAGTAATGGGAGGGCAACCGGCCTTCTCCCAGGCTCTTTTTACCTGCCCTCTCCAAGGGTATCCGATCAGAATTTTGAGGTGGCCGTTTGTTTTTTAAATAGGCCAGTTTGACACGTCCAAAGGGGATGACATAAACCACTGAATTCTTTGGTGCAAGGGCTGTAAACCCTTTAAGTTGCCCATTGCTTACATATAGGTTTTGCTATTGGGATAGAGGGACATGTTTGATCCTGGGTCTCCAAACACGGTAAGTGTATTAAGGTGAACCTAAGAGAACGTTGAGGGGATATTCATCTAAATCAAAGCATACTATATGTATGTAAGTTGTCAAAAGAGTGTATCAGCAATATTTCAGGAACGGCTTTGGGTATTAAGTTGAAACTTTCAGGACTTGTTGAAGTAACTTACGACTTCAACTACTTACAAACAAAATACATTTTGAACGTTTTCTCTTTTATAAAATTAATAAATATTAAATTGCGGAGGCTTTCAGGAAAGATTGTCAATGTATATTAAAATGTCAATCTACATGGTTACTTGGTCATTCTGTTTATTTTCTTTCTTTTTTGTTGTTGATATTATTATAAATGGAAACACACAACTCGAAATAAAAATTGTTATGGGGTTCTTGTCTTTGGAAGGCAAATGTGGCGTTAGCCCTACTGTTTTTGTTAGTTTCTGTCGTTTTGACTTATTTGTTTAGTTTAATTTCTTTTCGAAGGAGTTAGAAAGTGAAAAAAATCATTTACTGGTTTAGCTACTTTTAACTAGTTGGATTCTTAAAGACCGCTGGAAAAAATTATATTTGCTGGGCATTTAAAGTTAGTTTTGTTTCCCCACAGACAGGGGACTAATTCCATATTTGTATCCCATATTTCAAGACCCGGCCCACCTTTTGCCACCTGGTGTAATCGCAGAATGCCACTTGTTACACAAGGCGTCGCAGACTTCCGCCCATCAAAGCCTTTTCCTGCATTCATGAAAAACTTTGCATGAAAAACTTTGGCATTCTTTAATTTTTAGAGTTGTCTATATCTTACAGTATGTCACAACCAACTCTTGATACGCAAATAGGATGGGAGACTTGGGGCTTGACCCCTTTCATATCGGTATTTGGGCTCCCCCCCCCCCCCACGTTGGAAGAAATGCATTTCCACGTGCCTTACACACTGCGTCAACAAAAGTAAAAAAGGGAAGGAACGAGTCTGTAATGAAAGTTGTCAAAATTGGTGTACGAAGGGGCTTAGGAATTGTCCGAAAGCTGACGTAAAATATACCCGTATGTAATAAATATAGCCGTTTTTAGCTTGAAAAAGCCTAAATATGTCCCGTCCTTTACTACCTTGTAGGATTTTTGATTTTGTTGAAATATATGTTACTGTCAATGTTCGAAATCTGGTTAATGTCGACATTCACTGGTGAATGTCTGAAATTCCTCTTTCTCTGCTAAGATTCAATTAGCTTTGCGAATAAGCTTTTTCAATCTTATGCAAGCTTTGATAGTAAAAGTTAAAGTTATGTTAAATTAGGTTTTAAATATCAAAAATGTGTTAAAAATCTAACCTAGCCCGACCCACATAACCTAATCTGTCACCATCAAACGTTGCATAAAACTGAAAATTTTGACTGGCAACGCTGACTAAATCCTACCAGAAAAAAAGATATTTTGGACATTCACCGGTGAATGTCGACATACACCAATTTCGGACTTTCGTCGTAACATACAGCATTGGATCAGAAAAGATGGCACTGTTTTTCACCGCTTACTTGCCTCTGTCGAAATATTTGATAATTGACCATATTCCAGTTCAGAATAGCGATTGATATCTACCAGTCTCCTTTCTCTCACTATCATCACTCCCTATGTAACTTTTTATTATTAATTATTATTATACTTATTATTAATTCGTATGGCCAGATATTAATTTTACTTAAAAAAAAAATTCTTATTATTTTTTGCTGCAGGTTTTAAAAACGCATTGTGGAATTTTGGAAGTATCGATGAGGGTAAAGGGGGCTCATCAGTACCGTTCCGTAGGTGGTGCTGGTGTTGCTTCCGTTTATTGTGGTGACTACCTTATAAAATGATACAGTGTCGTATTTATATGTTTTTTGTAAGGTAGTTAGGGTCTCTAAATAAAATTATTTTTGCTATTTTCGAATTTTTAGTTTCTTGGAGTGCAAGACGAGTGTCATTGGAAAATTGATCCAAACTTGTTGACAGTTTTCATAGCCATTGCAAGTTGAGTTCAATGCTCCTAGTGGATTTTTGTGAACTTGTCCTCTGATTTCGTCACTGTCATCAAATTTGTAAAATACTGATTATTTTTACAACAAGAGAAGAAAATAAATTCCTATATATAAAAAAAAGAAAGAAAAATGGTACTTGCTAATTAAAAGAAACACACCCAAGAAACGAAGATAGGTTAATCCTAATGAAATATAACCTTCATAAAACCTTTATTTTATATAATAATATAATTTGGGCTATATATTTGCGCATTAGGGGGTGGGGGTAAGGTATTTGGACAGCGCCCCTAACCTAGACTTACCCCCCCCCCCTCCCATCCTAATTTACAAATATATTGCCCAAATTATAAAAGTCCAATGCATTGTATCACCCGTCACTTGTCTTTGTAGCTATGCAACCGGGTTCCTGAGATCTAATCTAAGCGTAATTCTAGAGTGTGTTTCGTTTATATAACAAGTACCGAAAAAACTTGATTTATTATTTAAACTTAGCATTTGTCTTTGATCACCATGATTTAACTATAAAAGCTAGGCAACGAGTAATGATGGTGACGAAACGGTGTGTTAATAGCAACTAATGTGCATCGTGGCGCTGAGATCAAATTTCGTTAGTAAAGTGGTGGCACTTCTTCTGTGAGTAAATTTTATCTTCAAAATATATACTTGCATTGACAGTAGTGACTCGAAATCGAACTAAATCTAAAATATATCCGAGGCCAAGCGAAAAGTGAGTCATCCCCGAATGGATGGAGAAGAGCCACCAAGAAAAGATTAGTAGAGAATTGGAGTTTTGTAGGAGGGGTAAAAAATAAAGGCTTGAAAAGATTGGGGTAGTGGAGGAGAAAACTTAGCAAGGTTGGCCCTAGCTTTTTGCTGCAGCGGGTAATGGTTGGTAGCAGGAATAGTTAAATTAACTGGCTTAAATGCGTAAAATAATAACAAACTAATAATAACCGGTAGATAACTAAATAGCTGCTGCCTGATAATTGCTAAATTTACTCCATTTTTAAACTGGACTGCTTTTGAAAGGCTTACCAGTAGGTTTTTGACTCTTATTTGTACATTTTAATTGTTCATTTATATTATTATTATAGTTAGTGAGGACACGGACCCAAAGGGATCATTTTGGTACAGGCAATCACAAGAATTAATTTTTTGTTTCTACTGATTCCATAAAGGTGTAAGATTTCTGCTATTTTAGAAATATTTGCTATTTTTCTAAAACTTAAATTATAATAAGCTTTTGAGAATAATTGTTTTGCCGGAGTAGAAAAACTGCGAAAAACTGATTCCGTGACAGTTGGAAAAATATTCTTTTTACATGTAATGTACGCATATGAATAATTAAACTTAAATACTTATTGCTGCTCTGAACTTTAATTTTTTGAATTTACTCAAAAGCTATAAATTTTAAAGTAATAAGACAATCCAAGTAAAAGCATTTTTTGTCCGCTTTAACCATTTTGGGTCTATTCATACCTGAAAACCGTGATTTTCTGAAAATTCTCCTTTGGTGTTTTAAAAATTACAAAGTTTTTAGGGGAGTTTCACCCTTTCGTCAGCGTTGCCACGGTGAACCGTACAAATAATAAGTAAAAGTGGTTCGTTAAATTTGACAACGCTTTTCGGCCAGAAATTTTCAAAGATTAACAGTCTGTTTTCAAAGACAATTTTTATATGATCTTGAAAAAAATTAATCAATGGCTACATGGATATGGCTAAAAAGGAAGAGATTGACGTAATTCTGTGGTCCAGATTTAACAAGCAGCCACATGTGTGAACACAATGTAGTTAGCGTCTTTGGGAATTAACTTTAGTCTCCGTTCAATTAATATATTATTCATTTTATATTATATTATATTGATTAATTTTATATTATGTTTTGCATTATAATATAATATATATTATAATATTTTCTTTTGTGGGCTATATATGATAGATATCCATTTCTAAACTTTTAGTTTCATGTTCCTTTACTGTTTCACTTAATCTGCTTATGAAGTTCAAATTTTCTATTTATTTTTGTTTTTTTGTGGGTTTTTATTCTGATGTCTTTGAGAAGAAACTGTTTCACTCTTTTTATTGGAATTTAATAAAATGGTAAAATGTTAAAATTTGTTCTTTACTAACTCAAAATAAGATATTTTAACTTTAACAACTACTCCTTGTCAAGTTCTTTGGTGCCATTTGTGCACCAAACATTTTTAGTTTTTTTCTGATTTTTCGCACATGTTTCTCTTCTTAAGTTATTACCTGCTACTGCCAAAAACTGCATAACTGCACTATAGCACTGCAGCACATAACATCACTATAAAACTGCATAACTGCACTATAGTGCTACAACACAGCAGCGCTGCACTATAGCACTGCAGCACACAATAGCACTACAGCGCTACAAAACTGCATAACTAAACTATAGCACTGCAGCACACAACATCACCATAACACTATAATACTGCATAACTGCACAATAGTACAACTGCACTATATCATTTTAAGTATTTTTAGATAGGCCATTTTAATGTTGGTTTATATTCCTCCTTGAGTGGCACTTGAAACGAAATGACTCTTTTATACGGTTAGGCTTAAGGCCAAAAACATCAAAAAGTGTCTATTATCTATAGGGTCAAATAAGGAAAAATGAGTCTGTTATGTTTGGGGTCAAGGTTTACGTTGTTTCTTAGCCAATATGTTTTCAGTTTATCAAAAGCTATGACAGGTTTCAACTCCATCTTTGCAGTTCAATTTATACAGCCGATTCTTTATGGAAGTATTGCTATTTTTATCTATGGTCCAGACGGATTCCATAAAATGCCCGACACGACCTCGCTGTTACCGTGACGATTTGTCAAAGGACTTCGTTAATCTCGGCTTAAGGATCCATTCACTTGGGAAGGCGTGATAACATCTAACCGTCAGGAGCACTAACGTCAGGACAAAATCCGTCATAACACGACAAAAAAATCCGTCAGAACCACTAAGCATCATAATATTTTGGTTAGGTTACGTATTTAATATATGCTATGCTTTACCCACATCCCCCTGATGTGCAAATATATAGTCAAAAATCTTTTCTAAACTATTATATACTTATTACTATTATATAAACTTATAAATTTTTTTGTCGATGTCTCGACGGTTAGTGGTTATGACGCATTTTCATTTTAGATGTTATGACGTTTAGTGCTTGTGACGATTAGGGAAATGGTAGCACCCCCATTCACTTATGCTGCTTACGAAAGTTGGGCTGCAGTAACTCAATAGACGTTATTTTAACGCCTTTCTACTCAACATCTTTTTATTTTAAAATAAATTACAGGAAAGCATAACAACTAGACAAGTGTTTCGAGTTTTTTTTTTTTTTTTTTTTTTACTGTTGTTAATAGGAATACCAATTAGGGGAGCTAGGTGGTAATTACCCTACTAGATTTTTAGAAATATATTTCTTTGTGTCACCATTAAAACATCAAAAAAATCTTGCCCCACCCCCTACATCTTCGTGAATTGGTGCCTCTGGCTTGCTCATACGAGAAAAGAGTATTTTCGTATGGGGGGGGGGGGACCAAAGCTGCAACAAAACAGAAGCTTTATTCCTTAACTATTTTTGTAGGTAGGAAAGTTTATAGTGCCTCTTTTTGTGATCCATCACATTTTGAAAAACAAATTTTCAATTGTATTGAGAATAAAATAAGATAGGACTTGAGAAACAAGTAGTCGGTAGAACCTGCCTAGTTTGATGGGATAAAAGTTTTTTTAGTTTTTGGTTTATTGCCTGTAGTCTTTAACTAGTATTACTACTAGTAACTCCTTGCAACGCAAAGTCGGGAGGGGCCAGCCCAGCTGCGGCCGCTCCTCCTCCACTCCAATGAGAATGAGGCATTCTTGAATTTTTAGGGTTGTTTATATCTTACAATATGTCACAATCTGCTCTAGATTCACACGTGGGATGAAACTTTTACAGGTACTGTGCTAAATTCCAGGACACATGCGAGGTATCCACTCGACAAAAGCAAAATTCTGACGCTATTTAATGCTGTATAAACAAGTATTCAGGGGTTTCTCACTCTGGGAACTATATTTAAACTTTAGTTTTTGGGGTTTAGGGGGAAAAAATGCTAGGTTAGGTTAGGTTACGTGTTTAATATATGCTATTCTTTACCACCACCACCCTAACGTGCAAATATATAGCCCAAATTTGTTCATTAGCTATTATATTTTCATCCTATTTTGTTTTATTTCATTAGCATTAACCAAACTTCACTTCTCGCATGTGTCCTGGATTTTAGAACACTACCCTTTTATTTAAAAATACATTTTGAGACCTTCGCCCTATAGATAATTCGGTTCTTAACCTTCAATTAGAAATTATAATAGCATCTTCCCCTTGTTTTCTATCACTTGTGTTGACCTCTTTACTCTGGTTTTGCACCTCAAATATTATAGATTTTGTATTTGTCTGTTTTTTCGTATAATTTTCATCCAATTTGGTTATACATGTACATGCCTCCAAAAGACGTCTTAAATTTTTGACTCACCAACCATTTAAGACACAAGAAAATTAAATTCTGCAGGAATAATGCCTAAATCCTGGCCTTATTCCAATTATGTTTCTTCATTTTTTAAAGACTTCTAGCTGCCATATAAAGCGAAGCTGTCTGAATCATACAAAGTAATACAAAGACCACTCTTCGTAAAAACAAGAGATTACCTACTCAAAATCGTGGACACCATATGGCACGCCCTATGCGTGAGAGAATCTTACGAAACATATGTGAGTAGACTGTGTGGTAGAAGTTCGCCTATGTTTCAGATGAATTGTGCCATGCGCGGTGCAGCAGGTGGCGTTCTGAGATTTACGCCAGGTGACGAAGAGTTTGCAGCACCTTGAGCAAAAAGTGTGGTGTATAAATTGAAATATAAAGATGGAATCGCAAAAAGAACCTGTCGTATATCTTGACTGACCACTGATTTATTCTTATAGTTTTCCTTTATTTGCCTCAAGCATGATGTATCTAACAATACACTTTGTAAAAATTGTTTCTTCATTTTTTTGATTAATTTCTTCCAATTTAACCGTTAAGTTCCTCTCTTGCCCAAATCTGGAGCTTAAATTTAACTCAGAAGTTTAAATTAAAGTGCACAAGACATCAAAATAAAAATATTTTTTGCTCCCTAGACACATCCTAGTTCTATTCATATCTGGGAACCGTGGTTTTCTAAGATTTTTCTTTATGAAATTCTTAGGGTAGTATCAGGTACTTCCCTATTATATAGCACACACTCGAGAAATGAGGTTTGGTTAACCGTAATTAAATATACCGAAATATGATGGAAAACAGTACTTTAGTAACAAAATTATGAAAACTACAGCAAAGAATTATGGTCGGGGCTTCCAGAACGCATTATGTTAAAAAAAAAAGATTTTTTTAAATGAAAGTAAAGAGCGACATTAAAACTTAAAACGAACGGAAATTATTCCGTATATAAAAGGGGTTGTCCCCTCCTCAACGACTCGCTCTTACGCTAAAGTTTTTTATTGTTTCAAAAAATAAAGTTGTAAGACAGAGTCAAACTTTAGCGTAAAGAGCAAGGCGTTGAGAAGGGGACAACCCCTCTCATATACGGAATAATTCTGTTCGTTTTAAGTTTTAATGTCGCTCCATACTTTCAGTTAAAAAAACTTCTTGTTTTTTTTATTTAATTTCTGAACGTCTTTGAATTAATTTAGCTTTGATTTTGGCTCATCGTCAATGAATAATTAAAACGAAATTCGCATATTAATTTTCCTTTTTTTGGCTAAATGGCTTTCTCGAAATTTTGTTCTGACGTAACTTACGAATTAACTTACATAACGAATTTCTATATTCGTATGTTTTTATTACGTATATTAGGGAGTTCGCCCCCTAGTCAATACCTTGCTCTTTACGCTAAAGTTCGAATTTTGTTTGAATAACAAACCCCTGAATCACGAAGGCCGGTTAATTAGAATAGATAGCTCTTTTGAAAGTACTAAAAAAAACTTTAGTGTAAAGAGCGAGGTATTGACTAGGAGGCGAACCCCCTCATATACGTAATCATTTCTGTTCGTTTTAATTTTTAATGTTGCTCCTTACTTTCAGTTGAAAAATAAATTGTTTTTTTTATTTAATTTCTGATCATTTTTTTTAATAATGCTGGGAAATCCGGCGCCCCCTTCATAGGAATATCCCTTCCCCCAAGTAAACATCCTCCATTGAAAGGTTCTCCCCCGTAACCCCTACTCCGACCCCCCCCCCACCAGCAAAAAATCCTCCTGAAAATGTCTGTATACTTCCCAATAACAAAAACTATATGTAAACAATGGGCAAAGTTTATAACTTGCAGCCCTTCCCCCAGGAACTTGGGAGGATTAAGTCATCCTCAAAGACTTATTAATTAGGTTTTCGACTATGCTGAACAAAATGGCTGTCTCTAAATTTTAATTGGGTGACTTAGGGAAAAAAATGAGCGTGGGAGGGGGCCAAGTTGCCCTCCAATTTTTTGGTTACTTAAAAATGCCACTAGAACTTTTAATTTCCTTTCGAATGAGAACTCTAACGATATTCTAGGACTACTGGATTGATACGATCCCCCTGAAAAAAAAAAACAAAAAAAACACGCATCCGTGATCTTTCTTCTGGCAAAAAATACAAAATTCCACATTTTTGCAGATAGGAGCTTGAAACATCTATAGTAGGGTTCTTGTATACGCTGAATCTGATGGTGTGTTTTTCATTAAAGTTCAATGACTTTTAGGGGTTGTTTCCCCCTTTTTTCGAAAATTAGGCAAATTTTCTCAGGCGCGTAAGTTTGGATGGGTAAGACTAAACTTCATGAAACTTATATATTTGAAATCAGCATAAAAATCTCATTCTTTTAATGTATCTATTGGTATCAATATTCCGTTTTTAGAGTTTCGGTTACTATTGAGCCGGGTCGTTCCTTACTACACGGGTCGTTCTTACAGTTCGTTACCATGAAATGTTTGATACCGAACCTAAACTATCTCTATACATTAAATATTTAATAAAAAAAAAGTATATAGGCCTACCTACAACGTAGATTTCAAATGAGCCTAAGCAATTTTTCTTCGAATGCTGCCGGTAAAAACCGGTTATTGTCTTAATCCACATCCTCGAGTGTGTACCATATAATACGGAACTACCCCGCTTTTTTGTCAGTGTTGCCGCGTTGAACCGTGCAAATAAATCAGCAAATCTATTTATTTAAAACAACTCAATTTTTTGTGAAAATTCACAAAGAAAATTCAATGTGGAGCGACGTAAAAACTTAAAACGAACAGAAATTATTCCGTATTTGAAAGGGGCTGCCCCCTCCTCAACGCCTCGCTCTTTACGCTAAAGTTTTTTATTGTTTAAAAAAAATAGAATTGTGAGAAAGTCAAACTTTAGCGTAAAGAGCGAGGCGTTGAGGAGGGGATAGCCCCTTTCATATACGGAATAATTTCTTTTCGTTTTAAGTTTTAACGTCGCTCCTTACTTTCAGTTAAAAAAACTTGTTTTTTTTTATTTAATTTTTCAATGTTTTTGAATTAATGCAGGTTTTGGTTTTGGCTCACCGTACAAGAATAATTAAAACCAAATTTGCATATTAATTTTACTTTTATTTGGTTAAATGGCTTTCTCGAACGTTGTGGTAACTTACGAATTAACTTACGTAACGAACTTCCATATTCATATATTTTTAATACGTATATTAAGGAGCGAGGTATTGACTAGGGGGCGAACCCAATCATATACGTAATATTTTCTGTTCGTTTTAAGTTTTGATGTTGCTCCTTACTTTCAGTTGAAAAACTTGTTTTTTTTATTTAATTTCTGATCATTTTTTTAATAATGGTGGGAAATCCGGAATATCCCTTCCCCCAAGGAAACATCCTCTATTGAAAGGTTCTCCCCCGTAACCCCTACTCCGACAGCCCCCCCCCACCAGCAAAAATTCCTCCTGAAAATGCCTGTATACTTCCCAATAACAAAAACTATATGTAAACAATGGGCAAAGTTTATAACTTGCAGCCCTTCCCCCAGGAACTTGGGGGGATTAAGTCATCCTCAAAGACTTATTAATTAGGTTTTCGACTATGCTGAACAAAATGGCTATCTCTAAATTTTAATTGGGTGACTTAGGGAAAAAAATGAGCGTGGGAGGGGGCCAAGTTGCCCTCCAATTTTTTTGGTTACTTAAAAAGGCCACTAGAACTTTTAATTTCCTTTCGAATGAGAACTCTAACGATATTCTAGGACTACTGGATTGATACGATCCCCCTGAAAAAAAAAAAAAAAAAAAAACACGCATCCGTAATCTTTCTTCTGGCAAAAAATACAAAATTCCACATTTTTGCAGATAGGAGCTTGAAACATCTATATTAAGGTTCTTGTATACGCTGAATCTGATGGTGTGTTTTTCATTAAAGTTCTATGACTTTTAGGGGTTGTTTTTCCCTTTTTTCGAAAATAAGGCAAATTTTCTCAGGCGCGTAAGTTTGGATGGGTAAGACTAAACTTCATGAAACTTATATATTTGAAATCAGCATAAAAATCTCATTCTTTTAATGTATCTATTGGTATCAATATTCCGTTTTTAGAGTTTCGGTTACTATTGAGCCGGGTCGTTCCTTACTACACGGGTCGTTCTTACAGTTCGTTACCATGAAATGTTTGATACCGAACCTAAACTATCTCTATACATTAAATATTTAATAAAAAAAAAGTATATAGGCCTACCTACAACGTAGATTTCAAATGAGCCTAAGCGATTTTTCTTCGAATGCTGCCGGTAAAAACCGGTTATTGTCTTAGATCCACATTCTCGAGTGTGTACCATATAATACGGAACTACCCCGCTTTTTTGTCAGTAGTGCCGCGTTGAACCGTGCAAATAAATCAGCAAATCTATTTATTTAAAACAACTCAATTTTTTGTGAAAATTCACAAATAAAATTCAATGTGGAGCGACGTAAAAACTTAAAACGAACAGAAATTATTCCGTATTTGAAAGGGGCTGCCCCCTCCTCAACGCCTCGCTCTTTACGCTAAAGTTTTTTATTGTTTAAAAAAAATAGAATTGTGAGAAAGTCAAACTTTAGCGTAAAGAGCGAGGTGTTGAAGAGGGGAAAGCCCCTTTCATATACGAAATAATTTCTTTTCGTTTTAAGTTTTAACGTCGCTCCTTACTTTCAGTTAAAAAAAATTGTTTTTTTTATTTAATTTTTCAATGTTTTTGAATTAATGCAGGTTTTGGTTTTGGCTCACCGTACAAGAATAATTAAAACCAAATTTGCATATTAATTTTACTTTTATTTGGTTAAATGGCTTTCTCAAACGTTGTGGTAACTTACGAATTAACTTACGTAACGAACTTCCATATTCATATATTTTTAATACGTATATTAAGGAGCGAGGTATTGACTAGGGGGCGAACTCAATCATATACGTAATATTTTCTGTTCGTTTTAAGTTTTGATGTTGCTCCTTACTTTCAGTTGAAAAACTTGTTTTTTTTATTTAATTTCTGATCATTTTTTTTAATAATGCTGGGAAATCCGGCGCCCCCTTCATAGGAATATCCCTTCCCCCAAGGAAACATACTCCATTGAAAGGTTCTCCCCCGTAACCCCTACTCCGACCCCCCCCCCCCACCAGCAAAAATTCCTCCTGAAAATGCCTGTATACTTCCCAATAACAAAAACTATATGTAAACAATGGGCAAAGTTTATAACTTGCAGCCCTTCCCCCAGGAACTTGGGGGGATTAAGTCATCCTCAAAGACTTATTAATTAGGTTTTCGACTATGCTGAACAAAATGGCTATCTCTAAATTTTAATTGGGTGACTTAGGGAAAAAAATGAGCGTGGGAGGGGGCCAAGTTGCCCTCCAATTTTTTTGGTTACTTAAAAAGGCCACTAGACCTTTTAATTTCCTTTTGAATGAGAACTCTAAAGATATTCTAGGACTACTGGATTGATACGATCCCCCTGAAAAAAAAAAAAAAACACGCATCCGTGATCTTTCTTCTGGCAAAAAATACAAAATTCCAAATTTTTGCAGATAGGAGCTTGAAACATCTATATTAAGGTTCTTGTATACGCTGAATCTGATCGTGTGTTTTTCATTAAAGTTCTATGACTTTTAGGGGTTGTTTCCCCCTTTTTTTTGAAAATAAGGCAAACTTTCTCAGGCGCGTAAGTTTGGATGGGTAAGACTAAACTTCATGAAACTTATATATTTGAAATCAGCATAAAAATCTCATTCTTTTAATGTATCTATTGGTACCAATATTCCGGTTTTAGAGTTTCGGTTACTATTGAGCCGGGTCGTTCCTTACTACACGGGTCGTTCTTACAGTTCGTTACCATGAAATGTTTGATACCGAACCTAAACTATCTCTATACATTAAATATTTAATAAAAAAAGTATATAGGCCTACCTACAACGTAGATTTCAAATGAGCCTAAGCGATTTTTCTTCGAATGCTGCCGGTAAAAACCGGTTATTGTCTTAGATCCACATTCTCGAGTGTGTACCATATAATACGGAACTACCCCGCTTTTTTGTCAGTGTTGCCGCGTTGAACCGTGCAAACAAATCAGCAAATCAATTTATTTAAACAACTCAATTTTTTGTGAAAATTCACAAAGAAAATTCAATGTGGAGCGACGTAAAAACTTAAAACGAACAGAAATTATTTCGTATTTGAAGGGGGCTGCCCCCTCCTCAAGGGCTGCCCCCTCCTAATGGGATAGTACCGGAAATACTCTTTTGTTGCCATTTGTATTGGTAAAATAAACCCGAATTGACAAAAGCATTTGAAAAATGAAAAAACAACATTGCGTCCTAGATTCAAAAATATAAATTTTGCCCTCCCCCCAATCCGGACGATATGCTACCATTTAATTTACTTATAATGTAAACATATTTACGCTGCAGTGACAAATCTAATAAAAATCGCATAGCCTAGATTCCAAAAAGTTTTCTTTTCACTTGATGTGCCATGGGCTATTGACTAGGCGGCTAACCTTATACAAAAGGAACTCAATTTGCAATTAAAATTTTGTGGAATCTCTTTAATTATTATAAAGAATGTTATTGCAGATTTTAAAGTATGTTCTGGGTAGTAATAAAGATTTTATGAATAAACAAAATTCAATGTACAGTAAATATGGTGATTTGTGCTTAAAAACGAGTTGCATGTAGGACTTATTTTTTAGGATATTTTTTGTTGTTGTCAAACTCTTTATTGCAAGAATTTTTAGCTATCATTGAAGAAGCCGCGACTGAATTTTTCATATAACAATTTTTGGAAAGCTTTGAAATTGAGGTGCTGTAAGTTCGCCTCCTTCAACTCAGAGCTTCGAAATGCTAGATCATTGGACAATTTACAATCGGAATCCATGTTAGATAATGCGAGGGCTGTTGATATTATGGATAGTACCGAAACGTTGCTAAGGGATGCAGCAGCTTAATCAAAGTTGTTCTCTTTCAATACCTTTTGTCAAAAGTAGCGCTCATATCAAATATAACGTTCAAGAAATCAATTAGCTCATTGATTTTAGTCCCGGTAAAAAGTAAGGGTACTTGTTAAGAATCAAGAAACTCGCGAGAAGTGAAGTTCAGTTAATGCTAATGTAATAAAACAAAATAGGATAAAAATATAATAGTTTAGAAACAAGTTTGGGCTATATATTAGCACATTAAGGCAGGGGGGGGGGGGGTAAAGCATAGAATATACTAAATACGTAACCTACTACCTTTTTTTGCCCCTAAAACCCAAAAAAAACTAAAGTTTAAACATAGTTCCCGGAGTGAGCAATACCTCACAAGCAGCGGAAACCTGTTTTCATTAGATTCTAGATGCGGTTCATTGGGAGTTTCTGGATTCTTAACAAGTACCAAAGTAAGGAGCAACCCGGTTCAATAGTAACCGAAACTCTAAAAAACGGAATTTTGATACCAATAGATACATAAAAAGAATCAGGTTTGTATGCTGATTTCAAACATATAAGTTTAATCAAGTTTAGTCTTACCGATCATCGGTTGTATTTTTCAATCAATCAATTTTGTATTTTCTTTGGCCAGAAGAAAGATCACGGATACGTGTTATTTTTTGTTTTTTATTTCTCCAAGGGGTGATCGTATCGACCCAGTGGTCCTATAATGTTGCGGGAGGGCTCATTCAAATGGAAATTAAAAGTCACTGTGCCATTTTCAAGTGACAAAAAATGGAGGGCAGCTAGGCCCCCTCCCACGCTCATTTTTTCACCAAAGTCGCCTGATCGAAATTTTGAGATAGCCATTTTGTTCAGCATGGTCGAAAAATATAGTAGCTATGTCTTTGAGCATGACTTAATCCCCCACATTCCCCAGGGGAAGGGCTGCAAGTTATGCACTTCGCCCAATGTTTACCCTACTCTAGAGGTTCCAAGCCCCTATCTGAAAAAATGTGGAATTTTGTATTTTTTGCCAGAAGAAAGATCACGGATGCGTGTTTATTTTTTTATTTGTTTTTTTGTTTTTTTTCCCAGGGGTGATCGTATCCACCCAGTGGTCCTAGAATATCGTGGAAGGGCTCATTTGAACGGAAATTAAAGTTTTAGTGCCCTTTTTTAGTGACAAAAAAATGGAGGGCAAATAGGCCCCCTCCCACGCTCATTTTTTTCACAAAGCCACCCGATCAAAATTTCGAGGTAGCCATTTTGTTCAGCACGGTCGAAAATATAATAAATATGTCTTTTAGGATGACTTAATCCTCCGAAGGCCCCGGGGGAAGGGCTGAAAGTTATGAACTTTACCCAATGTTTACATATAGTATTGGTTATTGGGAAGTATACAGACGTTTTCTGGGGGGATTTTTTCACATTGGGGGAGGGGAGGCTACTTGGGAGGATATTTCCATGGAGGAAGTTTTCATGGGAGAAGGGATATTGCTATGAAGGAAGCTCCGGATTGTCCAGCATTATATAAAAAACGATCAGAAATTAAATAGAAAAACAAATTTTTTTTCAACTGAAAGTAAGGACCAACATCAAAACTTAAAACGAACAGAATTTATTACGTATATGAGGGGGTTCTCCCCCTGGTCAATACCTCCCTCTTTACGCTAAAGTTTTTTGAGTACTTTCATACGACCTATTTATTCTAATTGCACGGCTTTTGCGATTAAGGGGTCATTCTTAAATAAATGGAACAAAACCCGAACTTTAGCGTAAAGAGCGAGGTATTGACTAGGGGGCGAACTCCCTAATATACGTAAAAAAAAATAAACGAATATTGAAGTTCGTTACGTAAGTTAATTCCTAAGTTGCGTGTATTTATTACTAATAAAAACTTTCATAAATAAAATTAAAAGTTCTAGTGCTCTTTTAAAGTACTTAAAAATTGTAGGGCATCTAGGTCCCCTTCTCCGCCCATTTTTTCTCAAAATCGTCCGATCAAAATTTTGAGAAAGCCATTTAGCAAATAAAAGGTAAAATTAATATGCAAGTTTCGTTATAATTATTCATGTACATTGAACCGAAATCAAAACCTGCATTAATTCAAAAACGTTCAGAAATTAAATAAAAAAAATATTTTTTTTAAAATTAAAGTAAGGAGCGACATTAAAATTTATAACGAACAGAAATTATTCCGTATATGAAAGGGGCTGTCCCTTCTTCAACGCCTCGCTCTTTACGATAAAGTTTAACTCTTTGTCACAACTCTACTTTTTAAAATAATAAAAAAAAATTGCGTAAAGAGTGAGGTGTTGAGGAGGGGACAGCCCCTTTCATATACGGAATAATTTCTGTTTGTATTAAGTTTTAATGTCGCTCCTTACTTTAATTAAAAGAACTTGTTTTTTTATTTAATTACAAAAAAGAAATGACTATGGAACTCTATCCCTTCTGATATCCCTCTATCTCTCTCTGCGAAGGCTATTTCTTGGTGGGTTTTTCCATATTTTAGCCCAGGAATTTTTCCCTCTCCTTTGCCCATTTTCCTCTTTTCTCTTTTTCTATTATTTTCCTTTTGTGTTTGTTTTCTTTGTCTTTTTTCACAATCAATATGATTGGCTATTTAGTTCAAAACTTTCAGCCAGTAAAAAGAGCGAAAAGTTTCTTTGGTACTTGTCTAGAATCCAGAAAACACGCCAGAAGTTAAGTTTCGTTAATGCTAATGAAATTAAACAAAATAGGATAAAAATATAATAGTTCAGAAACAAGTTTGGGCTATATATTTGTACATCAGGGGGGGGGGGGATAAAGCATAGCAGTAGAACCCCCCTATCCAATCGTGAAGGGCCACCTCTGCTGCCATCTATAATCGAGTCTAACGGGTCAATGACACCTCTTTCAAGGTCAATCATGGGGATGTTTCTTAGTGTAATGACTCCGAGACGAGATTTGCACATGCGCACTGAATACTAACGGTACAATGTATTGATCCACTAATGGGACAGGATCACGTGTTTCTTTCTAGGTCAATGGACTTACGTAAGTTTCTCTAATATCACAATTCAGCCTTGATATTTTGCTTATAATGGACATGCGTTGAGGTTAGATTATCATACCATCTCAAGACATTATGGAGATAACATTGAATATGGATGAGTTGGAAGCTTTAGCTACAGAGATTTATAATGTGAGTTCTGTTTAGTAAATTTTCTTAGGTTTTTCCAAATAAAATCATTTTTGTTAGTCCCCCTCCAACATATTCAAATTCAGGGTATATCCCCCACCCCAAAAAAATCTCCACTAAGCGATGTTTATAGTCATTAGAAAACATAAACTACGATCTGTTTTCCACTATGTAAACCCCTCATCCCTCCTCCCACCATTTATCACCATTTAATTCTTTCATTTGAAGTAGCTTCTCAAATTATCTTTTCACATGCATTTAAAACCAACAGAATCGGTACACTCGTGATATAGACAAAAACTATGTGATTATATTTTGAGAGGGGAGATTCAGTAAACAACCTTAGCACGCGCCTTATCTAAATTAAGAAAAACAAAGGGTGGTCGCACCACATTGAAAGGATTAAGATTGCGGGCTAGTATAATTCTAGACGATCTGAGAAAAGGGAAATGAATTAAAAGAGTTATTTTTAGGACATGGATATTATGTAAAAGGCAGATACTAACAGCCCTTTAGAGTGTATATTATTCCTTTTTTTCTATACCTTTCTTTCGATAAAGTGTTTTTTATATTCTCAGGGGGGAGGGGTGAAAACGATGCTTTTTAACTATGACAGTATTAGGCTAGAAAGTAAAGTCTTTAATTTAGGGAGGAGGGTTGCTAAAATTAGACCTTTGTCTCTAACGCTCTAAACGAAATACATCTTTTATTATTAAAAGCGGGAAAGGCTTGCTTTTGCAGACATTTATACCTTATGAGGGGAGTGTTCTATTCTCAAATGGCTTTGATGAAAGCAAATACTTCCGTTATGAAGAGATATAATGGTTTAGTTAAATCTTCAATGTTTTACCTTCCCAGAAAGGAATTGATGGGGCAATTTAAATGCTCTTATTTTCGTACTCATAAATTTTATCTACTCTTTAGATGATTATTAGTTTAAGAGGCTTTTCATAAAAATCCTACTTTCACTAGTTTTTTTTCTGTAAAAGGGAGTCGTTATTCTATACTAAATTTTTTCTTCTTTATAAGGACAATTTGTTAAAAATGCCCGCCTCCTGAAAAGAGAGCTAAGGTTAATGATGCTACTCATATGCAACGGTTGGAGATGGCTGGCCCATCGAAAGCCACCTAAAACCATTCCAGACCAGGGCTGCCTGCCCAAGTCCAGTCCGATCAGACACCAATGCAGCCTGGCAGGAAATTAAAGAGGGAATGGATGGCTTCTCACTCGATGATAAGCCCCACTGCTTCAACCCCCCAAGCCAGTGACATCGCTACCACATCTGCATATCCCACTGACACTGCGGGCCCAGTTGCACAAGAGTGTGACGTCACCGCCCCGTCCATCCTCCGACATGTGTTCACGGGACCATCCGGCACTCAAGTGCAATCTGAATTTGGAAATGTAAGTTTAAATTTTATTTCTCGCTAAATACTTTTTCTCCCAAAGGAAATATAGCGTTCTCCTA
Source organism: Artemia sinica (assembly GCA_027921565.1). Lineage (NCBI taxonomy): Eukaryota > Metazoa > Arthropoda > Branchiopoda > Anostraca > Artemiidae > Artemia > Artemia sinica. Next base: position 14,745,586 of record CM051275.1, read on the forward strand.
TTGAATCATATGAAATGCATGCATTCAACCTGCCAAATTAGGTTAGCAAAGCCAAAAAAGGCACTATATCTCAGTCATAGTTTCCCATAGTAAGTATCAATATCTTTGCGATATAAACTGCTTTATTATCGAATGCTTAATCTTGCTTCTACAAATATTATAAAAACAACTTTCTATCAGAATAAGTTGTGTATCATGAAAGGGGTGAGGTCGAACCATTTCAAACCAAGTAAAGACACCGATTTTTTTTCCAAAGCAGATAGAGTATTAATATGAATTTTTTTGAGGGGTTGTTTGAACAAAATCAAAACCTTCTATGTCATGTTTTAGATTGTAAATATCTTATATTAAGTTGGAAATTGGAACTTTCAGGATATATAAAGTAGTTAGAGTAGTGAATTAACCAAATGCTACTTCTGCTAAGCGTGTTTTTAAGCACATGTAAATAATAATCCAGTTTTAAAAATAGGGTGATTTAGACACTTGGAAAATAAGCTATTTTCCTTTATAGATTGCATTGGTTCGATATTCGTTGCCTCCGTCCTCATCAGTTGAAGAAGAAGAAATTGACGCGTCTACGGAATTTCATGCCATTCAGGACAATTCACCTATCAACGAATGGCATAGTATCGTTAATTCCATTGAAATACCTGACAATATTGATAATTTTCTAACTAATTATTTTAATTTAGATTGTAGCACAGTTGAGCAAGGGGACTTAACATTGCTGAGTCCAAATACTTTGCAACTTTTAGACGATTTTTTCAAGAATTTAACCGAGAATCCTCCCCCCACTGATTTAATAGACATAGTTTGCAGTTCAATCGAATGAAATGACTTCTCACAGCTCTATTGTTGAACAAAGCGGGGGAGTGGGTGGTGATGATATACAAGAGGGGGAGGGTAACAATACACAATTTATAACACTTCCAGAATTCCACCAAACAAATTCGATATTAAATTCAATAGACGTCTACACTGCAACCTTTGGGGATCCCTTTAATTCGCTTATGGGGGGGGAATTTTATATTTGACCCTATAGATATTGTTCATATATATTTAGATAATATTCGAGCACTGTTTGAAAACCAGATTCAGTTGCGGGGATTCTATTAAGGTTTCAATTGTTTCAAAGATATTTCATTTATATGAGGGTAAAAGTGAAGTTTATTATCATTTTGTACACACCGAGATGCTAGTGGTCTATCCACATTTAGAAAATTATGAAGCAGTTTTTATGCAATGGATAGGCCACATTATTACGCATCTCGAAAATTATAATGAAAATGGTAGTGGTTCCGTAGTTTTATTTATTGAAAATTTAAGTGTTAATATTTGTAAATTTAAAAAAAGATTTTATTTTAAGAGGGGGCATAGGGACACGAGTACAGTTTTAAAATATCATCCAGATTTAGAGGGTTGCAAGGGCGTTCAACGAATCTGTTTTGAAGCAGGTCAAAAATGTTTTATGTACACTTTTCTCATATCAGCATTCGAGCATCTAGCATATGATGCTTCAAAGAAAAATTTAGAATACTGGGCTGTTCATGGGAAAGTGGGCTCTGATTTTTCCCCTGTAGATTTACTTGTTTAGATAGAAAATTCCCAGTAACGCTCAGGTCCATTGATATTTTTGAAAGGGCCAATGCCCATTTAAATATCGGCGTTACTGTGATCCAGTATGAAACTGAATTTGAGGATGGGTCACGTTCTAATAAAAAGGGGGTGTTGTTCCTAGTAAGGGGCCCGTCATTTGAATTGGTGAAGCACTGGGTTTGGCTGTTGTACACATCACCTAGTGAACCCAATGCAATTGGCCATTTTAACCCAATTACAGATATCAGTAGACTTCTGGGGGAGGGTAAATCACTTGGGACACGTTTCTACTGTCCAACATGCCTGTCCCAATTTCGTAGTGATTTAAAACTACAGAATCATATGAAGCATTGTAGACGGCATGGCTACCAATCAGTGTAAACACTTTCGGGTGACAGTACCATTTTAATATTTAAAAATTTCCAAAATACCCTCCTCCAAAGCAATAAAAAAAGTTTGGATATTGAAGATAGGCTAGCGGATGTGAACGATACCCGATTTCCCAATCGAATCAAAGAACATCAAGCTATAGCGGTTTCCTACGCCCACGCGCAAAGAGACAACTCTAACACAATGCAGTTGCTAGAAATAGTCGAGACGTTAGATGAGAACGAGTTCATGATCAAGGCATTAACTAAATTAATTGTTACTGCAAATGGAGCTATTTCTTGTTTGAGAAATACACATTACCCAATGTTGTTGTCTGCAGAGGATCGTCTAGCGATTAAAAAAAATATATGCTGGGTTTGTAAGGGGGAGTTTGAATAGGGGGCTAAGGGGAAAAGAAGGGGGAAGGGGAAAGTTCGTGACCATAATCACTTGTGGCAAGAAATATCGTTAGGGGATAGTAATTTTCGTGGTATAGCACATCAATCGTGCAATGTGAATGTAAGCCAGCAGTTTTTATACCGGTTTTCATTCACAATTCAAATTATGATTTAAAATTTATTTTACCAGCTTTAGCACGTATGCACAGGGAGGGAGGGGGAGCAGATAGTCCATGGGTAAACAATTCATTTACCTACAATATTATCCTCAAATCAGCTGAGAAGTTGGTGCTTCTTGAGTTGAAATGGCAGGCGGAGGATAATGGGCATACGCACTGGAATAAAGTCCGGTTTTTAGATTTATTTAGTTTTGTTCCCCAAGGCATTGAGTCAATTGATTCAAGTGCAGAAAAGCGACAATTTTGAGAGTTTTCCTCTGCTTAAACAGCACTTTCCAGACAGTGAAATGTATGACCTACTGGCCTGTAAGGGCGTATATGCATATTACTATTACTGTTCTGGCGCTCGGTTAAGTGAGGAGAAACTACCTCCAATTGAAGCTTTCTATAATTCTCTTACCAATAGTGAATGCACTGCCGAGGAATATGAATTTGCCAAGAGGGTTTGGGCTCATGGTAATTGTAAAAATGGGTGGGATTACTGTAGACTGTACTTGGCCTGTGACGGTTTAACTCTTTTAGATATTGTCTGTATGAACACAGACCAAATTTATTCAGAGTTTGGATTAGATTTAGGTTATTATTTTTCCATACCACATTTCGTGATGGATTTGATTTTAAAAATTAGTAGGGCAGAAAAAGGGTTGATCACTGATGTAGATCAACACCTTTTTGTAGAAAGATCGATGAGGTGGGGGTATGTTTTTCATTTGCATCGTGTTTCAACAACAGATTCAAGTGGACAAGACACTGATGTAAAGTTTGATGCAGTTTTCCTTGACATAAACTCATTATACCCCTCGACAATGTCTCACTACTCTTTGCCGTGTGGAAACTATAAATGGGTTGAGAATCTTTGTGAGATCCCCGACATTCACACCCTCGAGGACAATGGGCCACAAGGATGGTTCTTTGAAATTGACGGGCACATACCATTGGAACTTCAGGATTCTGTCAAGGATTTTGTATTCCCTTGTGTCAATCGACCAGAGACCAAGGAATCGCTGAGCCCATATAATCAATCTTTGGTTGTTGATATAGGCATGCACTGAACCCCCTCCAAGCAGAAACTGATTGCAGACCTAGACCCTAAACAGAATATCGTTGTTCACCATGTGCTTTTGCGATGGATGGTGAACAACGGTTTCAAGATCACAAAAATAAATAGGGTCCTGTAATTCAGTCAGAAACCTCATTTGAAGACGTTTATCGACACCTTTGTCGATAGACGCTCTCAGGCCAAAAGTAAAGTAGAAAAGGAAATGTACAAGCTGATTTTAAATTCTGCGTTTGGCAAAATGTGTGAAAGGGTACGAAACAGATCCCGTTGTGACGTCGTAACCTGCCCCCATGAATGTACACGAATTATAGTAGACCCTAATTTCACATCGTTCACGAGCATAGAGTCAAACTTGGTTCTTCTACACAGTAAAAAGAGAAATTTTGTGCTGAACAAGAATATAGCGGGAGGTATTTCAGTACTGGAAATTTCCAAAAAGCTCATGTTGTCCTTTTTTTACAATGTGTGCAAGGTACAATGGCCAAGGGAGGGGGAGGTTCAAGTTTATTATGGGGATACAGATTCTCTGCTGTTAAAGGTTAAAACCAGGGATTTATTAAATGATTTAGAAAAAGGGATGCACATCAGCTCGCGGATGGATTTCACTAACTGGAATGTGTCCCTCTACCCCGAGTTTATGAAATGTCAAGCTCCCAATCAGCTACTAATGTTATAATCAGAGACAGGGAGCAATTTAATATCCAATGGGGTGTTCCCCGGTCCTAAAGTTTATTGTGTAGAAACCCATGACAAAGATGTAAAACAAGCATGTAAAGGGGTGCCTACACATTTTTAAAAAATAATTTCAATATGAGTGTCTACAGAACCTGTGTAGATAGTTGTCTAGTGCCAAGAGCACAAGTGCTAGCAATTCGCTCTCTGCAGTATAAAAACTATACTGTTAGAGTTGAAAAGAATGCCATTCAACTGTGCTTAGTATTTTCTTAGTATTCAACTGTGCTATTCGTGTTCGTGTTGTAAGTTGTTTTTTTATGTGAAAAATGTTGTTGTACAAATAGTGCTATTGCTATTCTTGCTGTTGTAAAAAAATGTGTGTACTATTCTTGTTGTACAAATAGTGTGTGGGCTATTCATGCTGTACAAAAAAGTGTTTTTGTCAATAAATGAAAAATGTTGTTGTTGTTGTTGAACAAATATTGTTGTTCTTGCTGTACAACAGTGTGGTTATTAGTAAATGCTGTTGTTGTTCTTGTTGAACAAATAATGCTATTATTACTGAACAGAAAATATTTTTGTTAATAAATGCTATTGTTCTCGTTGAACAAATAGTATGCGTACTATTCATGCTGTACAAGTGTTGATGTTAATAAATACTATTGTTGCTATTGTTTTTGTTGTTCTTATACTAGATAGATCTATGGGAAAATTATTATTTACTCATTGGACAAGTATGGTTTACAGTTAGTTGTAGTCCGACTGTTGTCAACAGCAGTAGTATGTATCAATTTAAAACACCATTCAGATCGTTTCTGTGTGGTACATCAATGTCTGGGAAAACGACACTTATAGCTAAAATAATTCAAAATTGTAATAAAATGTTTTTGGAAAAACCAAAGAAAATTTATTATTGCTATAGTATTTGGCAGGAATAACACGATCGAATAAAAGCTATTGCCACATCCATGCCAATACAATTCATACGGTTACTTGATGTTTTCAATAGTATTGAGCCAAACTCATGGCTGATTATTGATGATTTGGCTGAATCAATTGAACAGTTCTCACAGGAAATGCTAAAGCCGTTTACCGTTCACTCTCATCATTAACACATTTCCATAACCCTAGTTCTACACAATCTGTTTCATCAGAGCAAATGTATGAGTACCCTGGCTTTGAATTGCACCATCTGTATTATCTACCGAGTTGTTCGGGATTCTAGCTCGCTAATAACTTTCAATAAGCAAATATATCCAGGCGCTCCAAAATTTCTCCTGTCAGCGTACACTCAGGCGACAAATAAGCCCTACGGGTACATTTTGCTAGATCTTAATCAGAATACACCCGAGGATCTACGTGTAGTCACAGATATTTTCGACAAAGAAATTACAGTTTATCTTCCAGTGAAGAGTAGAAAAAGCTATTAGTTACCATCATGACACTGAAGAAACTACACGAACAACGGCATTTATTTTCCGTTTTAGGCACTTCAAAACTCAGGAAGGCCATACTCAAACATGGTGTTGACAGTAATTTCATTAATCTAATATCTGAACTTTGTTTAAATTTAACCGAGGGCAATGTACACTTGCCAGAAGGTGTTAGACAACAGACAAAGCAACATCGTTCCATTGTACGTGCCTTGGCTTGCAAAAACAAATGAAAAAATTTTAAAACAAAACGTCTCCTTCAAGCGGGCGGTAGCTTTTTTACAATTTTACTACCAATAATCACAGGACTTGTAAATAGTCATCTCTAGATGGCTAAACCCTATAAATTGACGCCATTTGAATTTGTTCTCTCACCCGTGGAACATTTTGAAGACAATCTAAGCAAATTCATTAATGATGAAAATATTGCCGATGATAAAAAGCTATTTTTACTTCAAGATGCATTGCGACGTTTGGACAAACATAGACCTTACCGTGAGAGACCCGCCGTCACAGATCCCCCTAAACAGGAAATATTTCCGCAAGATTCAGCAGTGCAATCAAAGGAGAAAGAATTGAGTTCCATAGTGACATCAATTGGAAACCTATTGCCAGTGACCTATCGAGAACAGAGTAAAAGAGTATTAGCATGTCTCATGTTGGAAACTGGTTGTGATCATCAAGTTCAGGTCGATAGCACAGGGAAAAGAATTATAATTCAGGGAAAAAGTTATAATCTAGTTGATTTAATTTATGATATGGTTACGAATCGTGAAGGACTTTTATCATTTGACAATAATCTATACACCTTTCTAAATGCATCAAACTTCCCAAAAGTATCATTAGCAATAAGCAAATTCCAAAGAAACTAAGAGAATATAGTCCTCCAACAACACCAACACCATTTAAAAAAGAAGAAGATTCAATCTTGGAAAATACTAGCAGCAGCAGCAGCAATGATTTTATAACACCGACGATTTGGCTGGTCAAAAGCAACGACGTATTGATTCACCCTCCAGTGTGCAAAAGGGGAGTGGACATTACACTGCGTGTTTGCGTTCAAAATGGATGAAGTTTTTAAAACATGTCTATGAAAATATGGTGAAGCGGGAAGTCTAAGTTCCCCCACAATGCTTTCTAAAGTTGCCTCTGACATAGATGGTAGCACATTAAAAAAAGGAAAAGAGTATCTAGAAAATGAACCGAGTTACACACTGCATCGGAATCGCAGGCTTCGTTGCAAACAATATCGACAAACTAAAGCCTTTTTTCCTCTGCATATAATGCAAACTGATCTTTTAACTGTAGACGCGGTTCAACGGCGTCACAATACACCCTACAAATATATTCCAGTGGCAATCAGTGTCTTTAGTCGTTATGCCTATGCCATTCCATTGCAATCAAAGAGAGGGGTTGAAGTTGCTCATGCTTTAGAAATTATTCTTGAACAGGATTGCTATAGAAACATTCAATCGGATCGCGGTAGCGAATTTGTTAATCCTCATATGCAAAAGGTTCTATTGAAATATAATACAACGCTCTATCATAGTCATAGCCCAATAAAGGCTGCATTGGCTGAATGATTGATAAGAACGATTCGTCTATTAATTTCAAGATATTGTACGCTGAAAAATACTGCTGCTTTTATTCTTGATTTAGATAAAATCATGCAAATATACAACCAGTGACCACATCGATCCCTGTCCAATGTTAGCCCTCGGGACGTTCATTCCAGTGAAAATACATTTGATGCTTTTCTAAAGCAATATTCCAGTGAAAAGGAAAAAAAATGTGAAGAAGAAATTCAATTTTGGTGATACTGTTTGAATTAATAGAACCACCAATATTTTTGAAAAGGGGAATTATTTATGTAGCACTGAGCTTTTTAAAGTGTCCAAAATCCTAGACACTACACCCACGACATATCGACTGCGAGATATCAAAGATGATGAGATTCTCGGTGGTTTTTATGAATATGAACTAAAAAAAGTTAGAAACACTAGTAAAATTTATCAAATTGCAAAGGTATTAAAGAGTCGTACTCGGAGGGGCAATAGACAGTTGCTTGTTAGCTGGCTAGGATACAACTCTGATTTTGATTCTTGGGTCAGTGTTGAAGACATTAACAATGCCCAATGATTTTTATGTGACTTTCATGTCCAATGTTTATGATTCTCACTACAATGATTTGAATAAAACAAGTGATTTTTGGACGAAACTCTCTCCCACCATCGAATTCGACGATGGAAAGTATGAAGTAGCTCTTGTCAAATGTATTCTCAAAAATACATATGACATCCTGAGAAAAGATCGCAAATATGATATAAAAATTAGACCCTATGATTGGCCGCCACCCTCAGGTGATCAAGAACAAATTCAAAAGATCAATTGGATGAATTATCTATATATTGTTTTACCCTATGAAGAACTCACCTGTATGAATGACTTATGTCGTTCTATCAATAAAAGAATTTTCGCTCGTAAGAAAAGAGCCTTTCATTTCAACTATTCAAAGAAGGAGGGCAAGATCTACATTAGTTCACCCATTGTCGATGAAAAGGTTATTCTCAAGGATAATCTAAAAGATGTTCTTGGCTTTAAGCTCAATATAATCAATGGTAAAAGTGCTGGAAACACTAACCGCCTGCCTTCTCCAAGGACACTTGTATATTTCTCTACGCTTCATTTGAGGAAACATCGAGAGTTGGTAATTCAAATGTTCCCCTCCTACGAGTTCTTGAACGAAAAACCAATCAAGAACATATTCACCACTAAAATATAAAGCATCTTCAGTATATCCCCGTAAACACTTCCTATTTGGAACTCTGTCAGTTAACACTAGGAACTGAATTAGGTGACTCCCTAGCTATAAAAAAAAGGTTTGGCTGTGATTACATGCCATTTTCGACCCATTCAACAACAAGATGTCTAATAGAAAAGTGGTATTCATTTGTTCTGATATTGACTGCTATGTTCATACTCTTGGCTCAAGACAACTGGGCAATGGAATGGACTATTACAAAGGCCGTTCGTGGATGTCTGGCTGTGGCCTTGACAGTTGGTTTGCTAAGCTGTTTCGCTCTGCACTACCTCTGGCTAGAAAATATATTGTACCGGTTGCGACAGGTTTTGCATCCTCTACACTATACGATTGGGGCTCTGGCAAGGATTTTAAAAACAGTGCTTCGGAAAATCTTAGGGCCAGTGCGCGAACCCTTGGCGAGAGATTAAAACAAAATGTAAAAGGTTTAAAAAAGGTCAAGAAACAGTGCACCACTCATCAGTCTCTACTCAGGTCAGAAGCGAAAGACATCACCCCTGTCAAAGAAAAGAAGGAAAAAGACGACACTTACAATAAGCACTAGTAGAAAAAGAAGCCCCAGGAAGAGAATTGTTAGATCGAAACTAGATTTCTTTTCCTAAGATGTTATATCTACCGCATAAGGATTCCCAACCTTCAATCACTTCATCTTTAAATCTATTCAATGCAGAAAATGTTGATGTGAGTGTAAAACATGGATACTATGAACGATTTTATCCACAACAACCCCTCTCCGATAATATCCACTTTCAAATTTATTCCAATGAAGACTAATTTATGGACATGTCTTCGACATTTATAGATTTACGGATGAAAGTCCGGAAATCCGATAATACATTGCCAATTCTTGCCGATGGAATATCATATGAAAATTGTATATTACATAATTTATTTCGTCAAATCAGTGTCTACATAAATGGCACGCTGGTGAGCACAAGCAACAATCTCTCAAATTATACAAGCTATGTGCAATTCATGCTGATGACACCCATGTCATACAAGGAATTGAGAGGCACTTCCAATGGATATGAATATTTTACTAATACTGATAGTACAGATGCACTTAAAAATGCTACAACTAGTGAATTACATCTAGTTGGAAAAATATATCATGAAATAATTAATATACCCCAATGGCTACCACCCGATATTAAAGTGGATATAAAATAGACGCTTGCTCCATCCAATTTCATTTTACGAAAAGAACTTGCTGCCAATCCTGATGTAACTCTCTCCCTCACCTCGGCAATACTACATGTACACAAACAGCAGGTTATGAGTTCTGTTGTTTTGGCAGTGGAAAAACTAAGAGCCTCTGGAAATAATATTAAACTACTTGTTCCTCGTACAATCACCAATCAACGTCACATTGCCACAGGCAAATGCACCTTCACCGACTCATCCTTTATCAATGGCGAAATTCCGTCAAAATTTGCCTTGGCATTTGTAAAAAGCGCTAGTGCAATAGGATCATGGACTGGAGGTCCACATAAATTTGAAATCTTTGGGCTTTCATCTCTTATTTGCAAAGTAAATGGTATCCCACTGTACAATCTATCTTTTGATAAATCCTATAGGACATTGTATGAGTTGACAATGCAAACCCTATATCATGATTCACAACTATTTGAAAATGGTATAACCGAAGAAATGTTTGCTAAGACACATGGTATCATTGTATTGGATTTGTCTGGCACCCAGGATATGAGTTTAGTACGAACGGGGAGTGTGCGTTTAGAGTGTGCATTTGCCGACCCATTAGCTGAGAGTATTGCACTAATCTCACTAAATCAATTTGAAACCTATTGGGAAATCACTCCCGAAGGCAGTATTCTACTAGACCTTGCACCATGAACACCAGTCAAATAATCAATGTATTTAATATGGACCCCTACATGTCCAAATACAGATTCTATTGTCTGCCCTTGGACTTTCTTGGAAAATTCAAAGTTCCAACAATACCCTAATAATTGTTAATATCAGTCCGTCGACTGTGAATACTGGGCATTGGTTGTGCATCTTTCAAACAGCAGATAATATAGAATTTTTTGATTCTCTTGGCCTACTCTATACATTCTACACTCCACACATCAGCAACTATATTTCTAGTAGTGGGAAAACTATTATTCAAAATCAGAAGAGAGTGCAGTCCCTGACGACTAAGACATGCGGCTTTCATGCGCTACTATATTTTGTGTTCAGATGTCGCGGCTATACTTGCAAGCAGTTTCTCAGCATTTATGTAGACAATCCACGTCTCAACGACTTTATGGTGGAAAATATCCTCTCAGACCTGTATAATATTGATTTTAGTGTCCTACGAGTAAAGTGTTTAAAAAATGAATGTGAATTTGTTTATTAATAAATGAAAAATGTATATACAACAATGTCTTTATTCTTCACTTTAGATTTCTTCTTCGGTGTATAGGCAACTGTCGTGAACCACTAATGCTGGTAGATCATTTGAATTCACTGTATATTGATCTTGATTGGATGCAAAGTCAGGGTCAAATTATCTACAGTATAATGTAACTTCACTCTTGTCATATCTCTTTGTATAGTCAATGATACTATTTGCATTCATATTGTGAAATTCGCGTGTTACAATCTGTCTATTTGAAGCAATATCATATAAAGTGTTTTTAAATGGTGAATCACATTCAGTAACTGCCAAATAAAAATCACTAGGTTTATAGTCATAATAGGTAGTATCGTCACAACGATGACGTAGAAACCAAATTGTCTTGTTACCCCAACAGTTGAATCGTAGACCAGATTCTGCCTCCCAAATAATTTAAATCCATGACGATACCAATTTCGTAGAAATAAACTAAAATCACGTTTGGGGTTCTTTCCAATTATACTGGGGTAAGTATTTTCCCACTGATCACATTTGTCATAGTGGCAATTGGAGCATAGATGTCCTCAAGGGTGAGAGTCACAAATCTCTTCAAGACATGAATTACATCCTTTAATTTGTACTGTATATCATCTATGTAATTTACAAGGATTGCATAATTTGCACTTTTCATTATAGTCATCAATAATTGTACAATTCTCAAATGATAACCAACTGCCAAGAGTGTACTTGCATAGTGGAAATGTATAGAACATTTTTGGTTTCCGATGTCAACTCTCTCACAGCTAAAACGAAACTAATCTAATCCTCGTTCGATAAATTCAGAGGGGAATGGGAGAGGAGTACTCTGTGATATTACCTCTTTCGAAGGGGGAGCCATCTACATTGAATCTATGGCAATGTTTCCAAAAGTATATCCACGATATTATTCTGCTTTGTTTCGATTAATATATCAATAAATTGAGTATAAGCATTTGAGTCAAATCGTAAAGGTTCCATACAATAGTCCAATGGGGGAGAATAAGTTTTCATTATATTGTCAAGTGTTCCCTGAGAGAATATCTTCCATTGAAGGGATAACTCGAGAAAATTTTCATCCAGAATCAAATATTTTTCCATAATCACAAGATTCGATCTAATTCTCTCTTTCTCAAATTTATTCATTTTTTTAATCCTATCATTCTGACTGCTGACTCTAGACTGACACATGATTCGTTAGCCTAACATTCTAACAAAAAGAAAGGGAACATTTTCGATTTCGAAACAATTTTATTGTATAATTACAACAATAATATTACACATGTACAATTAGCGATACAGCTTATTATCTTCGATATGCTTCACTAATGCACTTAAAGCACTTTGAAGTCTATTCACATGCGCTATATCAACTTTTGCAGCGAAGCATAATTGATACTTCATTTTAAATTTGCTCAAAGATATCACATATCTTGCATATACTTCATCCCATTCCAGACAAAGCCTTGATCCTTTTGTGATTTCCACCGCAATGCTAGGGGCTCTTGTATCATTGTTACCAACTCCACTATCAACTTCTAATAGTGTAAACATTCCACTCATTATTACAATTATATCCTAATGAGCAAAGTCAAACTGCTCTCACTCCTTGAATTCTATTCTCACACTAATAACAACTATAACAAAAATACTTCCTTATATCAGTTGCGTCACTTCCCCTCTAGTGGATCAATACACTTAGAAACATCCCTGATTGACCTTGAAAGAGGTGTTATTGACCCGTTAGACGCGATTATAGATGGCAGCAGATGTGCCCCGTCACGATTGGATAGGGGTTCTACTCATAGCATACATTAAATACATAACTTAACCTAACCAAACCTAGGTATCTTTTATTCCCCCTAAGCCCCAAAAACTAAAGTTTAAATAAACTCGTAGTTCTAGGAGTGAAAAACCCTTTTTATACAGCGTCTCATATAAGTACCGGGTAATACCTATCTGATTTTTGCAATACAATTCTCGCGTGTTTTCTGGATTCTAGACAAGTACCAAAGAAACTTTTTGCTCTTTTTACCGGCTTAAAGTTTCACACAAAATAGCCAATCATATTTTGAATACGTTAGTCATACGAAACAAATTTATTTGATGCAAGTTCCCAGCTCAAAATGGTTTAAAATCAATCTTTTTTTCTTAGGTGGGCTTTTTTTCTCTCCAGAAGTAAGGAATCGTGTCATTGGCTAACGAAAATGTGACACACACAAAAAAAAATCGATTTAATGCTCAATTGTAACACAAAGCATAAGGCCCTAAACTCTCTTTTTCTCTTTAGTATTTATATTAGATTTTTTTTTTGTATTCTTATCATTTTTATAAGGTATTCAATCTAATAGCTTCTTAGTAACAAATCCTGACTGTTGTATCCACTGTACTGACAAAAAAGGTTTAGTGACAAAGTGACTAACAATTATACCTCCATGAGCTAACCGAAAATTGTTGTTAACAATTGTCAGTGAAATTTTATAGTGATTCCTAACGTTCTTTTTTTTCGATGGATTTTAAAATCCAAAGAATTGAGTGAAGCTTGTGAATTTCTTCATTAAAGAAATAACTATGCACGATTTTGTTTTCTAATTTTGCGATTTATTTACTTGTCTAGTAGCTTGAAATGCTGGAAGTTTCAATATATCTAAAAGTCAATTTTCAAATTGTTCACCGGATTAAGTTTTGTCTGAGATTCGTTTGCAATGATTGGGAAAGTGAAAACATGCCTTTAGTTAAAAGAATTATGAAACAACACTAAAGGTCAATCGACCTTAGATAATATAAGGGCCACTGATGGACCCCCTGGCCGTAATCGGCATTTGTGAAATATCTATTATACAATTTTAGACTTTAAGGCAAAATATGACAATAAAAATAATTTCTCATCAGAAAAAAATTATCCATTGTTTTTTATGTTTTACATGTAAGATTTGTCTTTGGTCGCTTTAATTTACTAAAATATTGTGTAATTCTCCCCCCTCCCCTATTAAAAGTTTGTGTAATCAATGACGATAGTGAGGAGAAGAGGTATCCAAACAAATTCCCATATATACACTTACTTGTCTCCAGATACCAACTGTTTACTGGTGATGTGATCTGACAGACAGACGAGTTATATGTTGCTTAGTCTCTAGTATGGGATGTAATGCCCTTCATACATTGTTTCGTCCATCTTCACCCCTGATGCTTAATGGACCTAGTCGGCTCTGGGTCTGTCTTGACTACATTGAGCAGGTCTTTTTTGTCCTCTCTGCTAAGTAAAGCTGGGTTATACCATCCCTGCTTAATCTTCACTCATCTATTTCTGTAAATGCTAGTCGTATCGAATGCTAAAAATTCTTTTTTATTTATTTTCGTCTCAAAAATTATAAATGAGTAAATTCCCATTCGCTTCGAGTGGTTTTCTATCGATGAAATATTTATTCTACTCATCTAGTAAAGTCGTGTCCAATGCTTTTGCAATCGCCCCCACAGTTCTTATGTTTCTCTACAACTATTTTTGTCGTATAAGCTACAGAATATGACATTCCTACTATTCAAGTGTGTTTCAGTTTGACAATTCGACTACAATTCAAGATCGATGAAATCAAGTCCGAAAGCTTGATGAGAAAAGTAGAATTGGGCCATATGTATAAATTTATTGTCTCCGTAACGTTACTTAGAAAACTTAAGTATTATGTTTCTGAGTTTTTAGTGGATGAGTAATAAATAAGTTTCTGTAAATAATTAGTTATGCCTTTGTTTCCCCTCGTAAATGCTTCTAGAGACGAAACCGAACCTTTCGGTCATTTTTTTAAAAGTATATTTTCACTGTCTGCCAGGGCCGTATCCAGGATTTTTGTTTGGAGAGAGGGGGGGGGGGTACAAAAGAAACTTAAAAAAACATCCAAAATTTGTTTATATGAATTTTTGCTACGTGTTTAGGAGTCGGAAAATATTTCGGGGGGAGGGGCAAACCCCCTATCCCCTTGGATATAGCATTGCTGCCTGGATTAAAGGTTTGAGCTGTTACTCATAAATCTATATACTTTGATTTTCTTTGTAAAAAATGTAATGAAATTCAAAAACGTTTTGAATTTCCGTAGCCGCGACAAAGGGAAGAGGGAGGGGTAGAAGAATTGTAGTTGCTCGGGATAAATTGCAGCTCTCTCGTCGGGCCTGATTATTAAAGGGAAGCCTACTCAAAAAAATAATCATAGTTATTCAATTAAGAAGGAAAGACTTGTGGAAATTATTATGATTGTTTTTGGGTATCCGCCCAGTCATCAAATGACAAAACGGTTTAAGGATATTTGCGATTAATTTCAGGAAGTCCAACGGATAAAATAATTTATCCAAGGCTAACTGGGCAATCATTGGAGGTTATCCCAACGCTTCAGTCAAAATTAGAACGGCAGAGGTCACTGAGGACGTTAGCAGTAAAGAAATTCAGTACCCTCGACCAGGTAAGATTCTGTAATTTCTTTTTGTAAATCATATCCTGTGCTAGGAAACAGTCTTGCCAATACGGGCGTCAGTTGGGCTAAGGAGCATTTGCCCCTAGTTTTTTGCTCCTCCTAGATTTTGAGAAAAACTTCTTTTTGGTATTTTTAGTGAGATATTTCTTTTTGTGGTAATTTCAGAGAAAATAATCCCCCCTAGATTTATAAGGGGATCTATATCTATAACCCTAGATTTTGAAAACACTCTACCCCCTACTTTCCTGAATTGGTGCCCCAGGCTACCAGATGACTGTTAATGCCACAAAAGTTAAATTGGACTGAAGACTCCATTTTTGACGGCAAATATGACAAACTTGCTTTGAAAAATGCGCCGACCTGAGAAATTTAATGAGTGACCGCCAAAAACGCACAAACGTGTTTAATCTAGCAGCACTGCTTGTGAATATTCTTCTAATTAGAAACCAGGGATGTCACATAAAACGAACAGAAATTATTCCGTATATAAGAGGGGTTGCCTCCTCCTATATACCTTGCTCTTTACGCTAAGGTTTTTCACTGTTATAAGAAGCTTCTTATTCCAATTAAACAGCCCTTGTGTTTCAGGAGTGATTCTTAAAGAATTGGGACAAGCCATATTTTAGCATAAAGAGCGAGGTATTGAGGAGGGGGCAACCCCCTCATATACGGAATAATTTCTGTTTGTTTAAGTTTGGATGATGCTTCTTACTTTCAGTTGAAAAAACTAAAAATCCTTGTTTATTTAATTTCCTGATCGTTATTCAAATAATGCTGGGAAATCCGGCTCCCCTCCCTGGAAAGTTATTTCCCTTCACTTAACATTCCCACAAATAAAGTTTCTCCCCTTAAAGTATACCTCTCTCCCTCCCCCTAGAAAATTTCCTCCGACAATTTTATTCTCGCTTAGAATTCCCCCTGGAGAATTTCTTGTGGACGATGTCGCCTGTAAATTCTTCGCAATTGCGCTGCCTACGTAAAGAACGATGTTGGCACATTGTATTATTATTTTTTTTTTCTTTAGACCAAGGCACTTCGTATCAAAGGAGTTGTCATAGGAACTTTGAAAATGGCTCATTCGATTGAAAATTGGAGTGGCTTGTGCCCTTTTTAATAGTCGAAAGTGATTGGAAGGCAATTAACATCCCTTCCACGCCCACCATTTCCCCAAGCACATCCAAACAAAATTTTGAGATAGCCATTTTGTTCAGCGTAGCTGATTTCTACATAGAAATTATGTTTTTGAGGAGGACACTCCCCCACAACCCTCAGGGCAAGGGTTGTAATTTATGCCCCGGGGGCATATAAGGTGTTAATAGAAAGCATTGTCGTAGAAACTCAAAAAGGGCGCATTCGATTGGAAATTGAAAGGGCTAGTGCTCTTTTTAATAGTCGAAAGTGATTGGACGGCTTGACATTTTTATAGTAAAGATCGATGTGGCTACAACGTATCATTATTATTATTATTATTATTTTTTTTTTTTTTGTTTAGACCAGGGCACTTCGAATCGAAGGAGTTGTCGTAGGAACTTCAAAAAGGGTTCATTCGATTGAAAATAGAAAGGGCTACTGCCCTTTTAATAGTCGAAAGTGATAGGAGGGCAACTAGTCCCCTCCCACGCCCACCCTCCCATTTGCCCATTATATTTAAAAACTAAATGTTGCCATAAGACTAAATCAAAATGCACTGTGTTAACGCTAATTCCCAATAAGGCCTCTCAGCAGTATCCCAAAAACGTCTGAGGGTATTATGTTCAAACTTTCGGGGCTACTTCTGCCTTTTAAATTTAACCAAATCAAAATAGTATAAGCGTATCCCAGCTATCATAGAAATTAAACAGATTTTTTTTTTGTGAATGGTATCAAGTTTTTCTATTTCAGGTCAATTAGAGGAGGTATGAAACTAAATTAAACACTAATATTTGTGTCCAGATTTTTAAAAGGGTGTATGTTGTTAAAAATTACTATAAAGTCTTAAAAAAAAAACAAAAAGATTTAAAGTAGTATTTTCTTTTTCCCTGAAAAGACTATGTCAACATAAAACGATCATAAATTAATTTAAAAAACTTTTTCCACAAAATAAGTTTTTAAAAGAAAAGTAAAGAACTCCATTAAAGCAAAATTGAGCAAAAACAAAATCAAATAATCTACCAAGCGTGAGACTACCACAGATCAGCATTGATAAATAAATGAAACCCAAAACGAACAGAAATTACAATTTATAACCGAGTCAAACTCAAAATGAGCAAAAATTAACATGAATAGGTCTTGAAACCCCTATGCCTTCCCAAAGCCAGAACATAATTTGCACTTTACTGAATAGATATAAATTTTTTTAATTTTATAACTTTAATAAATCAAATAATATTAACATTTTGATTACTAAATATCAGTATATGTATATTAAACGCACAATGCACATTCATTTGTATTTTAACTTGCAGCCCTTTCCCCAGGGGCTGTGGGGGTCAGGCTATCCCTAAAGAGATGGTTATTGGACCTTTCAACTATGCTGAACAAAGTTGCTATCTGAAAATATCAATTTTCAGATATAGATATGATCGATTTTCAACTATGGGGAAAAGTGGCGTGCCAGTGGGGCTAGTTGCCCCCAATCTCTTTGGTCCCTTGAAAAGAGCACTAGAACTTTTATATGAGCCCTCATCAAATGAGCTCTCATCAAACAGTTCGTTACC